>JAPTGZ010000026.1:14976156-14990790 GCA_029814645.1 Fowleria isostigma | reverse complement strand
GATGTGTTTGAATCCGAGGGGGGTGGTGGGGGTGGGAGGGTGTAGATGCAATCTGCCAGAGCAAATGAAATATGAGCTTTCTGATTCGTCTAGTTCCCAGGCTGTAGACACACCCTATAAAACAAGAAAAAACTGACAAAACAGGAACAGACATGTTTCTTTTTCCCCTTTTACTTTCAACAGAGGCAGATGATGAGGAGGAGGATGAGGATGAAGATGCCGAGGTTGTCTACAGAGAGCGTGTACCTTTAAAACGGCAAAACGAGGTTCACTGCTCGTCAAAGTCACGCATGTCCTCTACGTCATCCGGTTCGTCTGATATCAGTGGGGGCGGGGCAGACACACCTGTGATCCAATCAGATGATGAGGAAGTCCATGCAGACACCCTTCTGCTCACCTCTGTTCCCCAAACCAGGGATGAAGAAACAGAAGAAGAGGAGGAGGAAGAAAGATGCCTTCGCAACTTGATCTCAAAAGACTGAATTTTATTTTGTTAGCATAAAACAATCCTAAAATCTCCCATTTTCTGCCTCTGTCTTTTGCATTCCTGTTTCTTAGAGGAAATCCTAGCATGATTGACCTGGTTGTAATTTGCTGTATCTATAGAATATTGTGCTTATGTCCCCCTTTACAGCTTATTGATAATCAATGTAGAACCTGATCTATCTTTTCTAGTACTTGACAAATACTGGTTTGAATTGTTTCGGGTTGTTTCAGATCTGCCACATTTGCATTTTACATGAGTCATCCTCTACTCTCATGCACTCACATGTTCTGACTGAGATGAAGTGATTGTCAGTTAAGGTTTGTCCTTGTTACTGCCAAAGGGAAATTCCTCTCTTGCCCATTTCGTGTCTTAAAAGCACAGGTGCCAAAGAAGGCTGGAGTGCATAGAATTTTTAGGTATTACCAGCTAACGTGACAGTTATTTAAAAAAAAAAAAAAAGTCACCATCATAGTGACTCTCTCACTTCTTTATTTACTATATCTGACAACAGTGTTTACATTCCAGTCCAGATGTCCTCATGGTTGCACTCAGCCAACACATGATCCGTGGCAGAGACTTTGAAGATCTCTGATGAAATGTATGACTCATCATGTGTTTGTTCTGGATTAAAGTGGATTAAAGATCAAAGAAAGGTGTAATAATAATAAATTACAATCATCATGGGTATTTTCACCATCCAGTCAGAAGATGAAGAGACAGAAATCAGGGAGTGACCAAAACCCAGTAGAAGTTCAAATTGTTTTACAGATTCTGACATGTCCTTTTGCTGTATGCATGTGCGGTGTATTTTCAGTATCATGAATGGAACTGTGTTTGTAAAAGCATGCTAGTTTGTTCATAATCTTCACTCTAATAATTGCAGTGTTACTGCAATAATAATGTTGCATAAGCGGACTGTTACAGTTGACTGTTAAGTTGCTCTTGTCGCCTTAGCGAGATGCAATAAGCGACTTATGTACCTACGAGGACACAAGTAACAAATTTGTTATAAAATGTTAGGGTGTGTTGGCAAATTAGCATGTGAGAGAGTGTGGCTAATGAACATTACAACAATGCAACACGTGTTCTTGTTGAAATATATTTTCAGAATCATTTACGATGTAATAAAAGATGAGTGTCTCGCCCTGGTTTGAACATCTTGCTGAATCCAATTAAAATGTGAGAAATGTTGTAATATATGTTTTCCTGCTCTGTCTATCAGCAGTGGCATATTGGATATTTTTTTTTACTATATGCACATCCCGGATTCTAAGTGAGAATAGATTTAGATCAGGCATACTTTGATAAAAAAAAACAGCTTGAGGTGCCAAGTAGATGTTAAATAAAAATGGAAAAAATAAGGTAAATGTTCAGGGGCCACCACTCAAGTCTTTATTTCCTACCCACAAATAAATTATTGTAGTAGGGGAAAAAGGGCAGTTTAGCCTGCAAAATACATAAAAGGTATTTTTTATTAATGTTGGCTCAGTTTATTTGACTTTGCCCAATGACAGCTAAAGAGTTGAGTATTTTTATTTGTAATTCATTGTAAAAATTTCAAATGGGTTTCTAGTATGCGAAGAAATGATGATGGACAGACATACTGATCATTATTGTAAACAAAAGTAAATGTCTTGACAAGTAAAATTCATACTAAACAAAAGGTTGGGGGTCATCTGGTTGAGTTACAGCATTCTACCCAAAATGATCAAACATTTCAGTCACAGTGTGAAACTCTCAAAGGACAAAACCAAAGAGCTCAATAGCTATGGACTAAAATGTTCCAAAGAATCATGGAACACTTAGCTTGTCGCTTTAAGTCAGATAAGACAAAAATGGCTTGCATATTTAGCCATTTTTAACAATATATACATAATAATTTTTTTCTGAACCCACTTTTCAGAAAAAAAAAAAAAAGTGATGTAGATCAGCTCAAGGCACACATGGAAAAAATGCAACACAATGTTCAATGTGCAGCTTTTGAGTTATTCAGTAAATCTGGTACTTTTTATTCTAATGCCCCATTGAGGCTCACAGGTTGCTAAATAGCACAAATGACCACTCCAACACATGTCTGATAACAGTGGTAAGTTTGATGAAAAATATTAAATAGCTTTAAAGTTATTTTAAAGTCGCTGACCCCTATATCCTTGTGATATAAATCTGAAAGTCTTTTCCATTGTTACAACAGTTACAACAGAGCTGCTGAGTTAGGTGTGTTAAAGCCTAGACAGGCTGATCTAAAATCTTCTAAAAAAACATCTAAACATCTTCTGAATCACTAATTCTAGAAATAAATTTAACAAATTCAGGGAAAATGCAGTCTCTGATATTGTATTTGGACATTCAGAGACTTCTGTAGTAAATGTGGAGAAACCACCATTTTCAGAGATATTGATTCAACAGTAAAACCCATAAACTTTGACAAATGGCAGTGACTCCACACTTGACTTTCCCAGCAGTTAATCATACATTTTGTTGAATAAATCACTTTTTCTTTTTGTTTGTTTTTTTGTTTTTAGATAACTTTTGAATTGACTCCAAGTTGTTCTGAACCTCTACAAGGTCAGTAAATGAAATACAAGAAAATACCTGATTTACATAAAAAATTCAAAATTTAGAGGAAAATATTATAATAAATTGTGATAAATCAAAGAGTAAAGGTTAAAAGTATAGAAAATTTATCAGACGGGACCACAGAAATAGTTGTTTCAGGTAAGATTAAGGCAGTGTATGACTTTCACCACAAATTTTTTTTCAAATTTGTAAAATCTGAGTGCTAGCCTAATTATCACTAATCCATTAGTTGTTCCATATTTATGCACCTGAGTCCCTTCCCTCACGGTGAACAACTTTGAAGATGACTCCATCATAAACACAGTCCAGTTGTTTACAGAACAAAGTGAAATATTGCTCAAGGATTTCAGAAATTTTGTCGTGAGGTGCATTGTGGGAATGGTGACCAAGCGAAAGGGGATTTCTCACCGATTTAGTAAGAAAATGAGCCAAGATTGTAAAATTCTCCAGTCCACCAAAGTTGTTTAAAAGAATGAATGTATATTCTATAATTGGTGGATGGAAGTAAAGGCGACATTTGGGTTCAGCACTTATGAAGAGACAGCCAAATTGCTGCTGCGTGGAATTTCCATTCCCACAATGCACTTCACAAAAAAAAAAAAAAAAAAGGTCTTGACATATTGGATTAGTATGTAAACAAGTGAAATGTGTTCATGATGGAGTCATCTTCAAAGTTGTTCACTGTGAGGAAACTGATGCAGGTGCATAAGCATGGCAACACTAATGGATTAGTGATAATTAGGTTATCTCTCGAATTTTACAAATTTAAAAAAAAAATTGTGATGAAAGACATACAAAAATATAAAAAATGTATTCTGCATTGCATGCCAATCACAGAAATTTAGAATATTTGGGGGGCAAAGCAGTTGCAAGACACTGCTGGTCAGTGGATGAGTATCACTGCAGTATACATCTCAGATGTCTAGAACAGGGGTAGGCAACTCCAGTCCTAAAGAGATGGCGTCCTGCATGTTTTAGATATTTCCCTCTTCCACACACCTGGAAGCCGTTACATCGCTATCAGGCTTCTGCAGAGCTGGATGATGAGCTGATCATTAATTGAACCAGGTGAAGAGGGAAATATCTAAAACATGCAGGATAGCGGCTCTCTAGGACCAGAGTTGCCTACCCCTGGTCTAGAACAACAGTGGTGCTATGAGGTGCACCTGGACTTTCACCTGGGACTGGATCCATTATGGGCGACAGACTATTTCATAGTCGGCAGCGTAATAGGAAATGGTCGGTACTTATATAATGCTTTTCCACGTTCATGGTGCCCAAAGTGCTTTGTAAAGCCTCACATTCACCCATTCATGCACACACTCATACACGAGTGCGTGGCTGCCACTATGCAATGCGCTGCCACACCCTACTGGGAGCAATTTGGGGATCAGTGTCTTGCCCAAGGACATGTTGACAGTTGGAGGCAGGATTTGAAAGGAGGATGTAGTAAACCCGTCTTTGTAGTGTTTTAGATCATGGGTCATCCCATAGTGGACTGAGAAGCTTCGAGTGAATACATTACATGAAGCAGGTTTATTCACATCCAGACAAAATAAAATACTGTTAGACATTGTTTTGTTGTTTTTTTGTTGAATATAATAAAGTTGAGCTAAGTATCAAGCAACTGACAAATAACCAGAGTTTTTGTAATGTTCATAACTGGCATCCAGAGTTTAGGTTATCTGTTTGCTCAGATGTTTTGGTACATGAAAGGGCACACTCAGAGTTGTTATGTTCTCACTGTGTTGAGCTTTCTAGTTCTGCTCGTTTTACAAGTTTGTCTCTTGGTGACTAGTTTTGTTTGTGGACTGCTGCTGCGTTGGGGGTAATATGACTGCGTCAAATTGCTATGAGAGCTGTAGCGTTCACATGTTTGTCAAAGATGTACATGCAGTGCCTATAAAAACACAATACAGCATGTACTCACCCCATGGATGAAAAAACCCTCTTTTGTCAAAGTGAGTATAACGCTTTGACTGGTGAAGACCATTCTGAAGCTTTTCACTCCATCACAGGAGTCGTAAGTGTCTTTTCCACGGTCTCACTTTGTGAAGACAGTCAACTTCAGGCATACTCACATTTGTGCCATATTGCTTTCATTTCTAGATTTAACTGAACTCCTGGGGATGTTCAGTGTGTCTTAGAAGTTCTTTACTATCTATCCAGTGACTTATGCTTTTCAATAACCTTCTCTCAGAGCTGCTTGGAGTGTTCTTTTGTCTCTACAGTGTAACTGTAGACAGAAATACCAATAAACCCTTTCCTGACCTTCCAGACACCAGTGTCTTTGTACTTCAACTACAAACACTTGAGACACATTCACTGCACTCCAACTGCCTGGACCTCTGTTAAAGTGGGTCAGTCACATTCAAGGGGGTGCATATTTATTCTCTCTTATTATTTTTAATTAACTGACATAAATTTGCTTGTCAAAAAAGTGAATATTTCATCTGCCATGATTCCATTAATAAAAGCAATAAAAGGGGTTATCATCCAATGAGAATACTTTTTATAAGTGTTTTATGACCGAGCAGACAGTCTTAGCTGGATAGATAACAACTAATAAAAATGATATAAAACATCCTGGCAGATCTATCAATTATCTACTATCAACTGACCTACATGTCCTAGTCTAAGTACAAGAGGTGGGAAGTAATGAAATATAAGTACTTTGTCACTGTACTTGAGTAGATTTTTTTAGGCGTCTGTACTTTACTTGAGTATTTATTTTTCTGGCAACTTTTTACTTTTACTCCCTACATTTTTGCATAAATATCTGTACTTTATATTCCTTGCATTATCAGAATACACTCGTTTATTTTTCAAACTAAATGGATGTGACAGTACAAAAAATATGTTGCTTCATTCACTGTGGAATTAGAAAACAGAAGCTTTTAGGATTTTGCCTGTTAAATAATCATTGTTTCTTTCAATACACTCTTACTTGTTACTTTTGTACTTCACTACAATTGAGAAGTTGTACTTTTTTACTTTTACTTAAGTACATCTAAATAATTGGAAGATGGCGGTGTGCAGAGACGCTGCGGCTCACGGCTCTCCTACAAAGTGTTTTCTGTGATATTTTCTGATAATGCTTTTAACAACTTTCATCAGAGCAAGCCTTCCGAAAGTAACATTCTGTAGTCTCCTCTGTTTTTAGCTTTTTAGCCTTTCCTGTTTTTATTGATGCAGAGACATCTGTGTTTTTAGCTTTTTTTTTCTGATTTTATGCATAGACATCTCTTTAGCTTTCTTTGTTTTTACTGATGTATCTGTTTTTATCTTACTTTACTGAATGGCACTTTGAGCACTGGCACTTTGAGGATGCTACTCAAATTTCATTGTACTAAGTTGCAATGACAATAAAGGTCTAACTAACTAAAGTAGTTGAATCAGTACTTCTACTTTCATGAGAGTATTTTTTCACACAAGTAGCTGTACTTATACTTAAGTAGTGAATGTGCGTACTTTTGCCACCTCTGCTAAGTATTATTATAATGTAACTACTACTGTAATAAAATAGTTAATAATAATAATAGTAATAATGATAATAACTAATAACATTCCCACAGTCCTCTTGAGGATTAAGCAGTTCATAAAATGAATAAATAAATAAATGAATGAATAAAAATATTACTACTGCTGGTAACTCCTACTCAAATACTCACCAACTGTAGTGACCAAGTAACTTTTTTTTTCTGTAATGGAGCTATATGTTTTACTACTGTTTCAGATATTCAAATGTGACCTAAAAGAATCATTAGCATTCAGAATGAAACATTCTGACGTTATACCAAAGACGCCTTTCACACTGCAGTCCAGAGATTTACGTGACCACTAGCGGGAGTAGTGAGTCATTCTGTTGGTCCATGATGAGGAAAACAAAAGTTACGCATGCAACTACGGTTCTATGAATCCCGGATGACCGCCAGAGGGTGGTGCTGAAAGCACTGGAATGATGAATACCGAAAAGGTCACGAAGGATCCTGAGTACATACACCACTGAGAAGACCCAGAAGATCCCCGTATAAGGACCAGGTCAAGAGGTTGAGGAGTGGTCATGGTCATGCTTTAGAAACTAAGGAATGTGCTCAGTGAGGCACATGAGACAGCAGTACACATGGTTTCCAAAGAAACTTCTCTCAAAGCCACCCACAGAATGGAAACGCCCCTGTGGGAGTGGGCTCAAGCCAGTCACGGCAGAGCACAACCTCCAGAACTACAAGTGTGGCGGATGACTTTCACAATCCAGTGAGAAAGACGTCATGTGGACAAGAAAACCACGCGTCTCGGGACGATCATTACAGAAAGAGTTGGTCTGAGCATTACATACCTGCAGCAGTGGCAACACATGCAGAAAATGCTAGTACAAGCTACAATAACAGCCTGTCCCCACAGCTCTCCTGGGGGGAGGTGCGTGTGTGTGTGAGTGCATAATCAAGTCAATCTCAATGGCTGGTTACAATAAGAGCGGGGTAACACCCTAGGCCAAAACACCATGGTAGGCCATAAGGTGATGCCAGACCCATCTGGGCTAAACCTCAACCATAAAGGAGTAATAGGGAAGGCATGTAACCTACAAGCCCTGGCACGTAAGATTGTTGTCTCACACAATCAGGCAGGGTTGGTGTGGTCCCCGCAATGGCCAGAGTCACTGTTTGAGTCAATGGGGATCAGGGTGCCATATCTCAGGCAGCTGTGGCACAGTGGGTAAAGCAGGCAGCCCAATGATCAAAGATCATGGGCAAGGGATCAACAATTCAGACTGCACACGCAACTGATGGAGCACGAAGCAGCCAGGCATCCAGATACGGCAAGATCCCCACCACACTGGTCTACCAGGGAGCCAGGTCCTGTACACACATCAGGTAAACACCCTTGGGGAGAGAAAAAACCCGAGGAGAACCCTGAATTGCCAAAGGCGGCCCACAACAGGCAAATCTGAGGAAATGCCAACGTTCTGGGGCACCAGGTATGTAAAACAGGCGCCCTTAAATTCATTGACATCAACCATTCCCATCTGTGAGGGACTGAAGGCCCTCCACCATGGTGAGCATGTGGAATAGCAAGACTCCAAGTAGCGACTGAGTCTCTGTAGACCTAGAACGGGACGAAAACTACCAGGTTCCATAGGCACAAGGAAGTATGTGGAACAGCAGCCTCCAGGATGCTGCAGAGGATCCGCCACCCCAAGTGCACCCTTGGCCAGGTAGGCAGAAACCTGACGCCAGGTCGCGAATGATGGTCATTGTGACCCGGCCTGAGATGTGCAGCTGGTGTCGGAATTGCAGTCCGCACCCACGAGTCACAGTGGGAACTGCCAATGAGTTGGACACATGAGCAGCCCAATGACCGAGCGGCTGGAGGGAAAAGCATCCAACAGCCGGCCTGATGGCCTCATTTCCTGACCTGGCGTCCCTTAGGACAGGGGCAGAGCCTGAAGTTCAAGACCGCCACACCTCTTGGTGGGAGACAAAAATGAAACCCCTGCCATATCTCCACTAAGGACAATGTCCATCACCAGACCAACCCCGAGATGGCAGGTGAATGCTTGGACCAATGGTCAGACCCCATGACCCCTGGGAGAGGGGCAGAGGTTATTAATTATACATTGTATTGACAAAATAAGCTGTAATGCGACAACAGGGCCACGGACACCTGAAAACCCGGCATAGGGCCCCAGCAGGTGACACAATAAGGGGGGCAACAGCAGGTCCTACAGCAGGAACATGACTGAAACCTTCTGTAGCTGCATTGTGCATAGCCACCAATGCACAACCATGTGATGAAAGGCATGTCCAGGTGGTCAGGCCTCTTCAACAGGCAAGAAACTCTGCCAGGTATTCTCCAGACAGAGAAACAGCAAAAGGCCCATGCCCAAAGAAGGCGTTACCAGGGCCAAACAGATCGAGCTGTGGAATATCCAGCTGCAGGCACCCAGGAGCCTCACTCATGACATCCTGTATGAAACCATCCATGTCATCAACCAGGCCCTGAGCAGATGAGGACAAACCTGTTCCAGAAGCACTAAAAGACTTTGCCTCTTCCTCAACAAAATAATAAGAGGCCAATACCACCAGAGAGAGGGCATCCTCCTCCTTGGGCATGGGTGGAGAAGAAAACCCAGCCACAGACAAAGGACAATTCAGGTGACGAGTCTGCAGAAGGGACTCCATCTCACCTGACTGTGGACAACCTCTGGACTGTAAAAGACAGATCGCTGCCTGACCTGATCTTCTGTTTCAGAGGAGCCAGCGTGGTAGCAAGCTCAGAGACGCTTGGAGTGACCAGGCGGGGCAACGACACCTACCCCAAGACAGGAGGTTCTCTTTGCTGCATAAGCTGGGGACAACTGTGCCATCCCCGCCACTCTGAATGCTCATGGCATATAGCCACAGTTCATGTACGGGTCAACCGACAATACCTCCCTCAAGTAGTCAGGGCCAAGGCAGGCAGGGCACAGGACATGCCCATTGGTGGCCTGAAGCTCAGCCCCACAATCCACACAACAGTGGGAGCTGTTCACAGTACTATGCACAACTTGAGTATATATACACACTGCAAGGTACAAAGCAGCAGTGGTCTGAGGCCAAGTTGGGAGTGGGTGCGCGAATGCTGCCGAACCAACTAGGACCTAACACATGGATGGCCAACAAACACTGACAGTAGATCAGGCCATGTGTCAGGCTTCTTATCAAATTATTGTACCATTGCATATTGTTGAACTGTTATGCACTCAGATTTGGTATCAAATAGAAAGTACATCACAAAGAAAATGTATTACCATCATTAAGGGCAAAAGTAGGGAGAGGGTGTGTGAACGCCACCATCACCAGTTAAGCCCAAGCATATAAACGGCTGACAGGCACTGACAGTAGAAAATGTCAACGTGGACCAAATGCCTGCAGTGGGAGGGAGAAAGTGGGAGCAGGTGCGCGAACGCTGCCTTCACCAGCTAAGACCCAAACTATATAAACAGCTAACAGGCACTGACAGAGAACGTCAACATGGACCAAATGCCTGCAGTGGGAGGGAAAAAGCGGGAGCAGGTGCGCAAACGCTGCCTTCACCAATCAGAACCCAAGCTAAAAAGCCAACAAATACTGACAATATAATGTGTCATGCATACAGACTTGATGTCTGTAATAGCCGGGTAAAATTGGGAGCAAGTGTGCAAACTGCTTTCATCAATCGCGGCTGCATAAACCAACAAGGCTAATACCGTTAGCAATCAAAATATGGAAGCACAACAGTCACAAGGAATACCTGAGAGGTATTCTGAAAAGCTAACAGACCTTAACAGAAGAAAGCGTCAAGTATTAGGATCAATACATGTAGTGGAAGTGTAAATGTGGGAGCGGGCACGCAAACATCACCATCACCAATCAGGAACTCAATGCATAAAAAAGAAACAAAACCAGGCCAACAACATTAATAGACACAATTGCAATGTACATGCAATACACACATACACTGAAATGTATATGGAATGTATGATAAGGAAACATGTACAGAAATGTACACTGTAAGATATATATACACATCAGTGCCCTGCATTGAGTGCACAAGCATGAAATAAACTGATCAAACAATCAATAAGTAGGAAAGTGCAACAGCACAAGGAATACCTGGGAGTGGTGCAATGCAGCAGTCACCAACCAGGATCTCACACATGAAAACCCAAGAGGCACTGACAGAATACATCATTCACATGGGCTTAATACCTGTAATGAAATGCTAACATTGGGAGTAGATGCACAACCAATCGGATCAACACTGCATCCCAAGTGCAATGTACCCGCAATCTAAATATACACTGAAATGTATATGAAACGCGTATTAACTGCAACATGTACACAAACGTACATTAAAGTGCTCTGAGTATCATAATGAGCAGAAAAGCACTATAAGCACAGATCATTCATCTCTCACATTGTATGAATATATACAATAGTGTCATACATGGTTGTAGTGCACAAGCAATACATGGGGAAGAGCACGCAAACGTGGCCTTCACCAGTCATGACTACACAACCAAAGAGCTAACAACCTCACAATCACAATTGCAATATACATGCAACATGTATTGACATCAAAGTGTACATGAAACGCACACAAATAATGAAATGCACATAAAATGTACGTAGTATGAAATGGACACAACAGTGGTGCACACAGAGCGCACAAGCTGGAGATAAACCAATCAGTCAATAAACATAAAAGCACAAGGAATATCCAGAGGAGGGAAAGCTAATGCTTCCCCACCAGTAAAGTAAGAAATAAGAAGGTCACAGTGTGCGTTGAATCTTGTTTAAGCAAAGCAAGCACCGGCAGAGGAGGCGTAAACGCCTCCACTGACTGTGAAAACAGGATGAGCTGAATGAGTTTAATAGCGTTAGCTAAAGGAAAAACAGGCCAATGCCGGTAACAAAAAACATCAACCAGGTATAGCAGCAACCAATTCAGTGACTGGGAGACGGGACTCGGCTGCCGTGGTCACCAGTGACAATACGAAAATCAATACAAAAGTCAAGCAGTTAACAAATGCTACTTACCAGTACCAGAGGCTAACAGCGTTAGCAGCAGCTAACACCGCTAGCCTCACCAAAACACCATCTATCTGGTGGAAATAGCAAGTAAACTCAGAAGCTGGGAGATGGAAAAATAGTGAGTAAACGTACGCGTAGAACTGGTAGCGGGAGCGCGAGCGCTGCCTGTATCGGCCGTAATAGGGAGTAAACAGAACCAGAGCCTTTATTTGAAAGGGTGTCTGGCCGATCAGCTGTTGTAAAAACAAGTCAGCAACGCCCAGCAACAGCTCCGATGAAGGCTGAAGAACCAGCCGAAACCATCTCAGCAAGTAAAAAAGAGACATCTTCGAATTTCACTTGTCTGATGACTAATGAAGTAAACAGAACCAGCAATGTACGCACAGACCGACAACCGGAAATCAGGAGAGGGTGCGTGAACGCTGCCATTCACTGACAAACGGGCTATCTTTGGCTGAATGCTACCAAACATCCCCGAAGCTTCAATGAGAAGAAATCTGTCACAGCCCGTGGAGGACGGAAATCCACAGCTCCAACAAACAAGATAAGAGAGCATCCAATGACAGTAGTTGGCAAGTTTAGCAACAGCTAAACGCCAAGGTGGTAGAACCGCACGTGAGAAGAAATAAAGGAACAGTGTCCTGGATGACGGTGGATTTTATCACTTCCCAGGGTCATCCAGGGGTCACAGTGTGACATTTTTGGTATTCATACTCGAACTGCGCATGCTCGAAGGGATCGTTCCAGTGCTTTCAGAACCACCCTCTGACGGTCAGAAGGGATGAAATAGCATTAACACCACAGGGCTTTCATTAAAGTTAGGAGAACTGATGAAGAAACAACTTTTAGAGCCAAATAAAATGACATCCCCTTTTCCACCAACATTCCTAGGAACTGCAGCAGCAGCCCAGGTTCAAGTGTGGCCTGGGCTCTTTCCTGCATGTCATCTCTCCATCCCCTCTTGTTTTTCCTCATCTACCTCAACTATAACTATCAAAATAAAGCAGAACAGTTGTACATAAAATTAGCTAACAGATGATCCTGGTGAGTAAAGTATTAAAGTTGGACTGATTTTAAAGCTCTCATGGCACCTTAAAATCAAAGTCAACTATTCAATCATTAATTCCCCAGAATTCCCAGCATAAAACAAAGCTTAGGAGTAGCAATGTATTAGACAGTGGAGTAAGAAAGGTGTGGTGCAAGTAAAAACAGACATGGCAGCACTTTGCTTAAGAGAAGGTAACACATTTTTGGCGTCTTCAATAGCGTGACAAAATAAACACTCAAGGTGACCTGAGGCTAAATGAACAGGGAGGAGCTCACAATTTTTTTTCTCTTTTTCATTGCTGCCAAATGTTCTGAGTACTTCAGTCTCCTCACAACAGCTATGCCAATGTCAAACAAAACTCATTACCATACCATAAAGAGTTGCTAGCAAAGCCGGTTTTCTCTAACAGCGCCCACTTTTGTTTTCGAGAGGAGATCTATTGGTTTTATTATGATTATGTTAACAATTCAGAGCCGTTTTATGAAAGTATTTATTTATGTACGTATTTCCTCTCAAGTATACTATTACTAAATCTTTAAAAACCCCAATGTGCTAAATTGATAAAGCATACCAAAGTTCCGATCAGAATGAGACATTCCTCACAACACAGGGCAATCACAAAATGCAGCTTTTCAGAAGACCATAAATGGGCTCTTATCTTCAGTTAAGATGGCGGATGATATGTCTTTTTACAGCAGACACATTGAAAACTGCTCCAGTTTTTTAAGGACACGCAGTATGAGCAATCTACGCTCTTAACACGTGACTAGATCCAATCTGTAAACATTTGTCTGCACAGAAAGAAAAAAAAAGGATCTTTCTACAAATCATTACAAAGTGAAGTGACAGCATATATGAATATTTTTTTTAGCCATGTTAGTGCAAAGAAAGCAAAATGAAGATACTGTGTTTTTGTTGTTTGACTGCTGTGCCAGATAAATGTTTTAAATTCTTGAAGGCAGATAAACAGATTTAGGAATAGATTCACTAATCAGCCATAACACTATGACCACTGACTGGTGAAGCGGTCATAAAATTGATAATTTAATTACAATGGTTTCCTTTCACTGGGTTGAAAATAATAGATAGCAAGTGAACATTTACCGTATTTTTTCAACTATAAGTCGCACTTTTTTTCAGTTTGGCTGGTCCTGTGACTTATACTCCGGTGCAACTTATTTGTGTTAAAATATATAATTTCACATGTTCTTAAATGTGATGTTGACACTGACCAACATGACAGAGAAGTAAACATTACGGTATCTGCTACACCGGTTTGTTCTTTGGTGGTTTCATTCTTCTTCGTTTGTGTTTTTTTCTGCGGACCTCCCCCGGAGGACTATTCACTGTCACAGTCAACCCTCCCTCTACAAATGTGCATTTATCTTCAATGAAGGCCAAAAATAGTGATTGCACACTGGGGCGCAGCGGAATGGGAAATTTTAACCGGACATTGAAGTTTCAGACATTTGTTTTAACTTCATGGAGGAGGTCACGTAACCAGAGCTGCTCTTTAGCTCTGCAGCTAATGTTATAACAATACTATGCTAGCGGCTGAAAACAACCTCAGTGCAATGGTAAGTTATTCTGTAAAAAAAAAAAGACCCCAAAACTCCTCCAGGTCTACCCTGGTGAGACCCATTCCCCACTGATGTAAACCATACACTTTAAGAGCTAACTGGCTAACAAACAATCAACAGCCACCCCGTTAGCATTAGCACGCTGTCATTCCAGGGCTAATGTTTACTGTATCATAAACACGAGCTACAACTAGATTCAACTGACTAAATTCTGTGTGTATAATAAAAACAGTCCTGAGGCAGACAAAGGATCTTAAACTGAACAAACATACAGCTACGGGACAAACGGCTTTGATCACTGTAATGATATGTGTGTACAGTAAACCCTTGTTTTTCGCGGGGGTTACGTTCCAAAAAGAACCCGTGATAGGCAAAATCCGTGAAGTAGAA
>JAPTGZ010000026.1:14927615-14939640 GCA_029814645.1 Fowleria isostigma | reverse complement strand
GAAAATGTTTACATTTACAGAGAGAAAAACTGGGAGTTGTGAGTATTTCTAGGTTATTATGATCGTATTTTACTGATTTATGTGACCACTAGAGGGAGTGGTGAGTCACTCTGTCAGCCTCAAAAAGTAATGCATCAGAAAGTAATAAGATGGGTTGAGAACTATTAAGAAACGGACATAGACTCAAGGAAAGTGATTAAATCTAGAAGCGCTGTTGTTGTTTTCACCTTTGGACACAGCTTTAAATGAAAAGTAACCAGTTTGATGCTGAAATCACAGCATTTCTTCCGCATGGTTGAGTTTGATTATGAGGTTTACGATGGTATAAAGTTATTATGTGATGTTATTACTTTTGCTAAGCTTACTGTAAACTATCACCCAATACATCATCTAAAGATATAATGCATTGTGTTATTTTCTGTTCAACTTCTGTTGTCTTTTGTAGTTTTAGTCAAAAATTGAAATCAAAAATCAAGTCTTTAGAGGAAAAAAAAAATCCTGCAGCCCTAGTTTGAAGTGTATGCGAGTGGACTGGAACCAGAGACAATGTGTTACATCTCATGACAGGGGAAAGCATTGTGTAAATTGATAGGTTTTACCTGTTCATAGGTGTAGGGTCTCTGTGTTTGTGCTCCAGGGCCCCCTTGGGATGGGCGGTAGGACCCATACTGTTGGCTTTGACCCTGCTGATACTGAGAATACTGAGAGGATCCACCCTGGCCAGGCCCTGTAATGGCAGGATTAGTCTTAGTGATTTTGTTCATTTGTTTTGAGTGCACTTGAACCTGTATGAGTCGATCTAACCGTATCCTTGTGCTGGTCCGCTGTAGCCTTGTTGGGAGGAATACTGCTGTTGGGTGAAGGGCTGCTGCTGCCCAGAGCCCTGCTGATACTGGGCCTGCTGCTGACTGTACTGAGAGTTACCTGAGTGTGTACATTCACAGGTACATAAGTCATCTGGAATGTAATGATCTTACAGTGTCACCGGAATACAAAACGAGCAACAGGAGATTCACTGAGAAAGAACTTTTACCTCCTTCGTAATAATGCTGTGAAGATTCATCAAAGGACCTTTCGTAGCTTTGCTCCCCGTATGAAGGCTGTTGGTACGAGTACTCCCCATGACCTGCAGTGAACACAATTTAACACAACTACTACAGAAGAAAAATAAACTCTTCCTAACAGAATTGGTAAAGTACCTTAACAAACTTGCAAACACAAACATGTTCAAGGCTTCTCGCCTCAAGAGAATACACAAACCACAAACAAATACCCAGGAGGAAGAATGCACTCTAATCTAAATACACTACAGCGCTTTCTGAAATCTGAAATTTCGGCACACCAAAGGGGACAGTATGGACACAGACACACTGGGAGGAAACAGAATCGAGACTAAGGTCGGCCTTTTGTAATTTTTCAATGCTTTTTTGCCTCCCACTGTAAGAGAAAGAGGAGGATGACTGAGAGGATGAGCCGATGCATCAGCACCGTAGTAAATCTTGTTTAGTCTTGTGGGATAGTCCTAAGAGGAAATGACATGATCTATAATGGGGGGGGGTTGTGTGTTTGAGAGCTGTGTGTATGAAGTTTATGGCTGTGCATGATTACCATCAGGGTAATACTGCTGGTTTATGGGCTCGCTGGAGCTCTGAGTGTGTCCATACTGCTCTCCGTAGAACTCGTCTTGTCCCATGTACTGCTGTGCAGATCCTGCAAGACAGGCGACACCACGATTGGTTAAACAGCTGGTTGGACCAATTGGCTGTTGAGTTGGAGGCTAAGAGGGTGTGACAGGGCACTGGGGCAATTTAGGTAGCCAGAAAAGTAATGTGTTTGCATATCTGTGGGGAAAAAATAGCTAAAAGTGTGTAACATCTTGCATTACAGACAATTTTCTTGATGTTAATCAGGAAAAAGAAAACAAAATGATGAAAAAAATAAATCTGCAAAAGTTCTGATTAAGTTATGTAAAATTTTATTGGTGAAGGCTTCTATGTAGTGAAATAATATGCACATAAGAGACTATTTCAGGCCAATCCAAAGTTTATAATATTAATTCAACCGGAGCAATTCCATTAAAAATGAGTCGTCATTTTAGGAGCAAAGTAAGATTAGTCAGTTATCAAGAAGAATCTGATCTCTGCTTTGTGGTGGTGTGCAGAAACTCCAGATTCCACTCCTTCCCTTTCCCTTCAAAATCTATCAAGTGAACTGAGGAAACAAGCAAAAAGCCAACAAAAACTTTCAAGAAAGTGCCTTGCACATAGTGATTATCAAACAGCACTATCCGAACACAAAAAACTGTACCACATGTACATCTTCATATTTAGATTTACAAAAATTGCAAGGTGAAATATACGTATAGTGAGCAACATAGAGTCTCTGATATAATGCCCAGATATGATCTAGGAACCATAGTTGATGGAGTCGCCCTAGCAACAACCTGACGACCAATCAGGGAACAGCTGATGAGCAAGTCACCCAGCTTAACTATGAACAGAGCAATTCAATAACAGACATCTTTCTTTAAGTACTTCGCCTAGTCATGCAGAGATAATGGTGTACCAGGGTGAATGAGGACTTAAAAGCCTAGTGTGTTGCCCTAGAAACAGTTTCCTGTCCTTTTTATACATCTATCTTGCCTACATCCTTCAAAAGACATAACTGGATAGGGTGAAGCTATTATTAGATACATGCTGACACAGCAAAGTAAAGTGATCTACAGGACAAGCACCTAATGTGACAAGAATGATACATTTCCAGGCTGCGTCTTAAAGTTCCAGTCACTCTTAATCTATGATCTTTGAGGTCAAGTACAAGTGGCACCATGAAATTACCCAACAACAGCTTCCACAGTGTGCTTAGCATGCCCATGAAAGTGTAAAAGACTGGCATTTACATTATTTAATGGAAAACTGATTACAATCCAACATAACTGTTCCAAATCCACACACCATCTATGAACAAATTCAGTGTCAAACTTAAGAAAAATACAAATGTCTTCCCACCTACCTTGCTGTGAGGAGCGGTAGGATCCCATGGGTCTCTGAGCCATCATACTGTTTCCTTGACTACCCTGACCCATCATGCCCATGGCCTGCTGTCCCTGATAGTGTTGCCCCCCAGCCTGGGCTGAGGAGTAATGTGGAGTGGCAGACTGTTGGTGCATCATGGAGACTGGGAAGGAGGTGGGATTATGTGGAAAGACATCTCATACATTAAAATATACACAAACTCTCTCCATCTGCAGTACATTATACATGAGCATCAGTGTTGAACAGCATACTGAACATTTTCAGACTGGCAAAGAATGTGAAAAATTAAAACTGATAAAAAGGAAACGTAAGTAGAAGGAAGTCCACAGCAATCAGGGCACATAAAAAGCCAGAAGGGGTTAACGGCAGTGAGACGTCTCTTAAAGAAAAATCTCTTTGAAGAGATGCTTTCAAGATGCTGCTCTGAAGTAGAGGTGCAAACAAAACCAGTGAAACCAGTGCGCAAACAGAGGTTCAGTAAATAGACAACCAGGGGCAGGTAGGCTGCATCTCAGGGTCAAGGGTCAGAATAGGAGAGGTAAAGCCTAAAGCAGGGAGGAAGGAGAAAACAATCCAGGAAGGGAGGAGGCAAAACACCTCTGTGATGAACTGAATGTGTTGTTGTTGTTGTTGGTGGTTTTTTTATTCCAATTGATGGGTATGAAAGTATGCAGATATTCTGCAAGATTTATGGGATATAAACACATTCATTTGTCTTTCAGAAACTATGCAACCATTGTTATGGTTTCCACTTCCTTAACAATTAACAAGCATTTCTTTCATCACTCCCTTTTTGGGATTTAACTACCAAATTGTGCAACATTCCTAAAAGAAAAGGAGGTACCTTGCAGATTGAGGATATGTCATGTGAATTAGTTTTACTGTCCAACTAACAATGCTTCTCCATAAAATGGTAAATTCCTAATAATTGGGGTCCTCTATACCTGGCTCACCTTGGTTGGACTGCATGTTGAGGTTGCTGCGGGAGGAGGAGGAAGAGGAGGATGAGGATGTGGAGGAAGAAGAGGAAGAGGAGCCATAGCCAGGCCCAGGGCCCTGGATCATGCTGCCCTGGGAGGAAGGCCCAGCGTGGCTGTAGCCGGAGGCTGAGGCCGAGCTGCCATAGCCGCTGGCTGGCAGGCTCAGGGATGTGGAGGGGATAGCCGACTGCACCTGACCAGGCTGCTGCTGCATGGGGGCATGGCTGGGCCCTGACGACACACACGCACAGTCAGAGCAGCCAGTACACAGTCCCATGTGGAACTATGTTAAGTTAATAACGGACCCACATTCAGTTCATCTTTACAGGAAGCTTTTTTGGTTGTACAGGCAGGGAGAAAATAATGACAGCAAATAATATAAAGATGTACTGGGAGCAGAAATAAGTTTTTTATAATAACTACCAAAAAGAAAGGAAAAAAAAAAAACACTTGTCAGACAATTAGCTGGATTTAAGACTAAATACCTCCAGGCAACAAAGAAGAGAAGCACTGTGATTGACTACTTTGTTCAGTATGTGCAGACATACATGCAGTGAAGGCAGTGTAAACAAACACTCCAGACAGGTGACAGACAACAAGGTCAAGCTGTATCTGCTGTACAGTTTGGGTTTGTGTGGAAAATACAGCTGCTTTTGAGAATCATAGTTAATAAATTGCACATTTTTACCACTTAGTCTCACCATTGCTCATCTGACTTTGCATCATTGATGTGGGGGGCAGTCCCGATGCCATGTTGTCATTAAGGTTTCCAGGAGCATGTCCCCCACTCTGACCCATTCCTCCAGGTCCCATTGACATGTTGTGAGTGGGGGGCTAAAAGATAGAACAATAAAATAACTAAATTAAAGATTCAAAATATAATGTATAGCAAGTGTAATTTATTGTCACTTATGTGTTTTACTGGTCTGAATTATGGTGAGTAAATAATAAATTACATCATTATAATTATTATCATTATAATTATTTTTCTAGTTTGATGAGGGAACAGATTGTATACAAAGCAGAAGGTGAACTTTTACTTTTGTGCCATAAGTCATCAACTGTCTCTATTCCCCCCACAGAATATAATGTAAAAATGTTCCAATAGAATCATGCTGCTAAAAGTTACTAAAATGGGATTGGACAGATGAAGGTGGTGGTTGTCAAAAGTATAATAATGGAAAATATGTCACAAAAATCTCAGGCCAAACTCACAGCAGGTAGCAGGGACTGCATGTTCTGATTAGAATCTGCTATTGTGGCCAAGTAGACAAGATTTCTGTGCAGGATTTGCTGATACCTGTCAAAAAAGGTAAAAAATGATTCATTTAAGCACCTCTACCTCAATATGACAACCATCTGTCAGGAAAATAAGTCTACTTACTGTGTGCATTCAGCCGTCTTGCCTTTGCTTTGGTAGTCCATTATACACTGTATTAAATGATGATTTTCATCCAACATCTTTGGGAAACAGAAGATCAAAGTGTCAGTTATTGAAAGATGTGCACTAAGACTGCAGTCATACCGGCCTGGATTCTCATAACTTCTACCTGCCCGTGAACATTTTTATTTTTGGGTCAGATGTGGAGCGAAATGAACCTCAGGCTTTCGAGTCAAAGCAGCAGCTTCGTTCGTTCTTAATATAGGGCATAATTGGAAAGTCCCTGAATTGAGGACGAGAGCGTTTAACCAGAAATATCCTATACATGGTTCAATCAAGGATAAGCAGCGGCAACAGCCTCAGCACGACATAGGCTGGGATGTATGCTCGTTACTTGCCTTCCATTCGACTATATCCTGCCTCTTAGGCTACATTTGATTCTCACAATTATTATTATTTACAGTTATTTTGTACACAAGTGGTGCGCGCATCCTGAACATGAACGCACCACGGGACGCGTCAGAGAATTTAATTATATTCCAAAAGCCAGAAAAACGTTACTGTAAAGCTGTGTGAAATAAAGTATAACCTTTATTATTTGCATTTACCAGATATTCACAATTTAACAGCAAAATAAGCGTTAAAAGTCTCCGTTTAACACATCTAGATCTCCACATCATTTTGCGCACGTAAAGCGCGTCTCCCCCATCACCGTCAAAGGCTTTGTTTGATTCACACCTTCAAGTGTCTGCAAACGTTACAATACCAGTTTCCATTTCTTGTGATATTCACCACGGGCTACTTTCTCTGCACTGGCAGCGGACCGCACACTCCCATCCAGACAAGAAAAGGCGATTTAATGAAAAAACGTGGCGACGCGTCAAGATTGTTACCTTTTGAATGGTTTGCTGTGTCACCTCCCCTTTACTCCTGGGGCGCGCCGATGAAAATGCCACCGACATTTTTGTCATAAGGGAAAAAAGCGCTTCTTTTATTCTAATATTTATTATCCTGAGCGCAGCCTTCTATTTGGTTACACAGTTTCTCCATTACCAGGAAATGGGGGGTATCGACAGTGTCAGATCTCTGTCTTCAAGGACTTGAATTGGGAACTCACCACATTTTACGAATATAATTAATTATACCAATCTGATGAGAGCGTATTTTATTACATATATGCATATACTGGCTCAGTAATTCATTTCTCGGATGATTGGGGACAACCCTCTCCCTTAGTTTTTGGTATGGTCCAGACAGTGAGTAGCCTACCACTTTTTCCTCACAGAAGACGGGGTATCCTTTGATTCATGAGAGTCATCAGTCTACATTGTACAGGCTATCCAGTGTGCAAAAGCGGCACGGATCCACAGCAAGCAGTGATTGATTACAAAAGTCTCCCCACCCAAAAAAAAAAATCTCCTGTAGACCAGTGGAGTCTCCTCTCAATACTTGCAAAGACAAACACCTGCAGCTTCTTTGGGTTTTTATAAGTATCCCTATCTGAAGATTTTCATTGCCATATAAAAATTACACCAAGTTAACACATAACCTGAACCATAAGACCAGTTATATTTTTCCAGGAGTTTAAACCTTGATGGCTCCATCATTCATCAACTTATGTAATGATCAGACTTGGCCATTGCCACACGTTGTCGTTGGTTAGGCTTTAAAGAAACAATACCACTATTTATACACTTGTTTTCAGTGATTAGAAAAACAAAAAAAAAAAAAGGAAGAGGCAAGCACATTAGCAGTATCAAGTTTAATTCATATACACTTGGCAATTCAGTGACAAAAATAAAGCAATGCAATATTCTTACATTAAAGTCTACAGTTCAATATGCAAAACATTGATAAATGTGCAAATAGTTAACTTGTAGGTGTACCCTTCATGTGATTTGAACAAAAAGGAAAATACTATTCACTCTACATAGAACAAAAAAATACACACTTCAAAATACTGTAAGGAATTGGGGGAAAAGTGACATGCTGTAGTGTGGCTCTTTTCTCAGCATGCATTCAAATTACTGAAAAAAAAAAAAAAAAGCTGGATGAGACAGGTGACTTTAGAGGGAAAGAAAATAACATTGCCGACAGATCTACTTCAGCCAGTTGCAACATGGAGATATTTACACAGTAAATTCTTTAACATTAATCTGAAGGCCAACCTTCACAGCTGTCCACTCTTGGTATGAATGGTACTCCAAGCTCTTCGTCTACCTCTAAAGCTCTGACTTCTCAGAAACCATCCGGGAACTCCAAAAGTCTCTAGATTGCGCTTCCGTTCCTCTGCCCATGAAAGTCTGTTACAAAGACACAAAGTCACTTTACATGCAGAAACAAAAAGTTAGTCACAGGGCACACTATTTACCTGAAGTTATTATCAGAGGAAATGTTGTCAAAGAAAGATTTTGCTTTGTTGTAGTAGCATTTTGGTCCAAAATGATGATCCTCAAATCTGGTACAAGAGTCCTCTCGTTCCATCTTCTCTACCTCATGATTTTCATCTAAAACAGAGAAAACACTTCCTGTACGCATGCTGAGGATAATGTGAACATTGGTTATTGCCCAAAATGTTTACAAAATCAAATTAGCTTTGTCACATACACGATTATACATTGTACAACTTACAGTGAAATGTATAGTGCCACTTCTCTGGATACTTGCACACATCCAAAAGGACAACAGTATAAATAAAACATATCAAGTACATAATAAATTAAGAAATGTATGAATCCAATATGAATATAAAGTATTGTATGTGCATATTACAAATTAAACTTGTACGTTTTATTTGGTGATTTCCAGGAAACTGCACATCTGTAAACAACTTGCAACAAGAACAAAGTAAAGGGCAAAAGCTAGTGACTCATTTGAGCAGCTGAACCAACCTTTAATGTTCATCTCATTTTTCACTCCTCTCTCCAGCTCATCTTTAATGAACTGTGCATTAGAAGAATCAAAATCAAAGTCTGTGTCAAACTTCAGGATGGCTGAAGGAACTTTTGTCCCCTTTAGCTGACCCCTACTGCGATTCCTATGTCGTCGCATTCCTAGAATCAAACATCACAGAAGATTTCATTTCATTTGAGATTCTCTGTAATACTTGTGCATATTAAATGTAATACTCACCTGGTCTTCTGGGTGGGGGTCTGTTTTCATTGTTTCCAACATACTGCTGCCGAGTTTCTTCCTGAACAGTGGGCAAACCTGGGCCTATTCTCACTTTAAAAGATGTATTTGGACATATTTTTAAAAATGTCAATTTTACAACTAAATACACTTGCACAAGATTGCAAATATGTTTTAAATCTCTTAAATTTATGCTTACTGGTCAATCGTGGGCCTCTTCTGGGCAGAAACATATCTCCTCTGACCTTTTGGGATTCTCTCCTCTGATAACACTGCTCCTGGGCTGCAGCCATAGTCCTCCTCCGTCTAGCTCTCTCTGAACCCACTGTTTGAACAGCCTTTTCAACCCGTCTCACACATACAGGCCCTGCATGAACAGTGAAACAACCAAAATATGCCAAGTACCATGAGGCTGGCTTTACTGATGACACCAGTGACAACTTACCTAGGCCAAAAGCTGAAGCAAACTGTTGATTTAGAAGGGAGCTAGCAGTGAGTGTATTGTGGGCAGACATCTGTAGGGGGCTGTGGGGGTGGCTGCCTAATGTGCCAGCGCTGGTTGACTTCACAAAAAAAGATGTAAACAGCTTCAGTTTCATCTAAAACCATCAATTTTTTTTTTTTTTTTTAAATTCTGGAACTGTACCTTCACAATTGCTGGATCCTGTGGAAGTCCATGTGATCTTGGAGGTTCACACAATGTGAGGCTCTGAATGTCACTGCCCCGGAAAGTGATGTACTCATAGACATCCCCTTTAGGTGGGGTTGGTCTATCAGTTGGTCTTCCCTCTGTTCCATGACACTTGACTAGACAACAGAAACTGTTTGAAACCTTTTCATCAAGAGAACACATTTAATGATTTATTAAAGCCTAGGTTTTTAAATATGCTGCTTAACTCACCTTTAGCCAACACTACAGTAGAGTTCAATTTATCAATAGTGTACAATAATCCTTCATAACGATTTTGGGCGTTTGAAATCAATGAAATTTGACATCCAAGGTATAAATTTGTTGAACTCATCCCTGCTGAGGCTAGTATACTATTTAGAACAACTGCTTACTAGTCACATCAAACACCAGCTTAGAAAACCAAGAAGCAACTGAAGGAAATTTATCTGCGTCCACAGGTGGCACAAACCACGTGATACAGGCAGCGCACCTGATCACAATCAGCCCCCTTCTCATAAATAACTGAAACCGAAATTTATAAAAAACACAATAACATAATTTTTTAAAAACAAATATTTTATTTTTACGTCGGGTTATTTCCCACGAATGCACAAACACAAGTTCTGACAGAAATGTCAGGGAGCCTGAGCAGAACAACAGCTGTGGAAATTGGTAATAGCTAATCTTTCTCAACAATCAGTCATCAGTCACTCCAGTGTATGTCACCGCTGTGACAGGGGTAACAGCTGTTGAGTCTACTGCAAAAAAATAGCAACAACACGCAGCCATTTTGAGCGTGCTAGGATAAACTACGGTGGCTAAATGCTTCGACAGTCTGCAGAAACCCACAAAGATTTATTTGTTGTCAGGAGAAACTTTCTCTGTTTGACTCCTTAATGTGATTAGGTCCCACCAGGAGCTAGCTGTTCAGTGAGCGGTACTGTTGTTTACCTCACGTACCGTCTCACTCGGTTGTCACAGTGCACTGAAACTTGCGACCATTTGTTCCCAGCTTTATTTTCTTAAACGAGCCAATCACAGCGCACGACGATGATACGTCACGGAATGTGCATCCAATCGGCGCATGCGTCTCACGAAGGAGCGTAGCTGGGCAAAGATGGCGGCGGGCTCCGATTTGCTGGATGATGTTTTCTTCAACACAGAGGTGGACGAAAAAGTAGTTAGTGACATAGTCGGGTCTCTGGAGTGTGAACTAACTGGGGCAGGTCACGTCAACACAGCGGTCAGGGTCCAGTCTGCAGCAAGTCACTTAGTCAATTCAGCTGCCGATAGTAAATCCAATGTTCAGGGTAGCAAAATGGGACTTTCTCAACAAGAGCTTGCTAAAGCAGGTAAGATAGCTGCCCACTCCGTTTAGCTAACATTAGCTTATTTTGGTCACGTTGTTCTGGAGATAGTAGCACATTTGGAATCACTTTTTGCCCGAAACTAATGTGAATCGGAGAGTTGTTCGCCACCTCTTGATTCATGTGTTTCCGCTCCTGTAGGGACAGGAGTCCACGGGGGTGTCAGTAACAGTACAGGGTCCCACGGTTCAAGTATGGATGGAACAGAAGGGACCAATTCAGCGGCGGCACCGAGCGTGACAGCCGCACAGAGTCAGTCCAAGCCAGCGACAGCTAGCGGAGTTGTTACGGTAGTAAACGACGCAACGAAACCTGGGACTACTGGCGTTCAAACTTTGAATGGAAGTACCGTGGTGGTGAACTGTCACGCACCCGGAGGCGCATCTGTTGACAGCAGCGGGAAAAACTCTCAGTCCGCTGTTCCGGCTGTCAACAACGGACCTGGCTCCGTGAGCAAAGGACACACAGCGGTTTTGCCTGACACGCCGAGTACTATCATACGAACTTCTTCTTCAAGTGTACAAAATGCTGTGACTGCGCCTGTGATTTCGTCTCAGCCACCTGTGAATAATGTGCCCACAGTCACGCTTGCAAGGCCACCTATGCAAACTCCCATCAATACCTCTCAAAGCGGCGCCAACCCCACCACTGTTTTACCATCACCGGCCGTCACTGTCCCCACCACCACCGCTGCCAACAACACCCCGGACCCCTCTAAACCTGGACTACAGACTGTGGCTTCAGGTGTTGTGTCGGTGCCAACTGCGACCATAAAGAGCCCGACTGTTGTGCAAAACTTAAGGACTTCTGTACCGTCGACCATGGCTGCAGCTCCTGGCGCTGGAATACGAGCTATTGCTCCACAGGTGTTGGCCCCTCGACTCACCCAGCCACAACCAAACACCCCCAACATCCAAAACATTCAGCTCCCACCAGGTAACTCATCAAATGATCACAGTATAAAAGACGAGACAGATGAGGGGAAATTCACCAATTTGCAATTTTGTTTATTTCGAGCTTGTGCACTCCCTGTACAATACTTATTATATACATTTCATTATATGTACACAGATATACATAAAACATCCTGTAAACACTAGACAGAGAATTTTACACAAACAATATGCATATAGAAACATATATACATACATTGGTTGTAAACATTATATCTACATAATATACATAATGCATATGTATGTCAATTCACCATTAAGATACAACCCTGGCAGCCCTAAAGACAATGATAAGAAGTATAACTTATTTACTCCCACCTCCAGTTTCCCTACCAAAACTTGTATGGTTGCAGTTATATCAGAGACATTAGCTGTAAACATGCATCAGTACACCAAACTAACTTCAACACAATGTACAGGACGCAAATGTACCCAATCAAGAGAAATTCTAATTCAAACAATAGATTATAAGCACTGAAATTAGTAATTTTATAAAAACTGAAAGAA
>JAPTGZ010000026.1:14865815-14875932 GCA_029814645.1 Fowleria isostigma | reverse complement strand
TGGGATAGGCTCCATGCGACCCCTGTGACCCTAGTGAGGATAAAGTGGGTTCAGAAAATGAATGAATGAATGTTTAAAAGGGGCTTTAGACTATAACTTGGGTATTACAGATCTGATGAAAAACTGCTGATGAAAGTCATATACAGTTTTAAGTAGAAGCTGCGCTAGCATGAACTCTGTGTTGGAAATTAATTTTCTGGAAGTATAGCAGAGAAACTGCAACAAAAGTATGGATCTCATTTTGCTAGTATTGATCCAATACCAACACTCACCTTGGTATCAATACTATCAATATTTAGGTTGATACGCTGACCTCTTCTGTCAGTGTGTTGGCTGACAGTGCACTTATGATTTCAATTTTGGCTCTAATTTTATCGCTTTATAATCTTATTTTTATAACTATTTTATAATTTAGTGAAAAAATGTTTAAATAATTTTGTTGACATAGAGGTTCCTGACACAGGTCAAAAAGCCTTAATGCAATAAACAAATTTGACGTGGTTCTTTTATGCATTTAAAACCTAAAATGGGTCGGTACCAGCACTAATACAAGAGGAAGGATATAGGTGTATGAGGTATAATTTCAACACTCTTCAAAACTTCAAGTGGAGCAAAGGTCTAATCGACCAAAGTAAATGAAAGCACCTGGGTGGGTGAGATAAGTGTGTTGACAGACAGATTTAGTTAATTAAGGCATTAATTAACAGTGTTGTTAGCATAACTGGTTACGTTTAATGTATCACTGTGATTATGGCGGGACAAAGCTGAGCTGAAGTTCAGCTGTTTTGATTTATGGATGTGCAGTGTTCAATCAAAGGCTCCCTGTTTCCTGCCAAACATCTGAGTAATCATTCCACATGACTGCTATAAGGAAAATCTACAGGGAAAAGGAACTGCAGAGAAGAGAGGAGAGAAAACATCAGTATCTGGAAAAAAAAAATACACATGTCCAAATGGTTTTAGGGGTATTGCTTTTCTTTACATAGTCCTGTCACTGTGTACAGTCCACTGGTTCCCTGTATGTACTGAAGAAACTCCAATATGCATTTGTTCAGGGTCTATAGATGTCTGAAACTCTGTTCTGTACTATGTAATGAACATCCAGTTTCCAGCAGTGTAATATTTTTGTGCCTGCTTACTCAGAACATCTAATGAATTCATTTTACTTGTGGCTGCACATTTTTTTGTTAAAAAATGCATTCTCTTCAGTAAGATGGAAAAATTAATTGGTGGTTTTATGGACTCTGGGTTTTGGTTAATAATGACCTGTTTGTCCATTTAGCAGACGCGTAATAAGCTTTTACAAAATGCACTTACTGTCCGGGTGATGTCAGTGACATCCACATGATGGGATGCTCCGGTCAAGTGCACAGAGAGAGCAGCATTTAATCTTCCCCATACTCCAGGCAACAAACAAAATACAACATGTGGGTATGTGCGTTTGCGAGTCTGCCTTCGTCCAAGCCTGAGAGCTAGAGCCAGTTCTGTAGAATCTGAGCACACTCATGCATCACTTTGCAAGTAAATTAATGGTAGAAATGTATGGTTTGTGTGGATTTACAGTTTTATTCAGTCTTTTTTTTGTACGATACCATTAAAGGCACAAACAGGGGGTTGCAGCACAAGATCGATATCAATTGTAAAGCGCTTGTGTGTAAATCTATACAGGGTCAAAATTCAGCATGATAATCATGCGACTGTTACTTGAATTAATCCACTCTGACTTTTCCTGTCAATTGTGGATTCTCACTGATGAGAGGGCAGGAGTGGGTTTTACTATATCCTCAGTTTTCTTGTAGTTTGAGGAGTGAGATGTGCATGTGTGCTGTTGTGTGAGCGGCGTGTAGCAGCGGGGTTTATTCTGTCTGCGTGTGCATTGATGTGGTCTGACAGGTCAATCAATGTGGAGGAGATGCAGTCTGCTGCTGGTTCATTGGCCTGCTGTGCTAAAAGAGAACAAGTAAGGGTCATCTCACCCTGTTCCTCATCCAACCATGACTACCTGCACTGATTTCTAACCGACTCGCTCTCTAGCATTAGATATCTTCTTTTTTTTGGAGATTATTATGGGCATCGCTGAGTTAAGATTTAAACTACTGCTGATATGTCAATACAGACAGGTTACTGTGCACAGTCCAGTGTGTTTGTGATAACTCATGTCAGTGCGATATACAGTTGTGCTCATAAGTGTACATACCCAGCAGAATTTATGATTCCTTGTCCATTTTTCAGAGAATATAAATGATAATACAAAACCTTTTCTTTCACTCCTGGCTTGTGGTTGGGTGAAGCTATTTATTATCAAAAAAATATGTTTGCTCTTTTTAAATCATACTGACAACAGAAACTACCCAAATATCACTCCTTTAATTTACTTATGCAAATGTTCATAAATCTTTAGATTAAAGTTGGGGGTTATTACATCAAAAACAGAGAAAAATGACGAAAAAGTGACTATTTCAGCAAATATATCATTAACTGAACATAAAATAAGTGTCTCCATCCACTATCATTGATCCAAGTCCTTTGGTTTTACTGGTGAATCAATGTTGTGGAAGATGACGATGTTTCCAGGTTCATTATGGAGCCTCTGAACATACATATGAATCATATCTGATGACCAAGAAAAGATGATAAACTGCATTTTACCTAATTTATTTACATGTATTGACAGGTTTAGTGGTTCAGAAGATACTAAATATTTTAGATCAGTAGATGCTTGTGGTCAGCAGTGGATGTTTGGGACTTTATGGGTTAAAGTATCTCTACCTTATCAGCAATACTGTGCAAGTTTCAGTCACCACACCTTCTAAATATGCATATTTCCTGTTGCAATGTTTTCTGTTTCCTAGCAACACAAATCTGAGTTTTGATTCCTGAAGCCTATCAAAAACATTACATTTACTTCAAACCACAGTTTATGTGTCAATAAGCATACTTTAGCAAGAGCACAAAAAACCTGGAAAAAAGTATGCTGTTATCCAGTTTGTGCAATAGCAACCCATGTTTTATATTACCATGGTGATGACATTTGTAGCATGTAAGTGAAATAGATAAAAAAAAAAAAGGAAACAACCAAAGAAAAAGAATTGATCCTTCTCTGCATGAGCCAAGAAAGACTTAATTATCCTACCTTGGAAGATGGCCCTGTTAGGCACAGTTGACAAATGAACAACCTTAATTGTGTTGATCATTTTAGCTTATGTTTGTTCATGGCTGGCACTAAACCTAATTTGGAATATGAAACTCAATCATCCACATATTAAACCAGAGCAAACAGAAGCACATTATAATTTCAAATTTTCAGTAATTTCACTCTAACATTGTGGAAATGTTTCCTGGAATTCATTATGGTGCCTTTTCCTGCAAAATGGTAATACATTTATATGTGAATTACAAGCTCCTGTCTTGAGTAAGTGTGATGACACAGACACATTACTTGTTTCAGTGTCTGTGTAAAACACATATTTGTTTCTGAAATGCCTACATGTATGATAGGTGTCTTTTGATGATGTGTTTATTTGAATAATTCACAGCAAAGGTCTTGTCAGACGGTTTGGCCAGGTGGACGTGTTGTTATCATATTGTTCAGTGATGGATGTTGTTGGACTCTGTTTTTCATTGAATAACAACATCATATTGAACATAGGATGTGAGATTCAGCTGAGGCCAGACTCCCCAGACAATATCAGTTGTTTTTATATACAATGCTCAGCATAAACAAGTTTGAAAAGTAAGATTTTAATCAATATCTCAATGATCATCAGCACAGTTTCAAAACGTTTGGACAAAACTGAGGTTTGTAGAACATTTCCTCAACTCTTTCCTCCAGTAAGACGACATTTGACAACCCCCTGTACCCTTAATGATGAATTTTAACACCTCTGTTATATCACTAAAGACGTAATTTGATGACATTTTGAACAAATTCTGTTTTTTAAATGTAACAGATGCTGTGGTAGGTGGAGGTGACCACAACCAATACTACGACAAACAATTGGATTAAATAATACTTTTTTTTTTCTTAATGTTTTCTTATTTTTTCTTTAAATTTAAAGATTTATTTGTATTTTATAAATTGTTTTTCATTTTTTAAATTTATTTTTCATTTTTTAAAATTATTTATTTTAAATAAAAATGTTAGTGTTTTTTCCTAAAGTTTGACAAAATAGTGATTATGGGCTCTATCTAACACCTTTATTTCCTGTCCTTTCCTCCTATTATTGGTCACAGTGATTTATCCAAGCATGTCTGCTCCTTCTTGTGACTACAGTGGTCAAACATACCTGGATTAACCAGTGTATCCAATAATGAAAGACAGGAAATAAATGTGCTGCCTGAAATTCAGGAAGTAGTGGGGTTGTACATAGAGTCCATTGTAGTCACTGGAAAAAGAAACAACACTCCAAAAAAAACAAATATTCCATGGGTAGACCTAATAACATATATATCGGTTGTTCCTTCTAGGCATCCAAGAAGGAAAGAGTTAACTGAGAACATGATGTGTTATATAATGTTCCACAGAAAATGTTGATTCTCAAGAAAACTAAAGGTTTTGTGACATTTATGCTGAGCTCTGTATTTCTGTTTGCTGTAAAATATAAATGGGTACAAGGTGTCTATATGATATTACAGGAAGCACATTCAATTGTAATTTACAGGCTTAGTAAAAAAAAAAGGGGGGGACATTTTTGCAACTAGAACTAAAAATAAATATGAGAAGATGCATTGCTCACAGAAATCATCAAGTGACAAAGAAAAGGAGACAGGAGGCAATGTTCTTATAAGGAGGGGAAATTTTATTTATAACACATGGTGCTGACAGGGAGTCTCCAGCTCAGCGTCTATATTACAAGGTTGATCTGCAAGGCTGCGCATGTACTGTATGGTATTTGAAAACCAAGATTGCAGTGGCACTATAAACACACGCTTGAAACGACACTCTTTTCCTTTTTTTGGGGGGGAGAAAGGGAGGGGTGGGGTTCTTCTTCTTTTTTTTTTTTTTTTTTTACAAAATAGTACAAACAACAATACAAAATATTTTTGCTGTTGACAATTTAAAAAAAAAGTCTTTTGACTAATTAAATGTGCAATTATTTTTTCTGCTTTTTTTTTTTCTCCTATGTGAGTATGATACACCAGAAACCCTTCTGGACTGCAACCCTGGTCATGCGGGTCACGACACATTTTAAAATGTTATATGGTTACTGTAATAGAACTCATCTGCCCATTATAAAAAGACACATGCAAAAAGCTCCAATTGTACAGTTACAGTTTGCCTAACTTGGTCTGTTTAGCTTCAAGCAAATACTACATTATGTACACTTGGACTTGAGCAGTATTAAGAGAACTTGCATGAAACACTGCTGCCTGTCTGTGTGATTCTGACCTTAAACAGGCAAAAAGTCGGACTTCTGCTGGAGCCTCCTGTCATGTGAGTTTATGGTCAGGCAGTGTCCAGGGAGGAGGAGGGCAGGTATGGACAACAGCTGTGCATTAGTTCTTCTGTCATTCTATTACAGATTTATTCAACCCTCTCTTTAGCTGGGAAACGTCAATTATACAAGCGGACTGAGAAAGTCCCAAATCATAATCACTCTCCCTTCATTTCCCCTCACAAATTACATTTAAATACAAGGTCAATTTCTACCATCTTCACTCATGATTTGCTGCCATGTGTCATTGCAAGTAATTGCTAACATTCAGTATCTTAATGGCATTGTGTCATGTAGATGACACTGCTAAACACGTCAGAAACCTTGTGTAGTGTTTGCAGGGTCTCTTGCTATGTGTGACCCTGAATTGGATCTGAATATCTGATAAATGAATACAAGCTTTCACAAAGCATGTCTTTATTCTGTGAATGCTGGATGGCCTTCAGTGATGCTGGCGCTCCGCAGCTGAAATAGAACAAAGCTGGAAGGGCTCATATAATATAGACCACTCACATATATACAGTAAGGCCTAGAGGAGTGAGTGTGTGCTAGTATAGACTGTACAAGTTCATTTGAAGTGGAAACTTATCACCATGAGAAAGCTAACTGGAACAGCGACACAAAGTATGGCTGTAAGCTCATATAGAATCAGACCGATTCTGGTAAAATGCACATGGCTTTTTGTGGTGAAATATACCGTGCCAAGTATTCATTTGAAACAAAACCAGAGTGACAGCAAATGCGAGGACCACATAGAAACAGGTAACTCATGTCACTAAATGTATAAAAATGTTCTCTATATACAACATTTATATGTCAGAAATAATCACAAATAGCAGAAAGTAACAGCTGTGTTTATTTTGTGAAGGTATTCTGTAGGCTGAGGAGCAATCAGACAGATAAGAGTTTATCCTGCAGCGAGCTGTGGAAACACTCCATTTCCCAGGTGTGCTCTGTTTCTGCTCGGAGCTGACAGCTGGAGTCAAAATCACTGCTGTCACTTTGTCAGTTTTGCACCCATTTGTCTATGAATCTAATTCATTAGATTCCTACCCTGTTAACCTTTTTAATTATACTATGACCTTAATCTTTCTTTTTATGGCTCAATGAATATTTGCATTTCCAGGTAAAACGGAATTTCCGTGGATCTCATGGGGCAGAAGTTAATTCCTTTCTATCGACTCTGAATGTATAGTTACTTCATTTCCACTCTGGGTCATTCCTCTGATTGGTGAGAATGAGGTTACTGCAGTAAAGCCTTGAAATAGAGTGTAGTTATTCTAAATAACAACAGTTAGCATGAGAAACAACTGAAAAGCGCTAGTGGAAAATGTTTCTATTCACACTTTTCCTCCGAGCTTTGATCATATTTGATGCACATTATGTTGAAACTAGCTAAAATCGACTATCATTTCAGTGGGCACTCATAAGAATAAGAACGATTAAACCATTCTATCATTCACTAACATCTCCCCGATCCCTCCATAAACTGTTTTGCATATTTAAAATATTTATAACAAACCAAACTTCTTTTTTCTCACTTCGCTATATGCAGTTCTGGGGCCTGAAACGTGATTCCAGACGCCCATGGGTGGTGCTGCTTTGCTTTTTTTTTTTTTTTTTTTTTAAAGTCACAACAAAACTGTCTTTTTCAAATGTCTGTCTTTAAACGTGTTATTACTGAAGCTTTAGTTTAGCGCGTCTGCTTTGATAAAGTGCAGAACTTCATAACAGACTTTTCCTTCCTCTAACTTCTTTTCAAAACCTCTTGAACTTGCAGCCAAAAATTTCAGGAGAAAATTTTCAGATGAAGGAAATGCTGCCTGAAGAGAGACAGATTGGGAAGGCTGTAAATCCCTGGCTGGGTCTCAATTCCTTCAGTTTTTTTGTGACAGGGACCAGCACCAGTTTTGTATATTAAAAGCTCGTCGAGAAAGAACAACAAAACAAAACAAAACAAAAAATAAATACATTTAAAGCAGTACAGAAAGTGAAATAGGGGCTCAGAATCGGGATCATTCACATTCACAACTCTGTACGGAACAATATCAAAGTCATCTACAGGTTTCATTTCGCTCATATTTGTACAGTTTACATAGTTTTCTTTGACATTTACCACACACTCTTTTCCATTTTTATCATTTAGAGTAGGGATAAACATGCAAACCTTTACGACCTTAGGCAAAATCTCTTTAAATAGCGGTCATTCGTACTTCATATATAGTAACATCATCATCATAGAGGTAACACACGGGACTTGTCCATCCTTAAACTTTTGTAACAAGCCTTTTATCAAGTTTTAGGTGCAAATACTGAGAGCTCAAAACAAACACAGCTGCTATCGAAGCCACAATAAACAAAGACACGAGATGCATTTCTTCTCTAAGACAGTCCCGAAACGTATTTTTGTGATTTGGATAATCACATTCAAGTTGGCTGTGATCTAGGAGCACAGATATGCCTGACTTCGAAAGGAAATGATTTGTCCATAACTTAGAGACACACTGTAGGCCTATGTACAGTATGTCAACGTAAAGCGCCCTCGTATGCCAGTCGAAGCTCCTTTTAAACCAGCACTGACATCTCCCGCAGCTACCACGGCCCCGCAGGACCATAGAAATGACAAGGGAAGGTCGGAGTTAAAGGGTCAGGGGTCATATGGGGGCATACGAGCCCAAAAAATGACAACCAATCCTGAGTTTAGCGGGAGTCTGCTAAAATACGCACCACTGAAGGCACTTTTTAAACAACAGTGCTTCTGTTCTAAGTAATTCAAGTTCAAGAAAGAATAAACCGGGCCCTCCATGCAGGAAGGACTTTCATATCTGTGTTATTTTTTTTTTTTTTTTCCTTTTGTTCCCTTCAGACAAAGCAAGCAGCTCAACCTAAAGCTTCTGCAGAGAGGCAGGCGGGGGCTGACAGTGAGGGAAAAGTGAAAACCCTCAGGAATCAGAAACGGCTTGAATTGGAGGGGAGCGGAGCACAAAAAAAAAAAAAAGGCTACAGAAAGTAAAAGAAAAACAAAATAGGAAAAAAAGTAACAGAATCCTACATCTAGCCTAAATCCTAAAACGAAACAAACCACAAGTTTGAAAGTACAGACTATGACAAGCCTCCAAATCAGAGATTCCGCTTCAGTCCCAGACAGGCTTAGAGCAGGAGACGGTTGAGAAGAGCGCCCGAAACGGACTCGTGGCGCTGGTCCTCCGTGGTGGGTCGTTTGATTGGTTGGTTGGTCAGTCCGTTGGTCAGTGTGTACACGTCATTGTTGCGAGTTTTCAATCAGGGTGTGTTTATCCCCGTTTGTTGTAGGGACAGAGCATGGCAGGCCAGCTGACGGGACGAGGGGGGAGGGGGTGTATGTGAGTGGACGGCTTTAATCGTCATCCCCTCCTCCGTACATGTCGGCCAGCTTCTTAAAGCGCGGGCCCCAGTCGTTGAGGTAGTCATAGTCCTGGTCCCCCGTGCTGGAGGAGTTAAGGGAACTGACCGAGCCGGCAGTCGAACCGCTGCCCTCGTAATCGAACACAAGCAGGGAGTCGTACGGAGGGGCTGTTGGGTCGTTGTCTGCTGCTCGCAAACCCTGAAAAAAGACGCAGAAGAAACACAGCGTTCACTCAGGATGCCTAGAGTTAAAATAGAAACAAAAGTCATCAGCAACAGCAGAGGGAAATGTATGTTCAACTAATTCTCTTTTTTTATGACAGCGTATCAGGGCCATGTAAGGAAATAAAATAGCCTCTCGCTATGAGAATAAAGTCATGATATTTTGAGGATAAAGTCACGTTATAATGAAAAAAAAGTCATAGTTTTAAAAACTCATTAAGTAACAAAATTGTCATACTTTTATGAGATTAAAGTCATAATATTTCAGTGTAAAGTCATAATATAATGAGAAAAAACTCATTATTTAACAAAAATAATGTAGAACTATTATAAGAGGGGAATAAAGTCCCAGCAGTCTGGTTGGTCCAGTTCAACAGAAGTGAAGGTGCTGCTTCACTCGTTGCATTCACTGTAAAAGGAAACTCTTTTGAATTTGTTTTAAAATATTATACTATAATCTCATAAAAGTACATGATTTTTGTTAAATAATGAGTTTTTTGAAAACGTCGACTTTATTCTCATTATATGACTTTGTTAATGGTCTTGTACACTACTTACTCTGTTATGAACTTACTTATTTAAATGGAATAACATCAACCTGTTCAGGGACGACAGGTGAAAATTAGCTTCTGCTATAACCTGGCACCAACAGCTTTCCTTATGACTCGTAGGTCAATGTATTGTTGTGCACTGTCTCTGTTTAAATAAAACCATACCACACCATACCATGTTGTTAAAATATTATGACTTTATTCTCGGTGAGACAAGTGATTTTATTTTCTTATGTGGCCCTAATACGCCATCATACTTTTGTTTTTTGTTATTAAACAGTTTATTAGAGGAAAAGTGGGTTATACATGTTGCACTTCAGTATTATGTCAATAAATCATAACAAAGTACACAATAAAAGGAAAGTACATTAGTTGTTAAAATAAACAAAAAAATATATATGTATACATGCACATACATACACATATATGTATTTATATATATACACACACATATCCATCCATCCATCCATCCATCCATCCATCCATCCATCCATCCATCCATCCATCCATCCATCCATCCATCCA
>JAPTGZ010000026.1:14854973-14865715 GCA_029814645.1 Fowleria isostigma | reverse complement strand
CCATCCATCCATCCATCCATCCATCCATCCATCCATCCATCCATCCATCCATCCATCCATCCATCCATCCATCGGGGTTTGCCTAATTTTTAAACTGGTACTCAACTTAAGAATCCAAAAATAAGAAATGAAAATGCTTAGTAAGTTTGTCTGCCCCTTATGTGCCATTTTTCATTCATCACTTCTACAACCAATTATTTTGGTGTGATAATATCTGCAGTAGCAGAAATAATATCAAAAATAATAATGATAGCTAATTTAATTCTTAAGTTTACTGCATACATGTATAACTCTCACTGAGAACAGTGTGATTGTTGAAGCAGAAAGAAAACTGAACCAGATGAGTAGAGTCAAGAAATACATAAATACAACAAACAGGTTTTTTTTTTTTTTTTTATCTCATTATCATATTATCTCATCTTCCCTTTTTTCTAAGTAAATCAAAATAACATGACAATCCTCCCTTCAAAAAGCAGCTTTAGGAGTGTACAGTTGCGGAAAAAATTATTAGACCATCAAAAGTCACCACAAACAATGGTTATGCAGTAATGTACTAACTCCTGTGTGTATCATGTGACTAAAAACCTCCAACTGTCCACATGCCGAAGTGTCCTTGGGCAAGACACTGAACCCTAAATTGTTCCCAGAGAGGCCTGATAGTAGCTGGTATAGTGGCAACCCACTGGTGTATGAATGGGTGATTGTGACACCTGTACTGTAAAGTGCTTTTAGTACCATTGATGTGTAGAAAAGTGCAAAATAAGTACAAACCATTTACTATGTACCATAAAACAGACAGAAAACACGGAATGGCTAAAAGCACTGTTTTTGTCAGTACAATGCCATAGCTATTGATGTAAACATGTGATATTGGTTATTATCAAGAAAAATGGAAAGATATCAGCTCTTAAATTAAAGTCTTATGAGGTATTTTTGTTGTTATCATTATATTTGTCTAAACAAATGTACCTTTAGTTGTACCAGGCATTAAAGTGAACAAGAAATTGAAGAAAACATAGGGTGGTCTAATACTATTTTGTGTGACTACTGGAATAGTGTGTTAATAATGGTGTGTTTATTATGAGCTTTTACTATCCACTCTATTCTTATTGGTTAATGACATATACACGGTATTATTTCTGTATCAAAAGCTGTTGCTGTAGGCAAAGTTTTTTCTAAAATCAATATCTCTTGTCAAACTATTGATTTCTTTAGTAAGTAGCCATGTAACAAGTGGGATAATGTACAGCCAGCCGGTCATTACAGTGAAATAAGCTCCTTCAGATTGATCAGGACCTACAACACCATGTCAGGGTTTATTCTGCTGTAATGCCCTCCACACAGCCATCAGACTTCATAACAATTCACAGTACCCCCCCCCATACTATTTACATTCCAGTTGTTTAATTCTAATTCTCTATTGATAAAAATATTACATAAATACCACATTTCTCATTTCATTTATATTTCATTTTCCACTTGTAGTTCTTTCCTATTTATCTTCTTCTTTGCACTTGTGTGTTGGATGTTGCTGCTGTCAGCTGTGAAATGTCCCCAATAATGGGACCTTACCTGACCTTACCTTACCTTATGAGTGACAGTTCATATCTCTTAAACCTACACAATTCAAATGCATCCATTATCTTTACATCATCATTTCTGCACATAAGTGTTTTGCTTCATTTAGTTCACATTAATATTTGTGCCACATTTGGAAAAAAAATCCTTCATATCCTGTTCACAAAAATGAAGTTAACCTTCCACTTATTGCGTATGTAATCATATCATGATATTACTCTTTTAAAAGTTTTTATGTGAGGATTTTCTTCAGAATTGGTCCATGCACTCTACAGTTATGTGTTATATGAGTTTATAATAGTCTTAACCCTTGGTCACTACAATCTCATCAGTCCATCCTTGAGTCTAACCAACATCAATTGAATGTTTGTGCTAAATTTTAAGGTGTCATGTCAAACTGTTTAGTTTTATACATAACAGGGTCTGACAGACCTAGGTCAATCCATGACACATTTTAGAATGAATGTGGATGAGATTTAAGCATGAAAAAGTGTTACATGATAAAAAACAAACACAATAAATCTGAAGTTTCTGTGTTTAATACCGGTTTGGATGATATCAAAATGATATAAACATATGCTCTCAGTTCTATATCATGAAACTGATCATGTCAAAAGATGTAGTTTTCCAGCATATGTGTGATTTGTTTGAGAGAAATAACTGCCTTTATGTCTGAGAAAATTACAAAAATATCAAATATAGCCAACTATATCTCTCACTCGTGAATAATTCTGTAAAAAATACTATTATCTGGATCTAGAACCTGATCTGGATTGGAAAAATTTATACAATACCAATAAAGTCTTTGGAGTTATGTTCTCCAATAGCACACTTGTATATTTCCATGAGTGAACTATAAAGGGTTAAGAAATTTCAGGTTGTTTGTGGAAGTTCAAGCTATTCACATTTTTTTGTTTAAGGATAGTTTGTAAATGTAATCTTTTTTGTAATAAAACTAAAAGAAAAGATTTGAGTTAATGCACTATTATTTTACTGATCTGAATGTGACCCCTGAAACAAAATGAGTTTGACACACCTGATGAAGATGAAAAGATGAATAAGGTTTTTATAAAAAAATTTACAAATTGTCACCAAATCTTAAAGATGCAGTACTAGTTTGGGAGGTGTCACAATGATCAAATTTTATTCCTGGTTATTTTGTGTATGTTGTGAAGACCACTGCCACACTTCCACTTCGTAGTACTGGCTCGACTCGACTCGACTAGACTCGGCTCGGCTTTCTTGCATTTCCATTACTTAAAAGAACCTGGAATCTGGTACAAGGTACTAATTCTTTAGTATCTACTTGGACGAGGTTCCAAAACGGGGGAAGAGATACTAAAATGTCACATGTAAACACTGCAGACCACTGATCCAATCAATCCAATCACTTTATTTATAATTTATGATAAAAAACAAGAACGTTTCCAAAGTGCTGCACATAGAATTGTAAAAACAATAAAAGAAATAAAAGAAAATACCTTAAAAACAATACAAATCATAAAAAGTACATAAAAGTAAAACAATGCTGTAAATAAAACAAAACAATCAAATCAAACAGTTAAAAATAATAAAATACATAAAATAAATTAAAGACACAGAGAACCACACAACTCACGCAGAGTTGAAAGTCAGAGAATAAAAGTGGGTCTGAAGACAAGACTTAAAACACTCCACTGTGGAGGCTCTTCAGATGGGGGTGGTCCAGAGCCTGGGGCCAACCACAAAGAAAGCCCCGCCCCCTATGGTTTTAAGTCTTGACCTGGGCACCACGAGTTGGAGCTGGACTTGGTCAGAGCGTTGTCTCTGCGTCATCAGTTTGCAGCCTGCCGTTTTTTAAAAACTGATTCAGGAGTTTACAGTAAATCTAGCGCGAGGCTAATCCATGATGACAGCCGCAAAACGATACCGTGGTCAGTCGAGTAGGTTCAGATATTTCTGTCGTTGGTGGCTGATGAAAAATTCAGTGTGAGCTTGACAGGATGACACACAATGAGTGACTTTATTGGCAACTTATTGTAGACCATGTGGAAGTTACACGCAACATCGCTATGACGACCAGGTACTCTAAAGTTGGTCGTATCCTGTAATGGAAATGAGCTCCGGGAATAGTCCCTGGTACCTGAGCCAAGCCGAGGTGGTACCACGTAGCGGAAACATGGCATATGTGTGTCCTGTCAAAGCTCAAACATGTATTTCTTTGTGAGTTCAACCAGTGAAGAGCGTGGACTTTACCCACTTCACTGGAATAAAGAGCAATGATACGAAGACAATGCTAAAAAGCTTCAACCCCCGGGGGTACAGTGGGTGGCAAAAAACACCATGTGTTTGTTGTGTTTGTGTTTTACCAGAGTACTGGAGCGAGATCAGGTGAGTACATGCGTGAGTGGGGGGAGGACGGGTAGAGAGAGTGAGACAGAAAGGAGAGAGAGAGAGAGAGGGAAGGTTGGATGGATCAAAGCTGAACAGCTGCCAACGCCTCTCGAGTGTGAACATGTTGTCACAAGTCTGTCAATCAGCATTTTCTCGCATCACTGTGCCAGCACCAGTGGTGTGTATGTGTGTGTGTGTGTGTGAGAGTAAACCTGGCAACATAAGAGCAGCTGCAAAGTAAAACAAACTCGCAAACCTGAGTTTACATATTGAACAGCATCCAGAAACGAGTAATCACATTAAACGTCAGATCTATGGGGAGTGAAAGGAAAAGGGCCGGCACACGGTGGAACAAACAGTATAATGACTGTTGAGTTCAAGAGTCATGTGAACGTGTGTCTGTTGTTAAAATTCACCTCGTGGATGAAGTCCCCGATGTCTCCAGGATGGGGCACAACAGGTCTGATTGGGTACTGGGACTCTGGGATGATGGGCCGCTCATCCACCCTGCGGACGCCGGGGGGCTTGCTAATGATGTGCTCCAAGGAGTCGGGCTGCTGCAGCTGGCTGAGGTCATAGTCCTACACAAGCACAGGGACGCCCAAATGTCAGGGCAAGGGAGTTCACTGTGTAAGGCGTGTTGTGTGTCTCTGAGGGTCTTACCTGGTCCTCCTCTCCCCCTCCCTCCTCGTCATATTTTAGGATGTTATCCCTGACATCATCTTCAGGGTCAATAAGCAACTGCTTGGTCTGTCTCTCCTTCTCTCTGCGCTTGATCCACACCACGAACAACAAAACCATACCTGCAACAACACCAACACATCCTTTTAACAAAACAGATCTGCCAATATCACTTTCTGACTTCACCTCTATCTCTTATTGATAATGTTTTCCCTCTGTATCTCTTTTTGTTCTGTTTTTTTTTTTTCAATGACTTCGGTGTGTGGTGCTTGTGTCTATCACACAAAATACATTAACAATGTGAAACTGTGGGATTTACCTGGTCATATAAACAGTAAAGAGAAAACAAATCCATAGACAAAACATATATAATTCATATCCAACATGTATAATGAATAAATTATTCATGTCTGTATTAGCTGCAGAAGGGAAGATCACTTGTATGCTATATGAATCCAATAATATTGGAAAGAAAAACAGCTGCAAGTGATTTTTTTTTTTTTGTCTGATTGAATGTATGAGCAATGCAACCCACGGCAACGAAGTCAGCAAAGCAGCATGAATTATTGGCAAGACACAGCAGCAGATTCTGTATTTACCCTACTAGGAAAAGAAGGCAAAGCCCTCAGTGACCAGAGATGCCAGAGAGGATTCAAACAGCCAAGACATTCATCCATAATACAAACTGTTGTTCATGTTGCTGTATTACAGCCTTGTGAATGTTTAATGACTGCGCCCTGAACTGCACTTTTTTTTGTCAGCGAGGCAAATCAAAGTCAATCACAGGCAGTTTAAACTTTTTGCATTTTGTGCTCGATGTGGAAAAAATGTGGAAAGGGAGCGCGGTGGATGATACAAGCAGTTGAAACTTACTGAGGAGGATGATGATACAGATGAGGATGGAGATGATGGCTCCGGTTCCAAGGCCAGCGGCTGCCACTGCCCCCAAAGTGGTACAGTCTCCGTTATGATCGCATGGACACACTTTGACTTTTATGACTGACCTATTGGACAACGGAGGGTTGCCAGAGTCTGACACAGTTATAGGAACCTCATACACCCCCGGTTCTAAGTATCTCTGGCTTTGCAGACCCAGACGGGCGTAGTTACCTGTATAGGGTGGAGAAGACAGAGGGGATACTAGTTATTAGACATTACATTCTTACAAAATTGATTTTTGTTCAAGCCTAGTTATATACAATATGTACTTTATGACTATTATATACTTCCCACAGTATTTAGTTTTTTTAGGACAGCCAGGGATGTGTTTTGTTTGTCACATAATGCATCCTACAATAAATATCACAGCAGATATTTCTGTCCAGAGTTGCATTAGTCTTTGATCTTATATTGATGATCTCCTGGGATTGTCATCTTGAAACATATCCATGTCATTAGGGAAAGGGAAAAAATGTGTGAAAACCTGGTCATTCAATATACAGTCACAGAAAAATTATTAGACCATCAAAAATCATCAAAAACAATGGTTATGCAATCAAGTACTAACTCCTGTGTATATGATGTGACTAAAACAGACAGAAAAGAAAACATGGAATGTCTAAAAGCACTGTTTTTGTCAGTACGGTGTCATAGCTGTTGATGTAAGAACTTATGTAACTTGAGTTATTATCTATAAAACCATGGAAAATGGATAGACATCAGCTCTGAAATTAAACTCTTAGGAGCTATTTTTGTTATTTCTACTATGTTTATCCAAACAAATGTACCTTTAGTTGTACCAGGCATTAAAATGAACAAGAAATTGAAGAAAAAAAAGGATGGTCTAATAATTATTTCTGCAACTGTATAATGACATGCAGAGTAAATCTCTTAAATACTCCCACGGTATTTTGTTTTTAGGACAGCCAGGGATGTGCTTTATTTATGTCACACAATGCTTATGCAATATTACAATAAATATCACAGCATTTATTTCTGTCCAATGTTGCATTAATTTTTTGATCTTACATTGATGATCTCTTGGCATTGTCATCTTGAAACACGTCCACGTCAATCGGGAAGGGGGAAAAAACTCACATGTGTGAAAACCTGGTCATTCAATATATTCAGGTGACCTAATTTTATGGACACATGACAATGCTGAACTTAGACCTGACTAACTAATCAACCCCAGATTATAACACTGTCCCCACAGGCTTGGATTGCAGGCACTAGGCATGATGGGTAATCACTTCATCTGCCTCTCTTCTCACCCTGATGCACCCATCACTCTGACACAGGGTCAATCTGGACTTGTTAGACCACATGACCTTTTTCCACTCACCCTTTTTGCCTTTTTTGGGTTACATTCAGACAGCAGGTCTTGATGCACAATTCAGATTTTTTTAATGAAGTCTGATTTTTGTGTGTGCTCGTTCATATTGCACATTAAATACGACTTCTATCAGTTTTCGGTATGAACTGAATGCAGTCCTGAAGTAACCAGCATGTGCATAAGACATCCTGAAGTAACACATGACCATGCCTGTGTTTATGGAAGTAAATATCTTTTCCCGCTGCTCCTCCTTCTCCTGGGATGCAGAATTGTAACTTTTGACGCATTTCAATGATGAAAAGGTCAGATAAATGTGACCTGGCTGTTCCAACAGGAGTCATATTGAAAAATATCAGATACTTATCAGATAGAGAACCACACATGAAAGTCTGATTTGTGTTCAAACTGTCTTAAACAGATCGGATACAGGTCACATATCGGCAAAAAAAAAAAAAAAAATCAGATTTGGGCCACATTTGCCTGCAGTCTGAACATAATCATAGTAATTTTTTGAATCCCTTGGGTTTTCTTATTTTTCAGTATTAAGCAAAGCCATGAGTATTGAGTTCACCAAACATTTATGTGATCACCTCAGAGATAATGGTTCACTACTATCAGGTTTTAGAGTTTTAAACCCAATTCTAATAGTTTCAACTGTAGTTTTTTCTTTTCTTGATGCAGGTGAATGATTTCATATTTGTGAACCAGAATTACATCTGTTTCATGGCGATGGGATTTGTCTGATATGGTTGTTTAAAAAATGAGAAGCTAAAGTACGTCAGTTAGAACTTGTTTGCAGCTGAAACATATTAATCACTACTCATTTTCATTTAAATCCATGTGGGAACATTTTTTTTTGGCTGGGAAGTGTATTCATTTCAACAAAAAAAGTCAAACATAACATGAATATTCAGTATTAGAATATATTTTTGACAAGAAATAATTAAAGAAATTATTTATTGACACATTTATCTCTTCATGTATCATTAACAAGTATGGAACAGAAAGCTGTGAGGAGTTTCAGAATAAATCATCTGATGAGAATTTCTGATTGCGTGTCTAAATATTTAAAGTTGAAACAAATGTGTTAGATCAAGGTGCTGATTGTAAATTGTTGTAATAATTGTCCTGATGTTCTACTCCTGCGCTGACAGCTCCTTACCACTGATTCTAGAAATCGTCCAGTTGCGTCGGATGCTGGTGGGGAAGATGGGCAGCTCGAAGACAAAGGGTCCGGCGTTGGGGTCTGTGTCGGCATCAGCGGCAGTGATGTTGACACCGTTGACATTTCTGTTCATCCGCTCACAGAGCTGAGACTCTCTGGGAATGAGCGCTGGGGGGTTGTCATTAATATCTATCAGATAGATCTGCAGTGTGCCTGTGCCGCTGGCTGCAGGAGAGCCTGTGAAGGGAACGGAAAATAATATCATGATGGGAGGAAATGATGACAAGAGAAGATGTGTGCAGTGAAAGGGACAACTGAGAGGGGGGGGGGGACAGGTGTTCAAGTTTGCAGCAGGCAAGGCTAATAATGAAAAAGAATTAAAATGAGAGGGAAAAAAGAAGGGCGACAAGGTTAAGGCAGCACTGTTTATTCACAATGGTAATGTTAGTGGAAAGGGAGCCGCGGAGCTCGAGGAGAATTTCTGCCTTTGACAGAAATACTTCTGACAGTTGTGCTTCCCAGCTCCTCTTTAAGCCTCACAGCCAAATCAAACCCATCACAGTCGATCCGGGTGCAGACACAGCTCATCGAATCACCTAGAGAGGGCTTAGGTACAATAATGATGACTGTAACACAATCAAACAAGTCCTTGTCTGGGTGAATTTACACAATAGCTCAAGAGGTATCTGTGATTGTGTACATAAAGCCCCGTCTGCACGGAACGTTAACAATGTATTTTTCAAAGATGAACAGTGCCTTTTCAGTGTAGATCACACACTAACAAAAAAACACTTAATTCACGAGGACAGGATTTTCCAATGCATGCTTACATATTATAATACATAGTAAAGCCTTTCTGATACTCTCCAGTATTATTCAAGCAGCTTATGATGACCTAAAATAAGATCTAATAAGTCACTGAGAAAAGCTGTTGAGGATAAAGCTTCTCTAATGTGGAACTATATCTATTTCACATGGACAAAACACACTGATTAATTGAACTATTCTGGGATGAAAATGTAAGAAACAGTTTACCATTGCTGTTATTAGGAGTGTGACAAAATATCAATATTGCGAAATATCTTATGATCAATTATTGATTTGCTCTTGCCGTGTATCAATTTTTTTTAAAAAGCTATTATTATTCAAGTATGGCTGCTATAAACCTCTTTCACTCTCCCTTCACTTCCCCCAGTGTATGGAGTCACTGTTTTACATGGCCTCCAGGGGGCGCTCATCATGCAAGTGGCTGAAAATTGGGTGAAAGTCACAGAAGAAGAAAAGCAAATCAGTGCTAACATATACAAGTAGTAAAGTTAAACTGAAAGATGCAGCGTTTGCATCAATAAATCCAAAGTGTGACTGACTTTGTTTTCTACATGTGATGGTACAAAGCTGGATAAGGACTTTACAGTACGTATGAAGTATGAACTATCACAAAAATACAATACACGGATGAACATGTCCAAGTAGAGACATGAGACAACATGTTTATGAATGAGTTTAAATCAGACTGATCTGATGAAACAGTGTCACATCAGTCCTTATGACATTTGCCGTGCTATACGTACACATTCTCTATCATTCACATGTTATTCAACGCCATTTGATGGAGGTAACTGTCCACTAAGATCTCCGGTTCATGTAACATTCACCCTCAGTGCGCCATATTTGACTCATCCATTCAGATTTGGCAGGTTAATAACAGTGTGTCGGGTGTGAAAGATTTTATGAACAGATAACACACCAATTACACATGGTGTGTATTGTGCAAGTCATGATATCATGTTGTTTAAAATGTTGTCACTGTCAGACACATACAAAATTCCTGTTTCCAGTTCTGTTGAACTAAAATATTGTCATTGTTTTTGCACTATTGCTGTTTGTATTCTGGTTAAATTATGATAAAAAAATATGAACTATGACATTTTTTTTGTTTCATCCCTATAAACACACAGATATATCGTAGTTTATATATTGATAATCGCAGTATCGCAATATTGAGATATTAATGTTGTCATGAGCCATGTGTCACGTATTGTATCGTATTATGAGGTTCCTGAGATTCCCAGCCCCAGCTGTTAATATTAGCTTTTCCCGCAAAGCCTTATGATTAACTCATAAAGACCCAGTGTTAATTTTGTGGCAGTTTCCAAATAAATTTTTCTCTCTAGTTAACCTTTCTGAAGTGATTTATCACCATTTATTAAAATATTATCCTCAGTATTTTATATTTTTCCTATATTTAGTTTCCTTTTCTTAATTTACATTTTCATGAAAACTCAGAGTTAACAATAAAATAACACTAACCCCACTACAGCATGGCACCAATTAATAGATAAATAAAACAAATGCACAACCCTAAAGTCATACCAAAATATGTAAAAAAAAAAAAAAGAACTAATATTGAAAGTTATTATATCAGAAATGAAGAAAACTGAAGAAAAAGGGACTTTTTTTTTTTTTAGCAAAGATATCAATAAGTGTGTCCATTCACTGTCATTTATCCAATTCCATGGGCTTTACTGGTGAATCAATGTTGTTAAAGATGACGGTGTTTCTATGGTAACTACAGAGCCTCTGAACATCCTCATACGTTATATCTGATGACAAAGATAACAAACTGCATTTAACACCGATTATTTACATGTATTGATAGGACTGATGTTT
>JAPTGZ010000026.1:14827399-14844994 GCA_029814645.1 Fowleria isostigma | reverse complement strand
ACAGAGGGGGGTGGACATAGAACATAATCTCTTTCCAGCAGTGAGGGAGGTAGGATTTTCCCAGCAGGCAGTGGGCATGATCCCAGGCGCAGCGCAGTGCAGGAAAGGGGATCACAGAGATGACATTCCCACACTCTAGACACTTTCACACAGGTTAGCCAAGCCCACAGCCACTAACTGGCGTACTGTGAAATCACCAGCAGGACTACAGTGAGTCCGTCGCAGTGGTGGTGGTGGGGGGAGTTGGATAAAAGCTTGTGGAAAACGATCAGGACTGAAGGGAGAGAGAAGTGGGATGCAGAGAGGTGACATTCGGAAGTAGCAGCATGGCTGTATGATCTGGTTTTAATACCCTCATTAGGACTAACTTGATACCTACTGCTATTCTGCATCTAACTGCATCTCTCTTGGCTTTGCAACGCCTATCTGTGCTGGGAGAAAGGTATTCTCTGTCTTCCCTCTGGAGGGCAAACAACTTGTGTGCTGAGGCAAAAAACATCCAAAAGCCAGAGGTAATCCAAGGATTTAACAACCTGAACCTGATATTTTGGCCTTTGCCCCAAAACAATGGAGGTAAATAGATCTGTGTCCTTAAACTACCTTTATTTCACAGTGTGTGCGAATACCACACTAAGAATAACAACAATGCACCCCAAACCTCATCTAAATAAAGGCCTTTACATGAGTATGATCCAAAACTGTGTTTACAGTATGGAGTGAATGTAGCTATGGTGCAGTAGAATGGTCCATGTCAGTGTTTTCCTATTATATGTGTTTTGTTTTTGTATTAATATTACTGCTACAAGGCTTTAGTATTGGAGAGACCATATCTAAATAATTGATGAAGGAAGTATAACATTACCCATTGGTTTCTGATCTGCTGTTTTGAAGATAGTAGTTTGCAATTTGACTATCATTACGTTGACTTTCTGGAGCCAGAGGTGACCATATTTGGAAAAAAAGGTGTGGGGCTAGAGGAGCCAGAGAGGTCAGAGGTGAGTTAAATACAGAGGTGGCAAGTAAAGTATAAGAATGCCGTTACTGTATGCAAGTAGATATTTTTTAGGTATCTGTATTTTACTTGAATATCTATTTTTCTGGTAACTTTTGACTTTTACTCCTCACATAAATATTTATATTTTATACTTCTTACATTCGCAGAATAGGCTTGTTAATTTTTCAAACTCAATGGCTGTGACAGTACCTAAAATACATAGCTTCATTTACTGTGAAATTACAAAATGGAAACTTTTATGATTTTGTCTGGTTAAATAAGTATTGTTTCATTCATGACAAAAAATGCTGTTTTAATTTTTACTTGTACTTTATTACAATTGAGAAATTGTACTTTTTTTTTTTTTTTTACTTGAATAAAGGAGTTGAATCAGTACTTTTACTTTTATGAGAGTATTTTTTCACACAAGTAACTGTACTTCTACTTAGGTACAGAATGTGAGTACTTTTGCCACCTCTGGCTAAATGCCAGATTACTGCCATAGTAAAATAGTAAATTTCATCTAGCAGTGTGTAACCAAGCACTTTTAGTCTTGTTAGTGGAACTTATCACAACAAATACAATTGAGATGTGTGCCAGGAAAAAAATCTGATTTATTAAACAAACCAAACTTCTGGGTGTCTAACTTGGCAAGCAAATGAGCTGTCACTCAGACCTGTCAATCAAAGACCATCACTGCAGAAAAAGTTATCTGAAATCTTTTTAAGAGAGGAAACATGTAAAGATGGACTGCTAGATAAGTTATTAGACTCAAATAAAACATTATTTTTAGAAAGAAATTCAGTGGGAGTCTATGGAGGCCGAGGTTTTTTGGATCCAACTCCAGCAACCGTCAGTGGTGTTACAAGTTAAAGATTCTTCTGCACTGGCTTCATTTTGGAACAGAGCTCCTTACCCCTTGGGTTGAGCTAATTTTAAATTCAGCCTGATGTTTGTTTTGTTCTGTCCTGTGAGAACTACTGTATGTATCTCTATCTCCGTCTGACTCAATCTCCATATCACATGCATTAACTCGTAAAGACCCAAACAAACACTAGTAACCAAAATCATCTACCAGTATAAAAGGTTTAATAACTTCTGATCCATTAAACCTATCAATCCGTGTAAATAATTGATGTAAAATATAGTGTATTATCTTTTCATGGTCATCAGATATGACCCATTTCAATGTTCAGAGGCTCCGTAGTTACCGTGGGACCACTGTCATCTTCTACAATATTGATTCACCACAAAAACCCATGGAGTTGGATCAATGACAGTGGATGGACACACATAGTTTATGTTCAGTTAATGAGAGATTTTGTTGAAAAAGTCATATTTTCTTAATTTTTCTGTTTCTAATATTATGATAATTAACTTTAAATTGAGCTTTTACAAACATCTACATAATCAGTAAATGAAAGAAGAGAATATACCAGATTCTTATTAAAGAAATGGAAAATACAGAGGACAATGTTATAATAAATAGGGATAAATTGCTTTACAAAGGTTAGAGAGAAAAATTAATTTGGGAACAGCTGAAAAAGTAACAGTGGGTCTTTATTGGTTTAAAAATCTACAAATTTGGAGATAATTCATGTTTTTCATTGGACAGGTAGATAAATACAGTAGAATAAGAATGACAAGTAACACTATTTGCTTCTTTGATGTAGAAGTATAAAATTACATACTTGAGTGAAGCACAAGTATGTTATACTTGTACATTTGTACATTTCAGCATCAGAATGATACATATGACACTTGAACTAACCTATAAAACTCAAGAAGGCCATAGAAGAAAAAAACACTGAGGAGAAAATGGTCTGTCTGGGAGTAAATGAGAGAGTTTTTTCTTCCGGAATGGGCCATAAAACCCTACCGGAACCTACTCTTTCCCTGGGTGCACTGCACGATAACACAAGTGAATGTGTGGCTTTTGATGATAAAAGCCATAACACAAAGGTTTGCTCCCAAAGCAGAGGCTTCTGTCCACCACCACAGTTTAATTAAGTCTCCTAAACACTCCTTAGAGCAGATGTAATAAACCTTATGAGAAGTAAATGATGTCCTAAATGAACAGTCTTTGTGGTCCTGCTAATTTCTTACACAGTGAGTAGACATTCCAGGACGTGAGTTGTGTTGTTAAGGAGAACTTCAGGCAATAAATGGAATGGGCTTGGCTTCAAAACTATCCATTTTCACGTATTCCTTTGCCATAGTTTTTGTGATAGTGCTGGGTGAAACGATAGGGTTGCTCTGGCCATTAGAGTGATGCCTGTGAAAGCTCTCAGTGTTTTTGTTTACAAGTCCCAACTGTCAACAACATTACTGTGGCCAATTGGCAGTCCCCATTGCTAACTTTTTAACGAAGCACAGAGCCAATTTTCTTTATCCTTGGAAAGGTAAACAGATCTTGTTTACCCAAGTGCTATTTTGGAATAAAAAAATCCAGTTTAAATGCTGTACACTGTGTGGAAGTTTCCCTATCCCTGCCTGTGTTTTATTTTCAATGCTTTCTAAAGCACTTGTACACCTGAAGGTCTATCTCATTTGGGAGCTGGTTGGTATGTGAGTACAGCTGGATGTATGATTAGGCCTGGCAGGTTAGTGATCTTAGCAAGCAGCAGGGAGAGGTATGACATTTATTTTTCAAACCCCCGACCCTGAGGATGAAAAATGCATGTCTCAAGCTTAGCCAAGGCGGCTTGGGTAATCATTTATGCCAGTGTCTCCAGTCTCGTGTCTTGACCTCACTGGTCGGTGTCTGACAGGTGATGCATGATGCCTCATTCTGCCTCATCCCGACCACCCCCCACCCTGTTCCTGTCCATACACACCCCCTTCCTCCATTCCCAACAGGACACTGTCAGTCTGTCCCTCCTTTGATAAGCAACTGTCAAAGTCAAACCCTGACCTGGACTCGCCTTGCACTTTCACCTTCCTCTTCCGCGGCCCCTTAGGTCTTTTTTCACCTTACTTTTGACTTTCACAGCTTGTTCTAAATTGTCCTCCTGCCTGTTTTCTATTTACACATTTCCATAAATACACAACTCTTTTACCCTGGCCAGCCATCCCGTTTCCTCAGTGTATTCAATACTGGAGTTGTAGGGCTTGAATCCAAATATGAAGGTATAACAGGTGCAGAGTAAACCAATAACAGATAAGATGGACATGACACTTTTGTCATAGAAATTTAAAGCCGCAGAAGACTTTCGTCAACAATTTCTCATCAGATCTGTAAAACCCGAGTGATGGCCTAAGTATCACAAATCTGTAAGTCAGTACATGATTACCTACCTGAGTCTCTTCCCTCAGAGTGAACAATTTCGAATTGAACTCCTCCTTAAACAGTCATGTGTTTATAAACAAGGATGGTACGTCACTTGGACATTTTCAAAAATTTATTGCACCATGCATTGTGGGAAGCGGAGCTCCACATAGCCGTAGTAGCAGCATCTAAAAAACATGCCGACCAAGTGAAAGCCAGCAGGTTCTCTCTGCATGGAGCTCCGCTTCCCACAATGCACGCCACAACAAATTTCCAAAAATGCCCTATTACCTACCCGCTATGTTTGTAAACACAATGATTGTTTAAGGAGGAGTTTGCTTCAAAGTTGTGGACTGCGAGGGAAGAGATTCAGGTGTGTAATTATGGAAAGAATTACCGATTTGTGGTACTTAGGCTTTGACTCAAGTTTCATAGATTGGATGAAAAATTGGTGACAAATGTCATCCACATCTTTAAGAATACAGGGTGTAATCTGTAATTCAGTCCTTATTTTGGAATTAAACAACCGATAACAAATGTAAAGACATTTGTGGACTTGGAACTGACTTTGATGACAAAAAGAAGCTGGTGCAAATGACACATTGCATACACCAGCCCCCAAGACTTGAGACTGGCCCAATATAAAATACATTGGGCATAATCAACAGTGAATGGAACAGTTCCATACCGTTTTTTCAGTATTAAATACACTGGGGGAAGTGGATGGCTGGACAGGCTACAACTATTTGTCATATGCAAATAACATAAATTTATTTTTATTACAGCCTGTAATGTAAAGTCATCTGATAGCAGACATAGCATCCATCTAATGTATTTCACTGACAATCGCAAATGCATTGAGAAAAGGGCTGTGAAATAAATATTTGAAGATGAAGGATTAATGGAGAAATTCAAACATGTTACAGGTTTCAGCTGATTGGCAAGACTGCTGCTCTGATTTTCTTTTTCTTCAGAATAATGAGGACTGAAAAAATGGAGTGAACTGCTATCCTTGCGTAACAGCCTTGAGTTGATACCTTTTATGGAACTTGTATAAAACAGGGGGGGATTGATTTTGATCCTATCCAGATGGATCTAAATGAATGAGGTGGTGGATTTGCCATCTCTATACTCCTACTTCTGCATGTGCTTAGAGAAGAGAAGGGAGATTTGGTTTGTGTTTGTGCTAAGAAGACTGTGACAGACTCTGGCATGCTTGTAAAAGGTGGAATTAATTCCAACGCATACAGTGCTGCAGGTGTTCACTGGTCACGGAAAACACAAAGTAAACTAAACAGGTCAAAGTGAATTTAACAGGAAGTGAGAATGAAAGAGAGAGAGAGAGAGAGAGATCGAGGCAAGGCAAAGGAAGAGAGAGAAAGAGGGAGAGAGAGCCCAGCTGGTGACTTTGGCGTCTTCCTAAATTACAATGTACACCCAATTTAGTCTCATTTGCTGTGAAATTAGCTGGGAAATTTGTTTAGATCTTTTCCCCAGAGAAAATAGGGAGGAAGAACTGGTGTGAGGGTTGGAGGGAGGTGGGATTAATGTTACACCTTACAGCCATGTTATCAACTCAATTGCTGTAATATACACTGCCAGTTTTACACAATACATATTATAAAGGGACTGTGCACATGGAACCTGCAGTTGCAAGAATGTAATTTAAAGCTGTTTTAACTGCAACATCACTACTGAGCAAAGTGTACTTAATAGATTCCCTCTAAGTTTGAAAGGTCTTAGTGCATTCGCTTCTTTTGTCAAGTTGACAGCCGGACTGGGGAAAGGCCTGCTAGGCATTTAAAGGTTGGTTTACGTTTAAACTCCAGAGAGGCTTAGCGCAGAGAAAGAACACTGCAGGTGGACATAATGCTGTGTCAGGCGTTTGAGCTGAAGCCAGCTGTCCCCCCCCTCCTTTATATCTCCTGTATTCGCTCTCTCTTGTATGTATGCGCACTTGCATGTATGTGCTCATGCAACCGACAGAATGCACACACTTCTGATTACCCCAGAGGCTCTTGCTCCCTATTAACCTTCTTACCCTCCTTACTCAGAGTTCTCTACTGCCTCATAAACTTTGCACAGTAAGACTTTCAGAGATGGGTGATGCAAGAATATAGCTTCCTTGTTGAACTTTGACCCCTGACTACTGACATGGAACCCATCCAAGAGGCTTTCTAGCCCTCTGTTGGTGCATATGGACAGTTTTCTGCCAAGCTTAGACTTACATTGCGTCAAGTGATATGCATTCGGACAATACTTTTCTTGGCCAGGAGACTTAGCAATGTGTCTAATTAACTCTAAATGTTTTTTTAGAGGACTATGAACATGTTGGGTGAAAAAAATAAAATTTAAGATTGACTTATTTTGTCATTTGTAGCTGATACATAACTGTTTGGGAGTCCTAAAACCAACTTTACCCTTTTTTTTTTTCTGTTTTGGCTGCTCTCTTTCAGGTTCACCACAGCGAATCATCCACATGGGAATTTGGTATATGTTTTGATATCAGGATGCCCTTCCTGATGACCGGGCCTGGGGCCGGCCAGGAATTGAATCTAGGCCTCCCGTGTGCCAGGCAAGAACTTGACCACTGAGCCATTTTGCCCCCTTACCATTTCTAAAGGATGTCTAAAAAAAGGAGAAGATTGATTTTCATTGTTTTACTATACCTGATGTCCACATTTACATTTTTGTCTCATACTTTACTTAACCAAGAGAGTACTGGTTTATATCTCAACCTTAATGATTATAGGTTTTAAACATTATTTATACTTATTTATTTCAAGCATGATATTGGGATAACATTAAATCATTTGTGCTTGACAAATAATTTTAATTACCAGCCTCGAGGACTTGACAATTTACCCTATGTAACCAAAACCACTTTACCCTACCTAACCAGACCTCCCAATCCTTATCCGATTAATGTTTTTTCACCAAAATTGCAAAATTGTAGGTAACAATATACCTGACACGATAGTAATGTTAATTTTGGTAACTTCAAGTCAAAACAACTTCTGATATGCTGAAAAATGTGGGTATTTTTTATGTAGTTTTTTACCCTACGTAATCGAGATGTTTTTAATAAAGATTTTGGTAAAAATGGCTTAAGTTGACAAATGTCTTTGCATGGCCTCAAAATAATAGAAATACCCATTCCATTCATGTATCACACTTTCAGTTGTGGAAACAATTATTAAACCACTCTATATTTTCTTCAATTTCTTGTTCATTTTAATGCCTGGTACAATAAAGGTAAATTTGTTTGGGCAAAAATAATGATAAGAAAAAATATCTCATAAGAGTTTAATTTAAGAGCTGATATCTATCCATTTTATTAATGGTTTTCTTGATAATAACCAAAATCACATAAGTTCTCACATCCGTAGCTATGACATTGTACTAACAAAAACAGTGCTTTTAGACATTCCATGTTTTCTTTTCTGTCAGTTTTAGTCACATGATACACACAGGAGTTAGTACTTGATTGCATAACCATTATTTTTGATGACTTTTAATAATTTTTTTTCACAACTGTATATTCCAGGAAAATGAAGGAACCACCTGACCATACCCAAGACATTCACTTTTGTAGTAATGTCGTTAAGCTCTATCTAATCCATTCATTCTGTACCTGATTATCTGCTGCATCTGTAGTCGGTCTGGATCTGAAGCTGAGAAGGTCTCCAGTGTGGTGCCAGCGGGAACTCCTTCCTCAAAGCGGATGTGTTTGGGGTTTGTGGGGAAGTATGGAGGCTCATTGACGTCTTGGACAGATATGGTGACGCCTGCTGTAGACTGGAGCGAGGACTGGATGCCGCTGGCAAGGTGGGCCTGGTTGGACACCACCACCGTCAACATGAAGGCACGGTTCATCTCGAAGTCTACAGGCTGCAGGATGGAAACCAGAAAGTTAGTAGTAGCGTGAGATGTGAGACATGAGACTGGAGAAAAAGTAAATTAATTAATTGAAATCACAAAACTGGCTGTTGGTAAAACATCAGTGGAATAAAACAAATAGGATTAAATAAAGTGACCGCATCCTGTAGAGTCAATACTTGAATATTATAATGAGGTGGTCTTTTTCTGTCCTATGACAAAAACATATAAAAGTATATAAAAAACACAATACTATGAGCCTATGTAATGAATACAACCCTGCATAGTTTAACCCTAATATACATTAAAAGCCACCTGTGACCAAAAGCATCTGCTGAGCTAAAGTGTTTAAGAACTTTTTAGACACCAATCCAATCAATACATTTAAATACTTCAGGTAAAATGTAGTTTTGTCAGGTTTTCAGCAACATCAGATGTGTCATTTATGGATGATTGGAGGCTCTGTGGTGAGTGTCAAAACACTGTCATCTTCTGCAACATCAATTTCCCAATAAAACCCATGAGGTTTGACAAATGACAGAAGCTGGTGATGCTTGTTTTATGTTAAGTAAATGATAAAGTTTGCTGGAAATGTTGCATTTTCTTCAGTTTTAATATAATTACCTTACACTATTTAAGCTTTAAGGAAAATATACATGTATAAAATAAACAAATATATATGAAAACACCGGATTTTCTCAACAAAATGTTAAATTTAGAGAATAATTCATTTGAAGGATAGTGAAAAAGAGTTAAACAGCATTTTTAACCCATAAAGACCCAAACAGCTACTGGCGACCTAAACCATCTACTGATCTAAACTGTTTAATCCCTGTTGATCCACTAACCCTATCGATACATGTAAATAATTGGTGTAAAATGCAGCTTGTCATCTTTTCATGGTCATCAGACATGACCCATTTGGATGTTCAGAGGCTCTGTAGTGAACATGGAAACATCATCTTCTACAACATTGATTGACCAGTGAAAACCATGGAATTTTGACAGTGGATGGAGATGTTTGTTTTTATATTTAGTTATTGGAATCTTTGCTGAAAAAGTTATTTTTCTCAGTTTCTTCCGTTTCTGATAAAATAACCTTCGACGTTAATCTGAGTTTAATGAACATCTACATGAGCAGTAAATTAAATATATTCACTTAAAATACAAAATACAGAGGATAATATTATAATAAATGATGATGAATCACTTCAGAAAGGTTAGAGAAAAAAATTTATTTGGGAACTGCCAAAAAAGTAGCACTGGTCTGTTATGAGTTAATACTACACTCCTCAAAAAAACATAAAGGGAACACTTAAACAACACATCTTAGATCTCAATTAATGAAATATTGCAGTTGAAAATTGTTATTCAATATATAGTAGAGTGTGTTGAGAACAAAATAAAATAAAAATGATCAAAATGTAAAATGTAAATAAAAATTATCATCCCATGGAGGTCTGGATTCAGAACCATACTCAAATACAAGTAGAAAATCACATTGCAGGCTGCTCCAACGTCAGTGAAAATTCCTCAAAACATGTCCAAATGAGGCTCAGTAGTGTGTGTGGCCTCCACATGCCTGTATAACCTCCCTAAAATGCCTGGGCATGCTTCTGATGAGGCGGTGGATGTTCTTCTGAGGGATCACCTCCCAGACTTGGATTAAAGCATCGGTCAACTCCTGTGGTGTAATATGGCATTGGTGGATGGAAGGAAACATGATGTCCCAGATGTGCTCCATTGGTTCAGATCTGGGGAACAGGCAGGCCAGTCCATTGCATCAACACCTTCATCATGGAAGAACTGTTGACACACTTCAGCCAAATGAGGCCTGGCACTGTCATGCATTAGAAGGAACCCAGGGACCACTGCACCAGCATATGGTCTCACAATGGGTCTGAGGATCTCATCCCGGTACCTAATGGCGGTCAGGGTACCTCTGTCAGGAACCTGCTCTCATCTGTGAAGAGCACAGGGCACCAATGGTGAATCTGCTAATATCGGTGTTTTCTGGCAAATACCAATCATCCTGCACAGTGTTGGGCTGTAAGAACAGGCCCCATTTGTGGACATCGGGCCCTCATACCACCCTCGTGGCATCTGTTTCTGACAGTTTGAGCGGAAACATGCACATCAGTGGCCTGCTGGAGATCATTTTACAGGGCTCTGGTAGTGCTCCTCCTGTTCCTTCTCGCACAGAGGAGGAAGTAGCGGTCCTGCTGCTGGCTTGTTGCCCTCCTATGGCCCCCTCCATGTCTTCAGGTGTACTGGCCTATCTCCTGGTATGCTCTGGACACTGTGCTGAGAGACACAGCAAACCTTCTTGCCACAGTTTGCATTGATGTCATCTTGGATGAGCTGCACAACCTGAGCAACTTCTGTTGGTTGTAGACACCGCCTCATGCTATCTCTAGGGCTGAGAACACTAATAAAATCCAAAAGTGACCAAAACATCACCCAGAAATGACGAGAACAGAGTAATGGTTTGTGGTCACCACCTGCAGAACCACTCTTTTATAGGAGTAGTCTTGCTAATTGTCTCTCATTTCCACCTGTTGTGTGTTTCATTTGCACAACAACAGGTGAAATTGATTCCAAATTAGTGTAGCTTCCTAACTGGACAGGCTGATTTCACATGAATGTGATATACTTGGAGTTACATTGTGTTGTTTAAGTGTTCCCTTTATTTTTTTGAGCAGTGTATAAACTTATTGAAGGGTAATGACTGCAACATTTTCTTGATTCATATTCATAATGACCTGCATTCATCTTTTCTGATGTGAAAAACAATATTCAGTTCTATTATTATCATTATGACTATAGTTAATTATTTTTATGTGAAGCTGTGTAAAACATTCACCAACAGTACTATGAATAATATGCTGATTGCAGCATTAAAAACCCTGTCAAAAACTTTCCTTCTTCCTGTGGCCAGGGCTTCCACATTGAACCTTGTTGATGTTAAAGGACATGATAAATGAACAGATGCTGAGTCAAGTGGTCCCTTGAGGAATTGGACTCATATTCTCTCTAAACATCCAACCAACGCATACACACACATGGAGAGGTATCAGGACTTATTAGACTATTCAAGCCTAGCCGTTTGAGTGAGTGAGCCTGCGTGTGTGTAAATATAAGTGTGCTCTACGGGATTGCTGGCTGATCCTAAACCAGAGTGACAGTTTTGTGCTCCCCTAATGAAGACTACACGATCAGGTTCAAATGACAACAACAAGCAAGCAAGGAAATAAAAAAGAACAAATATGCTGCTTGTACTTTAGGTACTGCTGGCACATTTCTAAATAGGCAGATGATGATTACTGCCTAGAGGCTTGTGTGTGAAGCTTTTGATGGTGATGTTAATGACTTCGAGCACATCTGTATGTTGGATTGCCTCTGTGTTAGCAGCGGACAGAGTGGGAGCACCGCCCTGAAATAAAAAAGCATTCTTAATCAGGAAGCTTGGTTGACAAGGGCGTTGGAGTAGATGTGGACAGGCTTGTGGGTGTGTTTGCTGGAGGTTCTCTTTGACTGTGTGTAGGTTCATGTAGGTATGAATAAATGTAAACACAAGGGTGGGGGTGTGTGTGTGTGGGGGGGTATTCATGTGTGACTCTGAGGTGCTTTGGGAACCTATTTGCAAGCTAACCACGCTCAAGGCTCTTTGATCCACAGCCAACAGTATTCAGAGCACATGGAGGTCCAGAGTATAGCTGTGGGCTAACGAAAACACACATACATACCCAGACAAAATTAGCCTGAGGGAAGTAAGCAGGGTGAGAGGTCAATAACGGCTTCCATCTTTTGCCCATGAGCAATCGCTTCTTACATCTCTGTATTGCTTCAGTTGCTCCTCTCTTTCTCCTTTACCTAATTTGTTCCGCTGAACTCCAACTTACTGCTCCATGCCTTCTCACCTCTGCACCCCCTTGCTCTGTGATCTTTGCTCTCTGCCATCTGCATAGCTCAATCCTCACAAATCTGTCTGTCTCACCCCCCCCCCAACCCATCCCCATCATCTTCCCTGTTTATCATAAGCTGCGATTTACATATCTTAATGACTCATTCGTTTGAATGTGCACTTGTTTGTTTACCGGCTCTATTACGCATCGCCAAAACGAGAGCACCGTATCATAAACTCCTGGGAGAGCGCTAGTGTAAATGTGTGACATGTTCTGGTTAAGACCTCAGCCCTCGTTTACAGAGGAGCCCAGTTCCCTTGTTGGATTGCTGCATACCCGGGTGTCAGCGTGGCTCGATGCGCCTCTACTAGCAGGTGGAGAGGCCTCGGTAAAAATAGGAGAGCAGAGATAGCACCTTCTTATGGCTTTTTGACTTTACCTATCACACGTTGTCTGATGTGAACCATCCCAGCTCTCATTCCCTGGAGCAAGCTGAAGCCTCACTGTTTACTTGTTGAGACAGTCTATTTCTTGTTCTTCCCAGGGGGTGTCCTGTCTCTTATTTTATGATTTCCTGATAACCTCCCATGAGTCTCTCTGGAAGCTTACGGCTAACCGGCTGCCTGCTGAATTTTACATCAGGGAGCGAGTGGAGAGGAATGGATTATAAAAGGCAGTCATCTAGAGATAATGAAGAGAAGCAAAATGCCAATGCTCATTGCTCAGGGTGCTGTGGGAATTAAAGGGAGATGTTATTGCTATTTTTTAAACATTATTGTAAGATATGAGATGTGATTTGCACAAGTCGGGGCATGAGGAGAATACCCCCTGGGTCTTCAAGGTCACACAAATAAACAAGTTATTTCGACAAAACCCAAGCAGTGTAATAAATACATACAGTAAGCCACTCATGGATGAACAAACAAATAAAAATCCTAAAGCCCGTTCAACAGGGATACACCTCCGCACATTATGCATGCAATATAAGACGAATATCATTTTCGATTTGTGTCCATTTTGTGTATTTCTGCCTGTTGGTAAATGTGTTAAAACCCTCAGGACAACCTCTGTTTCATAGGCCGAACACTGAAATAGCAGGTTGTTACAAGACAAGGCTTTGTTGTTACTGTCATTTACTACAGCAGCGAGAACATTATGAGTGTATAAAACCTGTTGCCTTTGTAATTGAGAAATCAATACCTAATTTGCTACAATGGTCTTGCCAGCCATTGTATTTAAGTCTGGGCGTGAGTGTGTGCGCTGTTTCTGAAGGGCACAACAGCTTCCAATCTCTCATTTGGACATAAAGGGGCATTTGAAAGGCAAAGAACCCAGCCTGTCCCTGTTTAACTCTCTAGTCTATTATTATTGCCTGTGCAGAAAATCCAGAGGGGATCTGACATGCAACACAGAAAGAGAGATGACACTTCTTTTTTTTTTTTTTTTTGTTAACTGCAACAACCTCTATAGGGCCGGAAACTGAGCATGCTCTGAAAGGCCAGCGTCTTACCTTCACCACAGTGACCATGCCATCATTGGTAACAGGGTCAGTGCGGATAGTGAAGTGTCCCGTAGGGTCGCCGCTGATGATCCTGTAGATGGCGTTCCAGTTTGGAGAATGCGGCTGGTCGGCGTCTATCACCGTCAGATTAGCTACCACCACATCTACCCGGTTCTCTGGGACTTCACCAGAAAACTGCAGAAATGAAAGAAGAGTAAGATGTGATATGTTGCTTATATATTTGACTGGAGCTGAGGTTGTCTATGACCACTAAGCTATCTGAGTGTTACCATTTTTACAAAAATCCATCACTTGCCTATTTTTCATTTGTGTTTTTCTTTGTTGAGCCACCTCTCATTTTACATTTCCACGTATGTTTAATGACCCTGCTTCTACCATCCATGAGCAGTAAACATAGCTGCACACCAGTAAGTACATTCACAGACAAGTGAGGTTCCATTTTCAGACTCCCCTGCTTTGTACAGTTCCAGAAAAAATATTCCTCTTCCTTTAAAAGCCAAATAACAAAGAAGGACATAATGGATGGACAGAAAGGAGGCTTTAGTTGGGAGGGGTAAAACAGCTGTTAGAGTATATATAGTGGTTTTTAGTTGTCTTTTGCTGTACAAACACATGTGCTTTGTCCTGATAAGCCTGATGAGGAGTGAGCCATCGCTTGTCATGTGTCTGTTATGGAGGGGATTCATCAGAGCTGCACATGCTCAGGGGATAAAGTCTACAATGACGAATCAACAACAGCAATGACTGTGTTTGTGCCCTGTGAAACACAAGTCACCCGTGGTCCCACCTACACAAACACCCTGTCAAATTTGACCAATCACGTGGGGGTCATATCTTTGTCTAAAGTGGAGGCAATAGGCATGTAAGCGTCATACCGCCGTCGTGTCACCCTGGGTAACAGGCGTAGAGGAGACACTGAGCTGCTTATGCGAGTGTAGGATACCAAATAGCAAAGCCCCAGACCAAACACTCCAACAGACCATAATACCCTGCCTGGCAACCCTCGCATCACCCAGCAAACAGCAGACAGCAGCAGGCAGATTAGGGGGCTGCGTCAGGAGAGCTGTTCAGAGACTCAATGACATTCTTAAGACAACAGACAAGTCCGGGTGGTCCTGATGTTCCGCCTGCATTGGATAAGTAGGCAGGCTGTCGTATGTTTGTGTCAATGCGAGTGTGTCTATGTGAGTGCTTGTGTAGTTTATTACTGTGGTTTGGTTCAGGGACTCCCCAATGCCAATTCAATAAAATAAAACTTCAGAGACGGCTCTCGAGCTCACGAGGGCCCTTGAGCCTCTTCTTTCTGAGCACACAGCAACAACTAAGGGCAAGTGTTAACCAGATCTGATGGAAGACTTAGCGGGGCCCATCACAGCCCTTACTATCAGTGTCCCAGTTCAAGATACCCTTTTCATTATCTGCTCATACAAGAGGTTGCATCAGTTATATTTATTTTTCTCTAAAGTATTCTTGCTTGCCGTGACACAGAAAGCTCTTTATCAGTACAAGCAATTAGCCGCTAAATTCCAAATGGCGCCTTGCAAAGGTTAAAAGGTAAGTAAGACTGTGTAAATACTAACTTCAGAAGTAAAGCTGAAAACACACAGTGTCACATAATATGCATTAAGTGCTAGTTCAAGCTCCAACAGAAAGCATGTGACAGTGAGATGCATACTATGCTATTAAAATGTCTACTATGTGGATGTTTTCAATGACCTGTAGCCATTACATTAAAATCATGTGTGACCACCCGCTACTTAAACTCGATTTTTCACCTCAAGAACCAATTTAGACTTCTATGGTTAGCCAGACATTATCATTTTATTGTTGTCTTGGAAATGACGGGGTTGTGTGTCATACAGAGTATTTCTCGACCTCTGCAAGAACTCTTTTCTCGTCCAGTAATCTAGACTCAGAGGTGAGGAGGATGAGCTGCCATGAGAGAAGAAAATAGTGTTACAGGAACAGAGATGTACTAAGGCAGGGGTGGGAAACTCATTTGAGTTCAGGGGCCACATTCAGCCCAATATGATCTGGAGTAAAATAGTTACAGTGAAAAAGTACAATTACATTATGAAAACATTTACATTTACAAAGTTTCTATAAAAATGTGAATGACATTAACAAGTGCAATTTTAACAACATTATGCCTCAACTTGTGCATTATAGATTGGATCTACAAAGGCACAAAACATTTAGCAACAGGCACAATATTGTTAAAATTGTGCTTACTTCTCTTAAGACATTTCAAGTAGTTCATATTTACTCAGGTTATTCACATTTTTTGTGAAAGGATAGTTTGTAAATAAACATTTTCACTTAGTTTTATTGCATTTTTACAGTCAAGCAGATGTCTTCAATAGGGGGTCTGCAGAGGAACTGCAGGGGGGTCATGAAATGTTCGGTTGATTAGATAGGTATTTATTTTTAAAAATATATTTAACATTTTTCCTCTCACAAATTTAAATGTCTTAAAATATATATTAACATGTATTTAATATATTGTAGGCAGAAAGTTATCTCTCAGTCTCTCAAGCACAGCACCTGTGCACTCAGCATGTGACTAGACCTGTATTGAATGAATGTAATATATATATGTATATGAATGTAATATATATATAGCATATATAACATATATTACATACTTTAAATCATGCCCAGTTTATTATAAAACAAAGCTGAATGCAATATATATAGCAGGGTGTCCCCAGTCCATCTCTCTGCATCAGTTTGGGGGTCCTTGGCCTGAAAAATGTTGAAGACCCCTACACTAAGGCCAAGGAAAAAAATTTTGCAGTTGTCATTATTTATGACATGGTTATTATGATATTATTTTACTGGTCCAACCCATCTAAGATCACATTGGTCCATATGTGGCTTCTAAACTAAAATGATTTAAAAATCCTTGATTGTTAATATCTTCTGTGTAATTTTTGTTTTTCACAAATTCATCCCACAGGCCGATTTCCACCCTTTGGTTTGCTGGTTTTGGCCCAGGGGCCATTTATTTGACTTCTGTGCACTTAGGCAAGGAGCAAGTACAGAAAAAAATGGGAGGGAAATTTTTGGAAAAGGAGTCAGACATAGAAAATAACAAGTATGGCTGTTTTGACATGCTGTTGTTTTGGTCTTGATACATAAAATTACATAAAATTAACCTTCCTCCTCTGGCTCATCTCAGGAGTTTCATTTGATCATTTCTTCTGGTGTGTTCCATGGGTGCACGCACTTCTGCACCCCATAAAAGCACAAAGTGGAAGGCAGAATTTAGGACAACTTTGGTAGTTAAAAATACCATTCATTTATTTTATGAGACGGTGTTAGGGTATTCACATGGGCATGAACTCTCCTTGTTGAATCATTAAGAGTAAAAATGAAGAACAATGTTTAAAACTAGCTTATGGGTTCACAGAACGAAAGTGGTAGAAACAGGCCGTTGTACATCAAAACATAAGGAGAGTAGTTACCCGTGACTCTTGAGGTACATTTTGGCCTGAAACACAGCAAAAAAAAAAATTAGAGATCTTAAAATGCTTTTGCTGCACTGCAGACAACTAGGGTGAAACTGGGAAGATAAAAAAACACAAGAAATAAAGTACAATATTAGGTCCAGTTTTTCACTATATTCAGTTCAACTGTACTGTTCTACACTGTAAAAAATGAAAAAGTTGTAAAATTGCAACATAAAAACATTGTAAGTGAAACTACAATGCAAAGTTGTTTATTTGAAAAGATTTTTTGTGTTAACGATTAAATCAAATATAGCTCTAGTTTTTACAGGAAGAGTATGTTAACAAAACCAGATTTGTATGCAGAAATTATGTATTTTGAGAAAATGAAACTTTAAATTAAATACAATGTGGTACTGTTTAAAGTGTAAAACCTTAATGGTGAAATAACAGCCTATTCTCATACTTTTTAAATAAAAGAAAATAATAAAAAATAACATGTAAATATCACTGAAATCCAACATTGAATTCACATGTTTAAAAGGTTAAACTTACCCAGCAAATTAGTTCATTTTAGT
>JAPTGZ010000026.1:14789466-14805403 GCA_029814645.1 Fowleria isostigma | reverse complement strand
CTGTAAGGTCCACCTCTGCATGAACAGTGAGTGTACCTGCTCTGTTAGGTACCATGAAGTAATGGTACTAATGTAAGTAATGATGTTCAAAGGGATAATGCGGGTGTTGGCAGGTGTCTGGATCCACACATGTTATTGTATTGTTGTAAAAGACATGTTCTGATGTGCTAAAATATAAGTTCCTTTCACCTTACATTTATTTTTTTTATATTTACTTCTTGGCTTTTTAATTTTTTTTTGCCACTTAGAAGTAAGCAACCAAATTTGGTAACTTCATTTACTTCAATTTTCTACGCAGCAATAAAAACTTTTCAAAAATTTCAGAAAAATTAACAAAATCTTGTTACATCCTTCAATAATTCTAAGGTTGATATTTAGAATTTCAGAGTATTTCTGTGAATAAACTATGAAGGGTTAAATATAGGAAAGTACATAATTTACACTGAAAATGCAAAATACACAAGATAATACTAAAATAACTGGTGATAAATCACTTAAAAAGGCTAAATATAGAGGGAAAAAACATTTGGGAACTGCCAGAAAAGTAGCACTGGGTCTTTGTCACTGATTTACACCACTGTCTGTTATTCATTTTCTACGGGTAGTTTCCCTCTTTTCCTTCAAGCCAAGAGAAAAAAAAATGTAAAGAGGCACATCTTTTACTGTACATACTATATAGATCAGTATTATGGAATTTCAGGATTTTGTTCATACATATATGACATATAATTCACTGAAATGTAGATTGGCACCACAGCACACACTCGTCCATCACAGTTTGGCACTTCAGCCTATCACATATTCAAGAACTCCATTAGTGCTGCTGCAGAGAGTGCTATGTATTCTGTTTGGCAGAATTCGACAGCTTCAAAAGAGAAATTTCGATTCCATTTTTAAGGGAAGGAGAAATGAAATCTACATATATTTACTGCTGTTTTGACAGTTAGGTAGTAATAAATAAAAAAGACTTCCTGTAGCCAAGTACTGAATATGTAACAGATGTGAATTAAATAATGATAATTATGCAGAAAGAAAATTTAAATTAGGTTAAAAAAAAAATTCAAAGCGGCAAAGATGGAGAAAAAAATAATCTCACAGAGACTCATATGCAGAGGTGCATGTAAAAGATAACAATTCAGTAACTGAGGCAGGAAACATGATGTTCTTTGAGAAAAAGGCCTGCATTTTGGTTCCGCTTTCTCTGCCAGATAGACCACTAATAGGTGCAATAAGTGCACTGCTTCTCCTGTGATTTGGGTTGAAGTGCTGTGTAATTGGGACTCATTTGGAGGACTTTTTCAATTTAGAAGTAGAGTTCAAAACTCCAAGTATCCCATCTCTGTCCATTAACTGCATGACAACCCATGAACATCAGCTGGTGTATCAAAATGACTCAATCATACAGTTACTCAGTATGTAGGCACATTCTGTACCACCAATGAATCACCAAGGCTTTTTTATTTTTTTTCTAATCAATGACTATTTCAGGGAAGAGCTTGAGTGCACCAGAAGCGTAAGACTCTCCAAAGTTGTCTCCATCTTTCACCACTCGTAGAACCAATTTAGCCACACTTTTGACACACGAGGAATTCTGCCCTGCTGCGAAAATAGCTGGAGCAACTAACAAGGACAAGGGAAGGACATATAATATTAGACAGGTGTCATCTTGACTCTTCCTACTGGTAGAATAAAAAGCCTGTCACTGTCAGCAACGTTGTTATTATTACAATTTCACCTCTCTTCCTTTATCATTGGTGTTTGCATTATTGCCTCTCTATCTGAAAGATCCAGTCAAGGTGTGTTTTTCTAATCAAACAAAAATGATCAGATATGGACACTTTCATTGTGAGAAAGCAAGAGGAGCTGTCACAGCATCCCGCTAACGCTATTTGTGCGCGTGTACATGTGTGTTTTCTTTGGGGAATCGAGGGAGGAGAGTGTCAGAATGCTCTGCACATATCTCAGTGAATTACTGCTGACAGCTATGATAATTAACGAGCTGTAGGCATCCACCGCTATTACTTCAAAGTAACTCTGCCTGTTAAACACTAACAAACTAACACATTTTCAGCTAGCAGCTCAGCTGAACTCTCAATGTAGGGCTATTACCCTCCTCTACAGGCAAAGCAAAGAGACTGCAGCACACCGACTCCATCTACCTCTCCTGTCGCATTAGAAAATACAAGCAATTATTACACATCCAACTGCCAAACTGTCTCCCCCTTTCATTCAATCCCCTTGTTCTCCTCCCTTCTCCTTGTCTCTCTTTTCCTCTCCCCACCCCTCTCCTTTCCCAGCTCTCCCCTCTCTTAGCTCCACTCCTCCCCTTTCTTTGCATCTCTCCCCTCCGCGGTACTCTCTCATCACTCTCTCTCTTTTTCTTCGCTTCAGGTCTCCGTGGGGACAGAAGCCATGCATGAAAAATGAAATTACTCCAATCCGTTGGCCTTGGCAGTGGCGTATAAATCCTCACCAGTTAGGAAGTGATAGCTCTCCATAATTCCATTTGGGTTTTCCCCGCCCCCCTGATTTCCCACCCGTTTCCAAGTCGTCCTGCTTGGGGGAAAAGAGATTCAGCTGCATGTTACCACAGTCATTCCAGCCAATTAGCTCTCCCTCCCACAATGTTCACATAGATGCTTTTAAAACTGTTTAGGGACAGCGCCAATAGAATCCTTATTCTTATTTGTTTCTCCCAAATATTTGTGCATGGCTGAGTGTACACACACATGTGCAACCAAGCATGCACAATTGTGCTTTCTTCTCTGCCTGAAGCCTTTGTTTATGCCAACTACTGATTAAAAACAAAGGGATATCCAAGCATTGTTTCATCTCTAATTTTCACGTAATGCTTGTTTGGACAATACAAAGTTGACAACCACTGGTGTAATAATAACCCACTGCCCTTATGTGCTCTTATAATTAAAAACGCGTGTAATAAATTGAATGCGTAGGTACAGAACCTGGATATGCATTAAGGAATTCAATAATGGATGTCTAGGAAATGAATCAGCTGGCTGTCATTGCATTTTATCAGTCTCCTGCTTTTATCACTGAATGTTTTGACAGGCGGGATGACATTTCAATAGTGAGCAGCTCTCACTTTCATTCTGCCATTTTAGCTTCAGAAAGGGAGGGACCGGGCTAAAAAAAAGCTGAGACGAACACGAAGAGCTTCTTATAACTGAATAAGTACTTTTCCATTTCTTCTAATGAAACACAGAAACTCTCTTGCAAAACCACATCTGGCACCTCACCAAAGAACACACACAATAAGACATACACATGCACATATACACATAGAAATGTCTCCATCGGGTAATACATAACAAAGCAAGTCATTTTCACAAGCGGCACTGATAATCAGAAACATTTTTTTGCAGCTTTTCCTTTTCCCATTTTTGTCTTCTTTCCTTTAGATTTTTTTGGGTAAAAAAAAAATCTGTTTAAATTTTATGTGTGAAAGAGAGAGAGAGAGAGAGAGAGAAAGAGAGGCAGAGTGGACGAGAAGCCCTAAGCAAAGAGAGGTCGCTCGTGAGAGAAAAAGAAGCAGAAGCAGCGAGAGCGAGACTCATGACTGTATCATCCTGCATCAGAAACCAGACACTGTCTAAATGACCTATTTGTCGATGGATCAAAGCAATTCCCTTCATTACTGACAACTTGTCTGCTTCTTAAGCAGATCTTATCAGTGAGCTTAGCTCCCTTCTGCCAGGCAAAACTGAATCAAATGAGAAATTATCATGCCACTGGGTCTTCTGGGAAAAGAGAAGAGGAGATGAAGAGAGGAGAATGAATAAAATGCTGTTTTACCACCACAGTCACTGGGGTGCAGATAAATTAATTCTCATTTAAAGATTCATGTTAACTAACGCTTTAAAAAAAAGTACTGCTGCTTAGCTACGTGATGTTGTGGCCTTACCCTCCCATGTTTAAAACATTTATTTGAAAGAAATGAATGCATATTGTAAACAAGTGAGTGAATAAGCTATGTTCGGGGTTCATATGATAACATTAGAGCAAAAATCTATATATTAAAAGCCAACTGGCCTCTGTGTGTGTGTGTGTGTGTGTGTGTGTGTGTGCATAAATGTATGTATGTCTGCTTTATACTGAAAACCAGCCTTTGCCTTTAGGAGTACTTATTTATTTTGAGTCACGGATCATATAGGCAAAAACTGGTTATTGATACGATCAATACTTTTTGAATTATTAGTTGTTTTTCTCACAACAACGTGATACACCAAACCCTATACACGGGGAGTAGAATGCTGACAGTGACTGGCTGAAATCATCCCCACTCTAACTTAGGGTTTTATGTTAGAAAAGCTAGAAACAACTCTTAATAACTCTCACATTTCTGGGGTTTCAGCAACAATTTATACATCAAAATTTTAGAAAATGACTTTCTTTCAGACTGTTCACATTTTAATTTTATAACAAGTCATTTTTGATTCACAAGCTCCTAAGCACAGAGAGTGCTGATTTTTCTGTCATTCACTCCAATGTTGACATTTCTGTCACAAACATGTTTGACTAACTCCATGTTCCCACAATCACATCTTATTCAGTTCTGACTTTTTAATTCACATTTTTGTTTTAACATCAATACGTTCAGAAGACTCTCCACAAGCCTCACCTTCAAAAATTTTTGACATGGTATGTATGATTATGAACTGACAGCGATTTATTTGACAGGTGGTTACTCTGTGAATTTATATCATGGTTCCTCTATAAGGAACCATGATATAAACTCTACAAATAAATCTTTATAACTGACATTTCAGTGATTTAAGCAACAAATTCTATTAAATTGTTGCAAATAATTTCTTTCAAATATTATTCTAATTTTTTTCTTAAAACACTTTGTTTTTGATCTACAGGCCTGTAAGCGCACACATTAAGTAATGTGAATGTCATGAATTCAAACAGTATTGATGTATGAATTTTAAAATAACTCTCAAATAACCAACTATTATCGCTGACACCAACAAACTCAGCAACTTCACTTTTACTCAAGTTATGACCAACTTCTAAAAAAATTTAACCCCCCATTTTATCAACCCTACTGCTTCTAGAACATGTAGATTCTCTTAGGTCAACACATTTGTTGTATAGAAATAAGATTTAAGAAAGACTGAAAATGCGATTCAATAAGAGTAGTAGTGCTAATGCTGTGTAATCCAATTGAAAGCATTGTTCCATCCCCTCAAATCTATATGCTGCTTCACATCGCTGTATCCTAAAAGCCTACCATCACCACTAGCTGGCAGGGCAACTTAGATAATTGGACAAGGTGTTTGTATTATACATCACCACATTCATAACCAGTCAGGCCTTGAGTTAGCCTGGGTACTACTTCCAGTGGTGGGCCTCTCTGCTTTGTGTGATAACGCAGTATTTCAGAGCATATTGCATTTGTTTTACTCAGTATTCAAGCTTTGCTCCATCCCACGCAACTCTCACCATGGCAGATTAGGAGAGAAGGTGCAATATGTAAACAAAGGGGAGGAACGTGTAGAGGCTTAGGGCTCCAATATACTTGATTTAATATTGAATTTGCTGTGTTCATAAGACACTGTTCATGGCAGACTCATTCCATTTGCAGATCTGTCCCTTTCACAGAGGGAGGTAGATGATAATAGAAGAACAGCATGGAAAGTGAAGCTGGAACCACATAACCACAGATCTGTCAGTACTAAGTCACTGTTATTAATACATGTTACAGTTCTTACTGAAATAGGGATGCTTTTTACCTAAACCTACGGGAATAGAAAAATTAATTTTGAGATAAATAAGTGATGAAGATGTGACAAAGATTCATGATAAGCAATATGTTCACCATTCAAAGTGAGAGATATTCATAAAACAGAATTAATGGTGTTATTTTGCTCATTACACAGCATCTGTGGGTTTGTTTTGTTTTTTACACTCAACTCTGACCGAAATGTGATATCAGTTGTCATGGTTCAGTCTTAATCTAGAAGCCAAGTAAGAGAAACATAGGTCAGTTTTCTCCATATATTCTCTAACTGCAGAAAAGCCCAATAATTATATCCAATATTGATGTATTTTTAAGTTTTCTGCATCAATCCTTGTGTACTTAGTCTCCTGAATACATTTGTTGTTGACACAAGGCAGGCTGCACCAGAATATCATAAGTGACAACTAAACCAACACCTCAAAACTGCAAAGACACATAGGTAAAACTGACACAATCACACGTCGTAGTTAAAGAAGTACAGTCGACGGAAGCGGCAATTTTCTGACTGAAAGTCTGTTCTCACTTGGGCAACTTATTTCTTATTCATGAACTCACAGATGTTGGCTTAGATAACTCCAGTTCTCTGTTCATTAGAGGTGTGAGATAGCTTTATATACATGCATTAACATACTTATATACTGCCAAAAAACACACTAAAAAACACTGCCACATGGATTTAACTATTGACTTAGTCTGAACATTTCACTGGATAATTACTGTCATAATTAAAATATTTAGCATGCAGCAAATTATGTAACCCAAACCTTAAGCTTCTATCAGTTTGAGAGCATAATGTGGTCTGATGAGTCCAGATTGACTCTGTTCCAGAGTGATGGGAGTATCAGGGAAACAAAAGATGGAGATGAAGTGATTACCCATCATGTCTAGTATCTACAGTACAGAGTTTTGGGAGCTGTGATGATCTAGGATTGCTTCAGTTGGCCAGGTCTAGGACCAGGTTTTAACACTGATAACACAGGGATGTGTCATAATGACACGTGTTCTCATATGTTGGCCACCACAGATTTTAGATTTTAGTCCACTGGCATTCTGATGAAGACATCATCAGTAAAAGATCTTGGCAAAAAATTTATGCAACTCTGGGAGGAGATAAACATTCTGACATCTATTGTGAGATTGCATTATATGGTAAATGGTCGGTACTTATATAGCGCTTTTCTGTACATTAATGCCATCCAAAGCTTTTTACAATACAAGCCTCACAATCACTCATTCACGCACACACTCATACACCAGTGGGCGGCTACCAGGCCTCACTGGGAGCAATTTAGGTTTCAGTGTCTTGCCCAAGGACACTTCGACATATGGACAGTTGGAGGCGGGATTCAAACCGCCGACCCTTCAATCATTGGACGACCCACTCTACCACCTGCGCCACAGCCACCCCTAACCATTATATGGTATAAACAATGCCACGGTAAAGATGTCCTGTATTCAAAACTAAAGGTGGTCCAGTAAAATAATGTGTATTAATACCAATGTCTATTAGTACAAAGGAGATGCAAGCCCCCATGTTGAAATGCTAGCAGCTGAACTATTACTGTATTCCTCAACAGGAGCGGTAAAGACCCTGTATAAGCTCTGACATACAACAGATGCACATGCCCCCTACCCCGGCTTACAGATTGAGGTCCGTCATGGAATAAAAGCGTATCCCCCACCCCAAGTCACAATTTTTTTTCAAAATAATGAGGTGAAAGGGGCTTTTATCTACTGAGCTATATAACCCACCATGTCCTCCAAATACAAGTTTGTCACGTTATTTTTAGAATAATGCATTGTCCCCAGTCCCAAATTTTTGGGGGATAGGGGAAGCGGTAAAGGAGGCTCATGATACCCTTATTGAGCCTTTGTTCAAAAAAGGTTGAAAAACACTACATATAACAAAGATGAAGTCACTAAAGCCAAATGCAAGGCAAAAAGCAGTGTATTGGGGTCTACCTATGCACATGGGGATATAATGCATACGACAATGACACAAGCTTCCCACTGATTATTCATTTTAGATAAATATGAAAATCCTGACACCTAAAAAACTGCAAGAAATAACAACTAGCACAAAAAAAAGTTGGTAAACATGAATCTGGCTGCTGTGTGCTCATATCACTAGCTGGATTTAACATGTCACATAACATAAAGAGGGGAACACAAAGAAGAATACAAGTCCACAAACCCACAGAAGCCTGTCATGACTGTGCCAATTAGGTGTGCTGTGGTACGCTGCTGCTTCAGAGAATGACATTGGTTCAGTAAGCAGCAGGACAGTGGAAACAGCATGTCATTCACAGACAGCTATGTAACAACAAACCTCTAAAGAGGCTGTTCACATCGCTAAAGCCCTTCAAACAGGGGTAGCAACTCCAAATACAAAAGTGGAGAGTAACAGAGAGAGATGTTCTTTCAAAAGTACAGTAAAGCTGAAAAGGCAGACAGGAATACAGGAACTGATCAACGGGTCACAAACAAACAGCCTCTACAAAAGCAAGGTGTTTATGTGACATTGCATGTTCCACCACACTCCATATGTCAAATGCACACACCAAGATAAAAAGACACCTTGTGTGTTTTGTTGTGAGTCAGCAAAGTGTGTGCATTAAGAGCTTTTCTGTGGCCTTTTTAAAACACAGACTTTTGCTCGGCTTTGATGTGGAGCATTGTATCTCTTCAAAAGGTAGGACAGGATTGATGCTGAGCTTCTTAGTCTGAAGTTGGGATTTTCAGAAATGCACTTACCACCTAAAACATAAAACAAACCGAATAAAATTTTGTATTCATTAGCTAGTGAGGAAGCATGGAGTCGGAGCATGAGCAGATACTTGTGGATGTGTTTTTAGAATGAGAGGCTTTTCCTACATCCATACAGGGGATAACGGAAGTCTATACCTGCAATGTGCATCCATTTTAACCTTTTCATGATGAAATAACAAAACAACATGAGGCCTGCTGAATCTCTTCTGTATTCTTCAGTTTAGTTGGATGAAAAACAAAACTGTGCCCTCTGTAGATACAGTGTAATGACTGCATTAGTGAGGATGGCTACTGGCATTTAAAATGAGCAATTACGGAGAGGTTTAGAAGAAACAGACATGAGTAAATTAGAAAATGGTTTTACTTTTCCACACTGAACCATCAGGCTATCCAGGAGAACTTAATCCATAAAGATCCAGGGCTACTTTTGTGTCAGTTCTCAAATTTTCTTGCTATTTATCATTTCTCAAGTGATTTATTACCATTTATCGTAACGTAAATCCTTATATTTTGACATTTTTCTGTGAAAATCCGGCATCTTCCCAGATATCACTTTTTTAACCCATAAAGACCGAAACACCCACTATCAACCAAAATCATCTACTGATCTAAAATGTTTAAAAACATCTAATCTGCTAATCTTATTAATACATTGAGATTGAAATAATTGGTGTAAAATGCAGTTTGTCTTCTTTTCATAGTCAGCAACAGGAAGTATATGTATGCATATTTATTAGAAGGTGTGGTGACTGAAACTTGCATAATGTTGGTGATAATGTAGAGGTACTTTAACCCATAAAGGTCCAAACGGCCACTGGTGACCACAAGTATCTACTGATCTAAGATATTCTTCTGAACCAATAAACATATCAATACATCTAAATAATTTAGGTAAAATGCAGTTTTTCATCTTTTCATGGTCATCAGATATGACCAATTTGGATGTTCAGCGGCTCCATAGTAAACATGAACACACCTTCATCTTCTACAGCATTCATTCACCAGTAAAATCCTTGGAGTTTGATCAATGACATTCCAATGGAGACACCGGGTTTATGATCAGTTAACAATAGATTTGACTGAAAAGGTCACTTTTTCTTCAGTTCTGTCTGTTTTTGATATAATAACCCTCAACTATAACCTGAACATCTGCATGATCAGTGAATTCAATATAGGAAAATGTGATTTACACTGAAAAATACAGAGAATAATATCACAATAGGTGGTAGTAAATCACTTAAAGAAAGTTTTAATATAGAGAAGATTTCATTTGGCAACTAACATAGAAGTTGCTCTGGGTATTTATGGGTTAAGAAAAAAATGTATATTTAATGAAGCTTAGTAAGCATATGAGCATAAATGCATGACAGAATGAAACAGAGATATAGCATGCTCTGTGTTCCTTTGTGCCATTTGAGTGATGGCTAGAAGTGATGCAGGTGAGATTATTAAAATATCTTCCTCCACATTCGTGAAAATAACATGGAGTAATGAAAGTTAAGCAGTGAATGACTTTTCCAATTATTACAATGTGAAAGCAGTCTGGTCCTTAATAGTTCTGGCTTACGGCAAATTAGAGGTGCTATTCTCCCTGGAGGTGACAATGGAATGACTCGCCCTCCTCACTCCTCTTTTCCGAGAAGTAAGAATGAAAAGAAGGCAGCCATTGTGGTGGCAGACAAAGAGCTGCCGCACCCCTTAGCTTTGGCTTAGCCGGGTTAGAGCATGAACGCTGCCATCTTACTATTAACCTTCTTTCCACCACTCTCTCTATCACTCTCTTTCATTAGGGGATTGATTAAATTGTGAAATTGGGAGTGTGATGGATGCATGAATGACTCCTCCAGTCGCTCCCATAAGCTTTGACAAGGACACTATCAAGGACCCCCTGTTACTCCCTTTACCCCCCGTGTCCCTTCATCCCCAGGAAACCCAATCTGGGTAATTAGAGTAAAGAGTGTCACAGACTTGTAGGGAAGAGCACAGCAGAGAGAGGAAGAGAGAGGGTGATGGTGGCACAAAATGTGCTGCTACTGCACTTTTCCCAGCCATTTACTCCCCCTCCCCACATGCACCACATGGACACACACATCTGCCTTGTCCACCTTTCATACACCACTTTCTCACTCTCCTCCTACTCTTTTCCCTCTTCCTCTCACTTTCTAAATCCATCAGGCAGCAGTGAAGAGGAGAAATGCAGACTAGAGGGAAATGGAGGGAAGAATGAGTGAGAGAAAGTGGAGAAAAAAAAACATGAAAGTGGCGGAGAATCGACCACATCAGCAAAACTCCGTGGTGCTGTACGAGCCCTGTTGGCTGGGAACCTGGAAACAGGAAGTGTAGGGAAGAGGCCAAGGCTTGTTTGCAGGATGAATCTATACAGTGAGAAAGAAGATTGACTTTTTCTCCCTGACTAGACATGTGACCTTTGTGGGATCCTCCACTGCTGGGCTAACCTCGTCTGGTCTGTGAAACATCCAGTTACATCATTGTTGTGTGAAGGCCTTTCTGACGGACCCTGCTTAAGGACTGTTTGGATGGGAGCGCATACAGTTCTACATTCCTTGCAGCCCAAAGGGGTAAACACTTCGGAGGTATCATAAGGTAAACAGATGTCTATGGACCTAGATATCATTGAAAAAAAGGAGGGAGGAAAGGTGTTCAGGCAAAGGCGGGAGCAGTATGAACGTTTGATGTTGACTGGAAGCCTGACAAAATGGGCTGCACCCTGCCAAGGCTGGCCCTGCCAAGCACAGGCAGAAACTGAAGAGGGGTTGGACCTTGCCACTCTGCTGCTGGGTATTTTGAAAAGTTCCACATTCGTGTACATACGCACGAACACAAAGACACACTTACTCACTCACGTGTACATGCGCACACACATACAATGCTGCACCGCTGCCTCTAAGTGTGTGTCAGAATGTTTCCCAGGATGTTCTGGCTCCCACTAACCAAGCGAGGGATTCTGCTTGGCAAACTCCACCTCAGCAAGAGTCCAGCTGTCATCTTGACAAATGAACCTTGGAAGAGTGAGGGAGTGTGCTTGCATGTTTGTGCACTCGTGCATGTGTGTCTATGGATTCACGCCTGTGTATTTTTGCTCGAGCATAAGCACAGGCATCATAAGGATGACATACAGATGGCTCATGCATGTGTGTTCTTTGCTTTCTCAAAAGCAGCTGGTCTGTCATTTTTTTGACTGATACAGATCAGACAGTGGATCACAGCCAGCAGAGGTCAGTTTTAGTGAACCTCTTTTGGGTCTCAGTCGTCATCAGGAAAACATTTCAGAAAATCTGGAAAGACACCAGCTGTCCTGGTTGCTTGGCCTGACTCCGAGCTCTGTTTTAAGCAGCACCGACTATATACCAACTATTACCCATCACCTTCCATAAAGTAGTATTTGCATCTAGAGGTGTAACGGTACAGAAGAAATTCAGTTTGGTATGTTTTCAGTAGAGGGGTTTTCAGTTTGATACATTTTCTCTACGTTTTCGGTTCAGTGAAGGAGACCACTGAAGGGGGGGTTGAGGGGGGTTGAGGGTGTGTAATCCATAACTACTGAAAGTAAAATTTAATACATTTTGAATGTCCGACTCTACCTTTGAGCCTCAGTTATAGTCTCTGTTGTTATGTCCCCCTTTTATTGGTCCCCCAGCCTCATAATAAAGTGTTTGTTTTTTTTCTGCTTGTGGCCACCCTGCTTGTGTTTGCATTCTTCACTCGGGCTACACAGTATTGGAAAAAACTGACACTGACATTATTTTTTAACCCTGTGATATAAATTGCAATATAAAAAAATACTGAGGAGGATATAATAGCTGTGTGGTAGCGACATAAATGGTCAAACAAATTAGTTGTGTTACCTCCGGTTGTAGCAACAATTATAAGGTACTATCAACACGGAACACATGTTTCAATATCATCCTTCCCGTAGCTGAAAAAATTCCAGAAAACTAACTTTGCCTTTTTTTTGGCACCAAGTCTTTTCATTTTCAGTGATTATTTTCTTATTCTTTGCTCATCTTTCAATGTTGTTACCAGTGACTCACTCCAAACTGATTAAGAACTATTGTAATTGGTGGATGAGAACAAATTGAGTTAATTTGTCTCCTACATTGCAGGATCTGCAATGTGACTATTGCGCACACATCCATTGCGATGACAATGCTCAAATTATATACTGTGCAGCTCTATTCTTCACACAGACTACATGCATTCGCTCGGTACACCTCAGAATTGTATCAGAGGCCCTGAACCAAACAGGTTCCACCGTTACACCCCTATTTGCATAGCCTCACACCAACTGTTCCTGTCCCTGTATGCCGCAGTGCTAGACACTGTGCAAAGAGCTGCATCATTCTGGTTTTATGAACAATGTGGGATGTTAAAACTTTTATGGGGAGTTAGGAGGAAATACTCCTTTCTCCTGAAAATGAAGAGCAAATAAAATGTGTAAAGGAGCATTGGGAAGTATTGGCGAGAAATCCCCATAAGCGAGACGCAATGAGAAACCTGAAAAGTTAAAGGATGAGTTATAAAATCCTGGCAACTTTTTATCTGGTGCTAAACTGTTTATCTTAGAAGCTGTTTCATCTTGAGATGCTGTAAAGCATTTATGTACGCAGCCAGGAATTTTATTACACACACATAGTACTGCGTACGGCTGCTTGTGCAGGATCTTCATGTGTGTCTCGCTGTGCTGCTGCACATCTGTGGTTGTGTGGGTTACCAGCATACAACAGCACGATCACCCCATGACAGTATCCATTATACGTGCATGAAAAGATTCTGACTGAGGCCTTTCATTGTAAATGACAAAGTAAATAGGATCAGATTAGTCTGGTGCAGGCCTCAATTTTGATTTCTCTCACATTTTACCTCCAGGAAAAAAGAGCCAGAGAAGAGAAAATGGAAAAATACAAGCACATTAAGTGAAATTAGAATATTACATCACATGACTTGCATCCAAAAGCACTTCAATTCAATTCAATCTCATGCCCAAGGCCTTTCCCTTTTGCAATTACTCTTTTCTTCCACTTTCTTCTAAATGCTATTTCTTGTTGTGAATCCGTTTTTTTTATTTTGTTAGCTCAGTCTCTCAGGCAAACATTCAAACATTACTGAAAGGAGGTGGGATGCAGGCGTAATCTGGTGGGACGATCACCGTGTCTTCACGTCTGTCTGTTTGCTGATCTGCTTGTCTGCCTGTGTGATTCCTTCTGCATCTTCTTTTCTGCTCTACTGTCAGTCTGTCTGACTGCCAACCTGTCTGTCAACCTGTCCTTTCTATTTGACCGACCTTGTCTCATATCAGCAGTAATCACTGCCGCCCTCATCCCCCTCCCACTTCATCACCGGTCCCCACCTCCCCGAGTCCCCTTCCGAATATCTTTCTTCCAATTTCACTGCACATTATTTTTTCATGTCTTCAGAGGAAAAGCGATTCTTGGCTCTCCTTCATCCTACTGATCCACAGGGTCGGCGGGGCCAACCTCCAGGGGACCAGACAGAGGCTGTTTGTTAAGCTGTTATTTATCTCCTTCATAAAGTCCTCCTCATCTCCTATTAAAGAGCCCAGAACTGTTGCCCTTGACTCAGACATAACTCTTGTGTCTTTTGGTGAGATGATTTACTGTTTAATTTAACACCAACTGAACCCAGGAGGGAACCCGCCTGGTGCTGCCTGATGTCATATCAGAGAGGAATGTGTAGGGAGGATTTGTGCGAACATGTGTGTGTTTATCCATGTGTATTTGTGCGTCTGTGAGGTCTGTGTGAGTATGAGTGAGTGGGTGGCTGAGGCAGACTTTTTCTTGTTTGTTTTCTTACTGTAAAGCCATAGTAGTCCTGGGCCTGGGTGTGCATAACAAGGCCACAGCTGGAAATTTCTCTCATGAAGAATAAACTGAAGCCGAGTGTGCCTGATGAACATGTTTACCCGAACTTCACGCTACTAATTTCAAAATAATAAGATATTAACAGTGAAAATTACATTTCAGTCTCACTTCCCTGAACATGAGAGGAAACAAAGGCCAAGTTCTGCTGACAAATATATGAATGTAGTAGTAATCTGCTTTTCCTGTCAATACCAGGAGATTGTAGGAGGCTCTATTTCCTGGGGCTGATAAATGTAATTACATTGATCTCACTAATTTCATTAGAGAAAGGGAAATGAACTTCATAAGGTATTAGTTATACACACAGACAAGACTGCTGTACAAAGAGTGCGGGGTTTAGTTCTCTAGCAGATTGAGGAACATCAAAAATCAATAGAAACGTGAAACGGAGCTGCCAAATAACATTTAAGTCTTCTGTATTTCAGGCTGAACCTCAACCATCTCCTTGCGTGAGACATTAATGTGCTGTCATGTTCTTCCATATTCTCCTAAATACCAGAGTCGCGTCCAGAAGATGGTCAAATGGCTTTTATGGCTAAATGTTTCATTAATAATCTGACCTGTCAAAAATGACAGCTGGAAGCATGTTCTTCCATCAGAAAGGCTCCATTAGCAAAAGTTACAGTGTAAAGCACTCTAAACTTATGCTCAACTGTCGCAAGGATGAGGTAGTGTGGAGAAACGACACATGGGTGACGGACATGCATTAAATGTAAAATACATTTCTTTCATATTGGAGAAACCCAGGTTACATTAGAACCAGATGTGTCAAGTAACGAGTACAAATATTTCGTTACTTTATATAAGTAGAAATTTTGTTTGTCTATACTTTATGGGAGTATTTATTTTTCAGCCGCGTTACCCCTTACATTTTCACAAAATTCTCTGTACTTTGTACTCCATAGATTTTAAAAATAGCCTCATTACTCCTATTTTATTTTGGCTTGTTTTCATTCCAGCTTGTTATTATTAAAAAAAAAAAAAAAAAAATTAAAATAAATCACACTATCTGGAGAGAGTGAACTTGATTATGGTTGGATGAGAAGTATAAACATATATCATTCTGACACCTGACTTATACACGATTCATCCATTTGACTTTTTGCACATTACATACTTGCATTCAACTAGTCATCATATCTTTGGCTCCATGAAACATATGTTAATGCTCAGTAGGACACATATATGGTTGTTTAATACATTTGCATTGGACACAAATGTGTTCATTTTCAATGGGCATATATGAGCTGAAACAGGTAGCCTAGTGCATCCCAAATGTTTTAAAATTAACATTTTAATATAAATTATAGTTATTATGGCCTTTAGAAAAATGTTTTTTGGGAGGAGGGGTAGTGCTCATTAGGCTCCTGTGGCACTGCCTAAGCTTTTGTCCTAATGGCACTTTTTCCCCTTACAGTTACTTTTATGGGGCGGCACGGTGGTGTAGTGGTTAGCGCTCACGCCTCACAGCAAGAAGGTCCTGAGTTCGATCCCCGCACCATCC
>JAPTGZ010000026.1:14754392-14771075 GCA_029814645.1 Fowleria isostigma | reverse complement strand
TTCATATGGTATTAAAATTCAAGAAAATGTGAAAGTAATCCAAGTATTCAGATTATGATACTCAGATTGAGTAATGTTATGGATTAAAGCAGAGATTACTTTTTTGGGCATGTACTCTGTAATTTGTAATGAATACATTTAAAAACAACCCTCCCAACACTGTCCCTACACTGATCATTTTATTCATGGGACACATAGAAAATATTTTTTCCTCATATTTAATGCAGAAAACTGAATTAATGTAGTACACAATTTGTTGATTTGCATCTTAATGGATGCTTAAAAAAAAGGTTGGAAAAAATGAATGGAGACAAATATTTTAAAAAATCCATTCATGTTAAAAAAAAAAAAAGGAAGAAGCAGCGCAAGAAACACAGTCTACTGAATGTAGTAGAGTTTGTGTAGTATCTTAATGTGTGTGTGTGAACAGAACACGTTAATGTCAGAGAGCAAGAAAAATCTAGGTTTGTGAATCTGGGAGCATGAGGGAAAGAGGTTCAATCTCCATATATTTACATATAAAGAGGCGTGTGTTTTAAGACCACTTCCAATTTTCCATTCAATACTACTTCTGTGCAATATGTAGCCATACAGTTCTTGCCCAGCAGTTGACATTTGTGAGTAAAAATAAAATACAACACAGGAGAGGTTACAGTGTTGGAGGATAGCAATGGCTTCTGGCTCATATTGAAAGTTAAGGGTCCTGTACGTTGCAGTTTATAAAAAATTTTTTTTCTCTTTGTCTCCTTCTGTTTGTTCTTGCCTGGTCAAGGTCCCACAGAGGGTTGGCTTGTATCTGCCAGCGGAAACAATGCTTTCAAGGCTGACTTCATTAGATGGACGCCCAGGAGAAAAGCTTTTAAGGCTGCTTTAAAGGAAATGTGTCAAGCAACCTGGCATGTGGTGTGTATGCGCTTGTGTGGGTGGGTGGGGGTTGGGGGTGTGGAGCATGAATGAAAGTGTCATGTTCAGTTTCATCAACCAACTCTATGTTTTAGATATTGTGTACTCTGCAATTCAAGTCAGTTAATAGTGCAGAAGGTAAAGGCCTGTGGTAAGAGAGTGGGTAATATATAATTTTATATACTATACTTAAGAAATATTCATTCAAAAACATATAGATGTTCTATGGAAGGTATTTGAAACAATTACTGAATGTCACAGACAAAGCTTAACCTGTAATTACAAGGAGGGACATGGAAAATCTACATTTACACAAATTATAGAGCAACAAATACCACATAAAAGGACGTAAATGCTTCCACATGAGTCATAAAGAAGTTGTTTATTTGATAAAATATTTATAAAGAGTGTGGAAATACATGTTTTTACTGCTTCTGTCTGAATTTACTGTTTTACAGAGAGCTGCATGTCTCGTTTTAGCCACTAGGGGAGCTATACCCCCAAAAAACAAACCAAAACATCATCACTTTCATGAGCATAAGTGCCTTGTTCTCATGCTCATGGTCCAAAAAACACTGACACACACCAAATCCTCCTCCTCCTCCTCCTCCTCCTCCTCCTCTGTGCTGTTACAATTCTGCAAGACAGACAAGCCATCTAAACACACATGTTGGGGTATTCTGTGTCCATTGTACTGTGTGACAAGTTCACTGAGACATGCACCTTTGCATCCCGTCCATATTCAGAAGGCCGACCTCTGCCAAATGCAACATGCCTGTGTGCGCAAACAGGGCTTGTCAGCGGAGTGGGATGAGACAGATGTGAGCAGAGTCTGGACAAATGTATTCTTTTTCTTCAGAGAGAGGGAGGCTTAGTGGGGTTGACTGCAGGGGATGGTTGCCCCACATGCACCAGTGTAGTGAGGAAGACTGGGGTGCAGCGAAACATCGTTGGGATGGAGTGAGCAGGATGAGAAGACGGGTTGTGAGAAGCAGATGTGACCCCCCCTCTTCTCCATACCCCCCCTCCCCTGCCTAAATAAGTCATGCTCCAAATCCTTTTATCTACACATGCTAACAGGTACTAGTGAGTTCCCTGAGGAGACACATAGAGAGAAAAGACACAGAGAAAAAAAAAAAAAAACTTAGAAAGAGAAAAAGAGAAATTGAAACAGAGTTGTGCCCATCACTGCTGCAAGAGGCTTAAATGGGCTTTTCTCTAGCTGCGCTGTAATTCTGACCAAGCCCAGCAGCTACGGTTCGCTCTCTTTTTATTCACAGTCACACAGAAGGATAGAAACTACAGGAAGGTGATGAAACTGATTAAAATCAGGTTAAGGTGTTAGTATATCCATTCAAACTATTATGAAAGGACGAGGATAGGAATCAGGAGGAAAAGTGGGGTCAAACTATTTTTCAGTTTTACCAACAGCTTCAAAGATTCCTTTTGAAGCAAAGCAAAGCAAATAGAGTCTTTGACATGCATCACTGCAATTAACACTAACAACACCTATAGGATTGAGTATAATACACTTTAATAATAAATAAATATAATACACTTCAATAAAGTCATGCCCTCACTTATACCATGCACAGTAGGATATTGAACAAAACTGACATTGTGATTTTTTTACAACTCTGCAACATATATTGCGATATATTTCTTCTTTTTTTTTAAGATTTTCTTCTGCATTTTTGCTGATTTTCTTCTTTGTTTTTGGTGATTTTCTTTTTTGTTTTTGGTGATTTTCTTCTTCATTTTTGGTGATTTTCTTCTTCATTTTCGGTGATCTTCTTCTTCATTTTTGGTATTTTCTTCTTTGTTTTGGGTGATTTTCTTCTTCATTTTTGGGTGATTTTATTTTTCGCTTTGGTGATTTTCTTCTGCATTTTTGGTGATTTTCTTCTTTATTTTTCAGTGATTTTCTCTTGTTCATTGCTCATATTTCAATATTGTTTCCAAAAACCCACTCGATGCGCAGGGGTGTGGTCAGCTTTGGCAAACCAACTGATAATGACTGTGATTGGCTGTGCGCAGCGTGTGTCAGGTATCCTTGAAATTTGATGACAACACATCGAGTTAATTTAGCTTCTACATTGCAGCACCTGTCATGTGACTATTGTGCACACGTACATTGCAATGATGATGCTCAAACAATATATTGTGCAGCTCTAATGCACAGCTATGAAAATGTATCAAAAATACCATGATTTCCACATGATCCAACATAATCTCTCATGTAAAAGAAAAACCTTCACAAATGAATATCCTTTTTGCACCCGTACCAGAAACACACGCTTACGCACACTGACGCTATGTGAACAGGAGTCACTGAGTGTGAAATGGATGCGCCCCCCCAGCCCTGGTGCCATCAGCCTTAGCCAGCTGGCGATGGTCCCAGCTCCCCCCCCTCCACGCCACTGCCTCCCCAAAACCCTGCACGCTTTGATATCAGCCAGCCCCTGGCTACCCAGACATCTGGAAGTTATTATTCAACAGAGCACGCCACAAAGCCCCATTTCCATAATGAAACATCACATTTTGTTTCAGTGCCCTGGTTTCTGATCCTGCTCTCGCTTCGTACATGTTTGTTTCGATGTGTAGCATATTTTTAACTTCTGACCCTGTCTGGATCCCTCGGTGTTCCTCTGTCTCCACCGGATCTTTACATCAGCTGATCCACTGAGGGCTAAGCACAAAAGTCCACTCATTCACCCCGTGACACTGCCATTAAAATGTGAAGCTCATATGATCGTCGCAAAATTATTGGAAGCAGGCTGAGCTCAAAAAGTGTGAGAATGAAGGCCAAACTATTCAAAGGCTGAACAACATACTCATCCTTACACCCACTCCCACAAATAGATCTTTTGTTGGCCAATGTTCCACTCAGCCTCTGTGTTTTTAATCGATGATTCTACGACTGACATTGTGCCATCCCTTGTGTTTTCTGGCCATGCACACTAAAAAGAATATCCAGCTGAAGCCAATTTATTTTCTGCTCTTAAATGTCACTGCTGGCTTTCAATATCTAAATAAAGTTAAACTTCATGGAAATGTCAAATGCCTTCCATCACTCAACCTAATCCTGCTGGTAAAGAAGATTTTATTGATCCTTTGCATTTTCACTGTCATCTTTTGCTGACATACTAATCTACTGTTACAGTGTAGAATAAAATCATATGCGTCGAATATCTCTCTGCGTTCATCTGTATGTCTGTGGGAACCCTGAAGCGGCTCGATGCTGAACATCAAAATCTAAACAAATCAATGTGAGACTCAGTTTAAACCATTTTTTCTATTTTATTTCAACACTTAACAATGCAAGGCAGCAGCTATAAAACCTAGTAATGTTTATGGCCAGACATTACAATTCGTTTCTTGCCAAGAATCAGTCAGTGGTACACCCGTCAGTAACTTTGTGTATAACATGTCTGTAATGGCTGATTTCTTTTTTTCTGCTAAGAGAATATGAAAATAAATCTATGTTAGTGAAGGCTGGCCTTTAACCCTTGTATGGTGTTTGGGACTGTGGGAATCATTTTCATTTTTTATTTAAAAAAAAAAAAAATAGAAATAATTATTTTTTTAATGATCCCCCCCCTCATATCTTGATTAAATTACATTTTTCTTTTGAAAGACTAACAAAAAAAAGAAGCATTTTAATTCATAAATGTGATCTAGCAAAGGCAAAAGGCAAATACTAACATATATGCATTTTATATTGCTTGAAATTGGGATGAAGTAAACATCTTAAGTATTTTAACTTAAAATTGTTTAATTATGTTGAATTAAAACACACAAATGCAGTGGGTCCACCAGACCCACAAACACTGGTAGAATTACATAACTATGAACACAACACAAGGGTTAATAACTTTTGCTGCTTTTATTTTAGCACAAAATATGCAACATTTTTTTATTTAAAGAGGTCATTTTTGCTAAACCCACATTCATTAGTCTGGTTCATTTATTTGTATATTTGTGGACCCTAATAGTTCATAAAGTTTGAATGTGAATCCTCCAGGTGCTGTAGAGCTATCTTTATATTTATTTTGGCAAAAAGAGAGAGGATTTCTACACCCGTTTTAATTCCCTCTTAATTTGTTACGTCTATTACTTGTTACCTCAAGACTTCTGACAAACATTTCTCAGATTACACAATAATATTTTGTCTGCAGCAGTGGTTGTAGTCAATACTTAAAATATGTCCATACTTTTAAGCCAGTTGCCTAAAATGTTTACTTGTTGGTTGTACTAACAAACAAGTCATTCCACTGATGGCCAACAACCTGGAGGGGGTGGGGTTTAAATGGCTCATTTGTTTTTAAAGGGCCAGCGCTCAAAATGACCTTTCTGGTGTTATTTCACAGAAATAGGGTTGAAGATGAACCTGTGGAGTTGAGTTAATGAGAAATTCAGACCCAAGCATAGCATTTACAGTTTATGTAGACCACAGGGAAATGTTTTAAAATGCATAATTCCATTTAAAAAAGCTAAATATCACTTATTTGACGCATAAACACAATAGTCACCCCTTTTCTCCTGAACAAAAAAAGAGAACAGATATGGTTTAAAAAAAACCTATAAAATGACTAAAAACAAGCAGTGGTGCTGGTGAGGCCAAAGATATGAAACAGAGAGTCAAAATATTATGCTCAGATTATTTCATAGGATTTATGTTCTAAAGCATTCACTAAACTGTGAGGAAGTGAATGCAACTGAAGCCCATGTTTCATCCAGTACAGAGCGTTCTCTGTGTCTCTGTGGTGTAACTCAGTCTTACAGATTCATAGACATGTGGCCGACCTACAGCAGAGCAGAAAAAGGAGGCCGCAATGTAACCGGAGTCACTACGTTTTCGAGTACCACCCACACACCTTCCACAGCTCTCTTCTCCTACTGGCTAAGCACAACGCCTAAATGTTGACAGCAAGAAATATACACCTACACCAGAAGGCCACACTGAGGGCAATGTCTCTGCAGATAAATAAACAGCCACACACCTCTAGTGGGTCAGAGGAGATGACTGAGTGGGATTACTATTGTGCAAGTCAACACTTTGATTTTATTCTAATTGACATGTTGGTATTATGATATCTGTCATCATATTCAGCCTTGTAGCTCCACAATTAAGGAGGTTTTTTAGCTCATGCTGCAGCTCTGGCCTGACCTCTGTCTGCTTTTAAGTAGTGTAGGAAGAGTCAAGGACCCCCAGGGTCTCCAAGGCACAGGATGTTTTCCAATAACAGCTTACAGCTGACGGGAATAGTAGTCACCCCCTGTGGCAGTGTGATTCCATCACTTTTAACCATGTGCGACGGCTACTTTTCCTGCTACAATGTCTCTCCTTCTCTCAAAAAACCCCAAGGAGTTTTGACCTGATTCTTGGCTGCTACTATCACCAAACCACTGGAGAACATTTGATAAGAAGAAGAAACTCTGGGATGATAATTGAAATTGTGCGCCTGTGCTCAAGAGCGGTAAGTGTAAAACTCACCTCATTTTCATTTAGTTGAAGTGAAGGTGGGTCAGTTAATGCCAGCTGCACCACAGTCTCCCAGACATGTGAGGATGGCCCCCTTGCGGTTATTCGGAATTGGACCGGTTTATCCAAGCTGGCTCCCTCTTCTTGGGCAAAGATGGACCCATCTGTCCGCACGCTGAAGCTGGAGTCACTGCTCTGAAAAACCACCGCTTCGTTTCCCATGCAGTCATCAAACTTCACTGCAGACAAGGAGGAGAGAGGATATGTAAGACAATTATACTTGTAAATCAATATTTAAAAAAAGTATGGATGGCATGGACACACACGATCAGCTGAAACCACTGCTTTGATAAACACAAACACACATACCAGTGATGTATAGAAAGTGTTTTATTGTGGTCGGTTGTGCACTGATGCATCTCACCATTAACCCTGAATAATCACAGGTCATAATACCACAATAATAGCACTTATGAGGATTGTTTTCTATAGGGGCATGTAAAAGAAATGATGTTCAGAGACATGGAGTAATCATCTAAAGAACATTGTGCCCAGTGGGTGTTGAGACCAGGATGCACGTATTTCAACCAAGGCTGTTCAATTCACACAATTACATTGTGAAACCAATGTCAACTGGATCAAATGTATATAATATAACACAAATCTTATTTTAGAGTATGAGATGTGATGAAGCCCTAAAAATATATATCTTAAAAGCTGTCTACAGAAATTGACATTACAATTTTCAACGTTGACAAAAAGATTGTCTGTAAAAACTTTTTTTCATATCCATAAATGTTTAAAATGCACTGTTCTGCCAAGAAATATTGATTTCACAAGTACCGTGGCATTTAATGGTACTATGATTTGTTCACTGAGTGACAAATAGTATGCTTTTAGCTTTTAATCTGAAGACAAAATCGCTCTGCTATAGCTCTTTCTTTAGCTATCTCTGGCAGCTTGACTCAGCTCTCAGCCAGGAGGTCATCTGTCTACAGTGCGGTAGCTGCACAGGTGGTCCTACGCTCTTTTTCTTCTTTTTTCCCGCTGGTGATGACACAAACTGAAGAGAACATGAAAAATAAAAACACCATCACGACTTTACTGTATAACACATTTGAAGGGTGAAACATGCATGCGGAAGCTGTCAAAAGGATAGTTACGCATCCTGTCAGATTACATTTATGTAAAAAGACTTTCTTCGCTTCTGTCATTTGACAAAACATGACAATTAAAATTTGATTTTAGCATCTGAGCCTATTTTCATAACATTTTTTCTTTTTCTTTTTTTTTTTTTAGTTCTAGTAATTCAGTCATAGCACATATTCCTCGGCAGGAGGTTCTTTCCCGCTGTGGGGATATGTTCTATTAAAATAAACTGGACCGTTCTTGTTGCACTGAGATTAACGCTTCTAAGCAAATGCAATGAACAACTGAACTGTAATACAAAGTTAGACTGATATAAACTTGAATGCTTATAGCAGTTCAGTAAGCACTCCTCCCTTGCATCACAAAAAAATAATCTACTCAGCCAAAAAGAAACACTATATATTTATATCCAGTTTCACCAATTAGACAAAAACCTTAAAGAGACCATATAAAAGCCTACTGGGATATCTGAGCAGGGACTGAATGGAACTGAAGTCTAACTAATCACAGCATCCTTGCATTATGTATATACACACTATTGATCCAAGGCTAATACTGCATGAGGCTAATGAAAGACAGAGAATACACTCATCCACTCGCTTCAAAATGGAAAGAAAAGAGAAAAGATCCAGTGGGATACACAGATTAGATGAGAGTGAAGACAAGGCACATGTTTTAAGCGCTCTGGTGTTGATATAGTATGTGTTTAAGTGCTTTTTCAATCATATTACTGTAACATACTCTGCAATATCAGAGCGTTCATCTGTTTGATGTTGTATAAAGTCCTGCAGTTCATGAGAAGAAAGGAGAAGCCACAGACAAGTGTAACCGATTACCTAAAATGTTCAGTTGTTGGTTGTATTGAGACAAAGATACCACAAGTGAATAGGGTATAATTTTAAGATCATAGATCTCACCATGAAACTTCCTCAGTTGATTACTTACTTAAGTATGAGAACAAAGTATTACATGTCTTTGAAATTTGTGTGTTTAATTATGCAATTTAGGCATTTACTCATTAAATATCCAGAATTTTGCATAAGTTTTCAGTAGATAGATCTGACTATGATAATAAAGCTAGGTGCATTTTTTTTTCTTTTTACACACAATATGAAAAAATATATAGAGGAATCTCAGGATATCTGCTTTCATTACTTAGTAAATCAAAATATGTCCATAGCTTTAAGAAAATAGATTTTTGCCATATTTTTAAAATAAAAATTTCACATAAATCAAGCCAAAAATGATTTATTGACAAATCCCTATGTAAATATCTTCAGAATGCTGCTAGGTGTGTAAGTGTAAAGTTTGGTGTACGTACATAGAAAGTGATACCGGTCATGACAGAATTCAGTAAACGGACAAAACCCAGCATGTTGGAATGCTAACTTCTTGGTAAATTCAGGAGAAACTTATTGCCGCAAGCAAACTAACTGTAATAAAATAAACATCTTAATGTATATTTTCAATGTTTTCTTTATAGCAGCTTGACATAATGTCTATTAAAGAAGTAAACTATCCCAAAATCTCAAAATCGACCACTGCATGAAAAATCAATGTTTTTGCCGTATCTCGTCTTAAAGGGCCAGCACTCAAAACGACCTTTCTCGTGTCATTACTCAGAAATAGGGTTGAAGATGGGCCTGTGGAGTTGAATTAATAAAGAATTCAGTCCCAAACATAGAAAGAAAAGAGGAAAGATATAGTGGGATGCACAGATTAGATGAAGGTGAAGACACGGTGTTCGTTTTAAGCGCTCCAGTGTTGATATAGAATAGTAAGTGATTTTTCAGTCATATTAGTGTAAGCTGCACTGTCAGAGCCTCCACCTGTTTGATGTTGTATGAAGTCCTGCACTTCATGAGAAGAAAGGAAGATGAGCTACAAACAAGTGTAACTAACCTACACTGGCCTCCCATCGTGACCTCTTTATTCTTTCACCACACCCACAGCCTTCTCTCTCTCAGGGATTACAACGTCTAGACATTATATTGTATGAAACCCTGAGCTGAAGGCAGTAACTCACTGCTGTCTCTTCCCACGTTGGTACAACGGCGGAAACAAGCCTTCCATTTCAGAGAAGCAAACTGTGAGTAAATCTGGCTTTTTGTTTGGTCTGGCTCTAAATATGTCTGTGATCACAAAAGTAACCACCCTTCTAAGGCCAGATGTCCAGACAGCCACTCAAAGCTCAGTGAGAAAGGACTACTCTACAGTGGCACTCTGTCCACTTAGTGTAACAGGTGTGGCACAAGTGTCCTGGTCTAGACAGAAGGAGACAAGACAGAAGCGATGGATTACATCAAGCCAAGAGGTAGTTTCAGATTGCCTCTGCCTTTGTAAAGTTCAATAAACCTAAAAAAACAACAACAACAAAATAAAACAAAAACCTGCTGTCTGTTTTGTATTTATCCATTTTTCACTGTTTTGGTCTCATCCAGTTTTATTTCTTCTACCATTATATTTTTTCACAAAGATTAGACTGGAAGGTAGGGGCGCGACAATAACAAACACACCAGTTGGCAAACATGTGTCTGTGTAAATAGACTTTGGAAATCTGCCTGATTATATCAACAATAAGGAAGTCAAACATCTATCACAAAGCAAGCTTTATCGCGATGCAAAGTGTCTGTATCTGTGAAACAGTCAAACACTGACAAAAAACAAACAAGCAGCAGGTGGTCTGTTACCCCCTTCTCCCACTGTCCTCCAATTATTGCCTCGTCTCTCTTGGAGCTAGGCATGCAGCCAGCAGTGCAGTAGTATTGCGGCCATGCCTGGCCTGTAGGCTGAGGCTTAAGATAATAGAGATTGGTATCTGCAAGCATTTCAATGACGCATGTTTCCCAAGGTCATGACTACCATTTAAGGAGACTACATAATTTATGTTGTGTTTGCTCAAATAAAATGGAAACTATAGAAATAATTTATAATACATGTATTAAAGACCTTATTGAAAAACTCATTTTAAGCTCACATTTGCACAGTCACTGAATGGTGGAGGTATTTATTTATTTATTCATTTTCATTTGTGTCCTCCTCATTCCACTCACCAAAGGACTTTAATAACTCTGAACGTCACTGATCAAACCAATACAGCCTTCTACCAGCAAGAAGCATGACAACTCCTAGATGCGTGGGCTTATTTATTTATCTGCTCATAATATCTTTGACAATATAAAGCCTGACTGAAATCTCAACTTGTTTGTCAGAAAACTCTGTGTCCTAATTTGTTCCTTAATTGTTTACTCTTTTTTCTAAATTTGTCCTTTTTTTCCCCCCGCTTAATCTACTTTTATATTGCCCAGAGGCACTAATGCAGGACAGCAAACATTGTGATCTCTCTTCTAGTGATCTAATATGGTGCCAATTATTGTTTTGCTGTGAAGTATAAAGTATAACATAAAGCTTTGAAACAATTAAGTCCAGGACTTTATTTTCAGTGTGGTTCTTTATATAATAAGCAGAAACAGCATATGGGTATATAATGCAGATTAAATTAGTTTACATTTAAAAAGGATTAGAAAAAAGTAGTAAAATGAGAGATGATGAGCCTATACATTGGGGTAAGTAGTGTTATATAGCTGTGTAATCTGTCTCTGTGCGCATGCAGGCATTTATTTTCTCTGATTACCGAACAGTGACAAGCTGAACTAAGTGCACAAATACCCACATACAAATGCAGTGACAGGCCACGCATCCAATTGAGCACCCAGAGGGTCTTGTTCTTGCACCAATTAAATAGAAAGACAGTGCCAATTTTACCCCTCCATCAACACTTACACACACACAAACCTCCAATGGCTCCACTTTCACTCAGTTGGGTCGATACCGCTATAAGAGAGATTATAAAAATCAGCCAACAACAGAGCAATGAAGCCCAACGGCACAGAGCTGCGCATTAACAAGTCATCTAAAGCAGTGCGTCCAGGTTGTGCATTGATCTGGCAAATAACACAGACGCCCCAGTGTGCCAAGCAGCCCGCCTTACACACTTCACTACTGTCTAGTCAACTAGAGCAGTGACACCCATGACATGTTAAAAATGCTACACATGCTGCATAAACCTCTCAGGAGTCATATGATTTCCTCATCACTATCACGGTGTGTGTGGCTTAGAAGATGTTCAAACCCCAAGTCCCATTTTTTTTTTTTCATTTTTTCCTCCACTTTTCTAATTAAAGTTCCCATCTCCTTTCAACAAGACAAGGACAACGCGGAAGGGAACGCCGAGGAGAGTAGTGACCTTCTTCCAGTCTTTCTCTGGACAGCCTGACAGGAAGTAGGTGACAAGTGTTGAAAGGCAAGTGAGAAAAAGATTCAGTCGGAGGGAGAGGGGAGTGAAAGCTGAGGGGGGTGACAGAGAGAAGGTGAGAGGAGAGTGGGAAAAGAGAAGGGCAGGGAGAAAAAGAGGTGCATAAGAGGATGGAGAGGGTAGAAAGGTGGCAATCAGAGAGAGAAGGCAGAAAGAATGAGAAGATGTTAACCCATAAAGCCAAACAGCCACTGGTGATCAAAAAGTATCTACTGATCTAAACTGTTGAATAACTGTTGATCCACTAATCCTATCAATACAGGGAAATAATTGGTGTCAAATGCAGTTTGTCATCTTTTTATGGTCATCAGATATGACCTATTTGGACATTCAGAGGCTCCATAGTTACCGTGGAAACACTGTCATCTTTTACAACACTGATTAGTAAAACCCATGGAGTTGGATCAATGACAGTGGATGGACACACTTGTTTTTACATTCACTTAAAGCTGCATATGACTTTAGTCACCAATTTTTCATTAAATCTGTAAAACTTGATTCATATCCTGCATAATCACAGAAAGACTTACAGATACGTTATACTTTGGCAATGATTCAGGTTTTAAAGATTTGATGAAAAATCGGTGATGAAAGTTATACGCAGCTTTAAATATATTTTTCTATATTTGAAAATGCCACTTTTTCTTCGGTTTTCTCTGTTTTGATGAAATAACATTTGAATTTTCTAATTGATGAAACTGATATAAACATATTGAGTTTATCTTTGGCTGAGTATATTTTTTGTCTCATTCAAGGGAGGGGGTGCTTACTGAACTGCCATATATATTCAAGTTTAAATCAATCCATAGGTTTTACTGGTGAATCAAGGTTTTAGAAGATAATGGTGTTTCCATGGTAACTATGGAACCTCTTAACATCCAAATGGGTCATATCTGATGAGCAGCAAGAGATGAATAACTGTAGTTTACACCAGTTATTGACATGGATTGATAGGATTAGTGGATCAACAGTTATTACACAGTTTGTATCAGGAGATAGTTTTGGTTGTCAGTGGCTGGGTCTTTATGGGTTAAATATAGGAAAATACATAATTCACAGTGAAAACTGCAAAATACAGAGGATAATATTGTAACAAATGGAGGTAAATCACTTATTAAAGGTTAAATATAGAGAAAAATTAATTTGAGAATTGCCACAAATGTAGCAGTGGGTCTCTCTGGGGAAAAGAGGAACAAAAGCGATGGGGAAACCGGACAATTGCAGTTGCTAAAGTCACAACCCCCAGAGACAACAGGGTTTACATCTGCAGTCATTTAGACAGTTCAAAGTATTGTGCATTGACTGCAAAATATCACACATTCTAAAAAGAAAAAAAAAAGGAGAAAGTATTTTTCCCTGTTGCGAATAGTGCAGCTCTATTCGCTCTCTAACAGCATGAGAAGAGGAAAGAAGAACAGAATGAGGAGGAGGAGGGGGAGGAATGGGAGTTGGGGTGGAGGTGAGGCTGGGGAGGGCAGCGGATGGGGGACTGGCACTGGGATCCTGGCTCAGTGAACTGGCTCTCTCTCACACAGCAACATTGGAATGGATGGGATGCTCAGATGGCTGTTTAAACAGGTTAATTGGGCTGGCCTCCTGAGAGATCGGGACAGATGGATAGATGGATAGAATGAGAGAGGAGGGAAAGAGAGAGCAAAAGAGCGACAAAGGGAGAGTGATGGAGCTCAGAGAGATGGAAATAGAGGGCGGGATGAAGAGATGGATGGTGAGAGACGAGTATGGTAGCTGATCAGAGGCACCATGGGGAGTGTGGTGTCTGATCAGAGCTCTACAGTGGGATGGGCCCTCAGCGAGCGACTAAACAGAGTCAGGTCCATTGTCCACTACCCACAGACGATGGAGGAAGACCCAACTTCAGATGGAGGGTGTTTAAAGCTACGTTTGAAGCCCATCAGGGAACCGGTTTATTGAAGCTAATCACAGAGGATGATTCATCCTTCCATCCTTCCCAGAAACCTACAAAGTGATTCTAGCAGTGACAAAATGCCATAATAGAAATGTTCGCAGTGTACAAACACAGAGAGAGAAACTTCAAGAGAACCTGCCTGGACACACCACTGTTAAACTTTTTAAAGAGGTCATATTTTTCTAAACCCACTTTTATTAATGTGTATTTGTGGATCCTAATAGTTCCTAAAGTTTGAATGTGAACCCTCCAGGTGCTGCAGAGCTATCTTTATATTAATTTTGGCAAAAATCAAGTTGATTTATACAACCCGTTTGAATTCCTTAATTTGTCTGACTTGTTACGTCACAGCATTTGCACATATAAGGTCGAGACTTCTGAAGAGCATTTCTCCAAGTACTCCATAATTGTTTGTCAGCAGCAGCACTTGTAGTCCATACTGAAATAGCTTGCTAGTCTTTAGCCATAAAATTTTATTTATTTTTTATTATTTATTTTTTATTTGTTTCGAGCAAAAAAAAGAACCAATACATTTCATTTCATGAATACAAGGAGCCAATAGCAGAGCAGATACACAAAACATTTTGAAAATCTAAGGAAAAAATAAAAAAATATTAAGACAAGCGATTGTCAGAAACACTATCAATAACAAAACATTCAATAGTACTGCTCGAAAAAGTCTAGGTAGCGGGCTAGTGCTCAATCATTAGCGACTTGTCTACAAATGGAGTCTTTTGTGTTTATCTGATGAATTGATTAGCTATTAAAATAATACACAGATTAATCAATTAGTAAAATCATCATTAGTTGCAGCCCTATAGTTACATCATGACATTTGCGCATATAAGATCAAGAGTTCTTACAAACATTTCTCTGAGTATGTCATAATTGTTTGTCAGCAGCAGTGGTCAAAATATGAGCCAATTATTACCTAAGATGTTCAGTTGTTAGTTGTACTAATGAACACGGGTGGCTGAACAGGACAGAGCACACAGTCAACAACCTGGAGGGGGCGGGGTGTAAAGTGATTCATTTGCATTTAAAGGGCCAGCGCTCAACATAACCTTTCTCGTGTCATTACTCAGAAGTTAAATTAATGAAGAATTCAAACCCAAGCATACCATTTGCAGTTTGTTTAGACCAAAGGGAAATGTTTTAAAATGTATAATTCCATTTAAGAAAGCTAGATATCGCTCCTTTAAGGGTGTCCAAAAAAAGTTATGTGACAATTCAGACTCAACATTTAAGTCCTGAGTAGAAACTGAGCATTAGCATCTACAAAGTCCAAACACATTAAGTTAGCCAGCAAAACTAAAAGCTCTGTCAAATATGCATCAAAACAAAGCAGGGTGTATTATCTCAACTCTTCAAACCTGCTTGTTTTCAATTATCTCACCGTTTTATGTTCTTAGTGCATTTCATGTCCATACGCATGTGGGGAAGATGAACTGCTGTGTCATGTTTGACAACTACAAAGGGACAACAAATTCAACAAACACTTTCAAGGTTTTTAACGCCTTTAAGTTCCCAGAGGCAAAATTCTAATGAGTAATGTTAATCACAACTTCACAAAGTTTGACTGTTTTACTTCAGTGGCAACACACACAGAGAGGATTTGTTTGGTCAGAAGGAAACAGAGAACTTGTAACAAGAAAAAAAAAAAACACACTGTGCTTATCCATCACTTAGCATAAGCAGAAATGTTCATTGTGTGAAAATAAACAGGAATAAAAAAACTGCAATAAAAGAACTATCTCATTAACTTTACAATCTCCTTGTTTTGGATGTTAGTCATGTAACAACTTGTTTTCCTTCTCATTTTTTGTCAAACTTTCTCAGCCTTGCTTTTACAACAACGCTGTCGTGTACCACGAATGGGATGTAGAGTTGTGTGTGTCCTGGATATGGATGCCCCGTGGTGTCTTATGTAAAATTAAGCAGCTTTACTCTGTGTTTTGTTTGGCTGAACACCGATACACTTTACTTCACGGCTCTGCTTTCTCTGGGTAAAAAATTCAAAAAGTCAGCATGAGATAGTATTAGGCTGGAGATAAAGCTTGGCGAGTTTGTACCACAAAACACCTCTTTTTGTTTGTTAGAAAATCCAATCTGTATTAGTGCTGCGTTACATTAAAATAAAAAAAATTGAATGGAAAAAGGAAAAAAGAATAAACAAATGGGAAGAATGTGACATTTTGTAGTTTTTAATTTTTTAGATAGAATGTTTGAGGTATAGAACATATAGTTGTAGAAAACAGGTTTTCTTCAATTTCTTGTCCATTTTAATGTCTGGTACAACTAAAGGTACATTTGTTTGGAAATAAAGTGATAACAACAAAAATAGCTCATAAGCGTTTAATTTAAGAGCTGAAATCTATCCATTTTCTTGATAATAACCAAAATCACAGAAGTTCATACATCAATAGCTATGGCATTGTACTGACAAAAACAATGCTTTTAGACATTCCATGTTTTCTTTTCTTGTTGTTTTAGTAACTTGATACACAGGAGTAAGTACTTGATTGCATAGCCATTGTTTCTGATGACTTTTAATACTTTTTCTCCAACTGTACATCTTGAATTGGTATTTGTGGAAGCTCTAAATGAAGCTTCCTGAATGTCTATGTTGCCTGTTGTCAAGGTTGTGGGATGGTTCATCATGGGGGTTGCTGTTTGTATTTGTAGTCATGGGAGGGGGTTGACTGGTGTGAACAGGCTGGCTGATCTCAGAACTGCTGGAAACTTGGCATGCACATAGTTGGTGAATAGCAGAGTATTATTTTTGGATTCTTTTTTTTTTTTTTTTTTTTTTTACAGCATAGTCTATGATATTTCCTTTGTTTCTGCTTCTTTTTTGTTACATGTGCAACAAAGAAACATCGCCTTGACATTAAGTATAAACAC
>JAPTGZ010000026.1:14740567-14754292 GCA_029814645.1 Fowleria isostigma | reverse complement strand
CCCCCCCCCCCCCCCCCCCCCCCCCCCCCCCCCCCCCCCCTGTAAATGAGATTAGGTTATGGACTTCAGGTAGTGTGTCAGCTTGAGGATGAAAGAAACCCGTCAGTGCTTCTCGTCTTAATTCAAACCTGTGCTATTGATTGAGCTGCAATAAAGAAGGCCTCTGTGGAGCCAACGCTGATGTTTTCATGGGACTGACATCATGGTCTGTGTGAAGAGGCATCTTATCAGTTACAAGACACTGTCATTCCGAGAATACAGCTATCCATTTCTATTTCATTTAATGAGATGTTATTTAACGCACAAGGTTAATTATTTCAAACCTTTTTTTTATTGCTTTTATAACGTCTTTCAATATATCTGTTCAATTGCAAAAGTATTTTTACCCAATTGGGCACTTCAGCATTGTAGGGGTAAATAATGCAAACAATAGTTTTAAGAAAATCTATATTTTTACCAATAAACAGGAACCCACACCTAAGAAACACGTGTAATACTGTAGCTTGGCTCAAACACTGCTGTATTTTTCAGAGGAAACTTGTGTACTGCATTGTTCCTTGACTTTAAGGTCATCCTCTGTGGAAGAACGCTGTCATTGTCTGTCATTGTGATAAGTCGATTAAGTCTGTGTGATGTCTTATTATTACTTTATCCCTGTGTGCGATCTTACATGAGGAAAAGGACCTTGTCCATTCTCAATAGTCTTCAAACCCTCTGTTGTGTTTATTACATAAATCCAGGCTTGTCTCAATACATACATAAACCCAGAGCCAAAAACACCAGTTCAAGACAGAAGTGTTGGTCAGTGATGCAGATGAATAGATATATTGTTATTTTCTACCATACAGTTCAGTAATATAATGCTATATGCCTATATTAAACACATCAAAGTTTAGTAGAAAACTAATAAGAAAAAAAGAAGCAGTTTTTAGTGTTTTGGTGGAGGAGATTCTAATCCGAAACACTTTTTGTCAAACTCCAGGCGTATCTCTGCCCGATCTTCCAGCTGTCCGTTCTATGTGCCTGCTGAAAAAATAATGGTGTGTTTGTACACAGCCCTGGCTCTGTAAATGGGCGCAAAACAAAGTGTCTCAGATTGATCCACACAACAGTTTTCCAGCTAACGGGGCATTCAGACTTGTACAATGACAGCTGCTAAGACATGCATCTACAGTGGGTGTCCATGAATTTGGAGCAGGGAAAGGAGGGGTGTGTTTGTTTGGTTGTTCAAATATCAGCAGTCTTTCTCATGAATGGTTTACACCAAATTTAAAGCTTCAGTGCACTTTAGTTTTTTTTGTTTTTTGTTTTTTTGGTGCCTCTGGAGAAAATGTCCATTTCTATTTCAAGTGGTTTGACCATAAAATGTTTGAATTTAGTTAATGGATGAACCATGGATGTCATATATTTCTGAACTGCTGTTTGAAAGCTTGTAGTATGCAATTTGTCTGTCACCATTTTGTTTTTTGGAGGTAGAAGTGACCATATTTGGATGAAAGGGCTGAAACTACGGAACAAGTCAGAGCTCTGCTTACTGGTGCATGTAAATCAATATATTTTATGGTAGTACTCATTTTGCCATCTTTTTTTTAAAGTTGATTAACCACAACTACAACTGTCTATGAAAGAAAAACACATTCTATCAACTAAACCATAACAGAAAGTTCTACTCAAAAGTCAAATGTCCACATTTGACATAACCTGAAGGCCTTCTATTTGCCCTGTCTGATTAACATAGGGAACATTTAAAAATGGTCCACCAGATCAGTTATCTCAAATTTCTAACTAAAACTTTAGAGAACAGAATGCATCCTGTAAAACAAAACAAAACAAAACAAAACAAAACAAAACAATATATATATATATATGTGTGTGTGTGTGTGTGTGTGTTTAGATAAAGTTCCATGTAAGCCTATAGGTGTGAGGGCTGTTTTGAAGTTACCCTGGTGGCCGTTGGTGGTATTACAACTCTAAGATACTTCTGAATCAGCTTCATTTTGGACCTGAAGAAACATGCCTTCTCCCTTGGCTGTGTTTACAGACTGCAGAATTGTATATCATGAGGATAGATTTTGTCTGATCATAGGAGTTTTCAGTGTTTAGTATGCAACTGATATATTTAAAAACAGATTGCTTTTTGGTTTCTGACAGTACTGCTCTTCCACAGAGTCAACATAATAGATCAGATTTCCATAGTGGCATGAATTGGTGTCATGTCATCTATCTTTACATTCAGTCTCAGTTTGAACAAACTGAAGGAAAGACATACTTTTTAAAAATATACAATTATGACTTATGTCACACAGATTCAAGTAAAAAGTTAACAAGTGGTGCCAGGTACAACAAACCCCACCCCTTGCATGTATTGTAGCTTACTTTGGCGTTGATCCAGCTGATGTCATCATGTCTGTGCATGTAATGATGTCAGCATCACCTCTGTATATGTGCCAAGTTTGAAGTAAATTGAAACAAAAGTGATTTTTTTATAGACATGTAAAATTTTGACCATTATAATTATATGGGAGAAAAAAAGATTCTAAAAATGTATTAAAAAATTGAACCTTGATGTACTTTTTGCAAAATGTAACCACATCTATTCTGGGTCACTGGGAATTTTTAAACACACTTTGGTATGAATTCAACCCATAGCTTTGCTGCTAGAGTGTTAACAAACAAACCGAAACAAAACAATACCCCTTGCCTCCTCATCAGGGGGCGGGGTAAATATTAACCAAACTTAGGTGTCCTGCTGTAAATCTTGTTGCTATGTTACCATCTCTTATATTCTCAATCAGATTGAATCTCAAACTTAATGTTACTTGTTTGAAATGTTGAAACAAACAAAAAGATTGATATCATTGTGATAATCATAATGTATCATGTGGTCTAGTCTACTCTAGGAGAGTGACAGAATAGAAATATATTCTTGAAATGTGCATAATGGGTTCTCTTAAACATGGCACAGAAAAACCTGTTGTTCTCTAAATAATTTTTCTGTATTTCATAAAATCTTGAGGGTTGTTTTTCTCAAAGACAGTGCAAACATGTCTATACCAATGTTCTTTGTAAGCCACATCACTGAGCTCTGCCGCTCCAATTTAGTACGTTATTTCTCTATGCACTTATTTACTGACTTACTGTGCTGAAGGTTAAAGTAATTGCAAGTAGGAAGAAATAATAGACCTTTGGGAGACACAGAACTCTCGGTGCTTCAGCCTTAAATCCCAAATGACCTTCTTAGTAGAGAGAGCAGGACAGACTGAAGGTAGCTGAAAGAAGGTAGGTAGGTCAGAGCTGGCAAGGACGCTTCTTAAACCCTAACACAGCCATTGATCCCCTCCCTTTCAACCTATGGTCCCTTTAGTTCCTTGTGTATTTCAGATTGCTCAGACCTGACCTTGGATGTCAGGGAAACAAAGCTTTGCCAAATGAGTCATACAGACAAATGGCTAGTACATTTTACACAGGAGAAAGATAAACAGAAAAAATTGCTTTAGCCATCTCTTTTGCTTTCATGTTGTTTCTCCTGTTTTCTTTTTTTTTTTTTTTTTTTTTTCCTCTGCTGTTTCGCAAAGTGTTATCTCACACCTCATTTGAGTTCAACCTCAGATTCTATGCTTTAACGTACCAAACTTTCTGCTTCGTGAAAATGACCAATCTTCTGTATATCAGTCCTCAGGGTGGCACAGAAATAGTTTTTTGTTTCTAAGATCATGTCATACAAAAATTGAAAATTAGCACATATAATGTAAGTAAAACTACATTATATGGGCCGTCCATGATGGCGAACAAGGCGAATACTTAGGACCCCCGAGCCAGCAGGGGGCCCCAAAGCTGCACGTTCTGTCTCATCTGAGGAGAATTCAAATGTCCGGTCTTTATCTCTAGCTATCTCATGTGTTTATTACACCCCTTACAAACAAAAAAAAAGAAATAAACATAGGATATAAATAAAATAAACTGCAATGATAAGCTGTGGCTGGTGCTTTTGTTGCATTATTAGGTCATATTCATTGGACCGCACTGTCACACAGTTTGTGATGTCGACAGGTATAATGAAAATGACTGACAGCCACCCACCTTCTATTCCTGTAAGATAGAGTATTAAACAAAACAAACACTGTAATGGCATCAAAAAGAAATTGAATCAGTGAATTCAAAAAGAGCCCAAGTCCAAGAGATAGGTTTTTGCAGAAAATCAAATAAATTGCATGTCTCAAAGGTAGTCAATGCCAGATGGTTCATACTTACAATACTCAGATATAGCACATGATCATAGCTTATAAATGGTATAATATGAAGCATTTCACTTTTTTAATTTCATGGAATTTGCAAACTGAAGTCTCTGGACTTGGGCGCTTTTTAAATTCACCGATTCAATTATTTCAGCCGTTTTTGGACTTTCTTATTTAAAGTAAACATTTTTTATAAACCTTCAGAATCTGTTTTATTTATTGACATATAGAGGATTTTTGAGGATGTTTTCCTTGTATTGTAGTTTTTTTTGTCAGTTTGACTTACTTGAGTGGTTCAAGTTAAGATGTTTGATTTTAACTGTAGCCTGTTTTGCTCATGAAATGTAATAGATTGTGGCATCTTAGTAGACCATCTAAACGGTTAGGAATCTGTTCATTGTAGTTTGACAAACTAGGGGCCCCCAAACAGCATCTTGCTTAGGGCTCCCACAAAGCTAGAAACGGCCATGTCAGCCATAGTAAGAAACAACCACTGTGTTACTCAAAACTGACTGACCTTAGAAGACTACTGTAAAGTGTAATTCATGTGCAAAGGGACTGTGCTACTGTACATCAGGGACCCTTCTGCACTGCAGTACACCAGAGTACAAGCCCACACTCAAAAATCAATATTGCACAAGGACGCATACACATTCATACACAGTCACAGAGAGACCAAGAAAGGCAGTGTTTCTGACTAATCAGCAACCCTCTAATGACTGATTAGTATTCCTCCAAACAAGCACAGAAATGCTTGATTGGTCTTCATCAATTCTCTACCATTTCTCCCAGCAAGGACAGCTGAACTGTTGCATGAACTGGTGTCAAGACTCCAAACAATCACAGTGTGATTGTTGGCTGCCTGTGTGACTAATAATCACAAAATACAATATCAAAATGCCCAAAGGCAACAAATGCCTCTGACTACACTGAAAACAATGGTATGTTGTATCTAATTCAATTATGTCAAGTTGTTGCATGAAATAAACTTCTCCAAATCCATATATATCTATCTGGTTTGTTGTACTAACAGTCATGGAAAAATTATTAGACCACCAAAAGCCATCAAAAACAATGGTTATGCAATCAAGTACTAACTCCTGTGTGTATCATGTGACTAAAACAGACAGAAAAGAAAACATGGAATGTCTAAAAGCACTGCTTTTGTCAGTACAATGCTGTAGATATTGATTTAAGAACTTATGTGATTTTTGTTATTATGAAGAAAACCATGGAAAATGGCTGGATATTGGCTCTTAAATTAAACTCTTATGAGCAATTTTTTTTTATCATTATATTTGTCCAAACAAATGCAACTTTAGTTGTACCAGGCATTAAAATGAAGAAAGAAATTGAAGAAAACATAGGGTGGTCTAATAATTTTCTTCACAACTGTATTTTAGTAAGTCATTTCAGATGAATTGGTTATGTGGGTAAAATTCGACTAAATTAAACAGAATTGAATTTTCCTGAGCAATGTCAACTCAACCTGTGTTCACTGTATTAAAATACATTATGACTACATTATGGTGGACTTGCTCTGTCTACACATACTCAGACTGGGCAAAGTGTGCAAAGCTAACTGTACATAAAACATGTTTTTATTTACTTTATGTAATTCAATTTTATTCATTTTAAACAGTGGTGAAACATTTTTGTATTAATTAAAAAAGATGAAAATGATTTAATAACACATATAAATAAATAAAGTAAGCTAGAATAACATATGTTATAAATACTAGAGGCCAAAATAATTTTTTTTCAGTGTATGCCATAAAACAACACTTGGATAAAATCTGCAGAGGTGGCAAAAGCACTTTATACTCTATATTCTGTACTTAAGTAGATGTACATCTACTTGTTTGAAAAAATGCTCTCATAAAAGTAAAAAGTACATATTCAACTTCTTGACTTCAGTAGAAGTAAAAAGAGTACAACTTTCCAATCGTAATAAAGACCAAAAATGAGAAGTAAAAGTGCATTTTTTGCCATGAATGAAACAATACTTATTTAACCGGGCAAAATAAAAGAAGTTTCCGTTTTCTAATTCCACAGTGAATGGTACTGACCGCAGTCCCATACCAGGTTAGGCACTTGATGGGTAACCTGAAAAGGGTAAAGAAATCATTTATAAGAACTTTCACAGGTATGGGGATGGGCAAAATTAAACAAAATGGCAGGTATCAGGCAAGGAGGAAGAAAAATAAAAGAAGATTCATAGATGAAGCAACATATTTTACGTACTGTCATGTCCATTTAGTTTGAAAAAGTAGCAAACCTATTCTGAGAATGTAAGGGGTATAAAGTACAGATATTTATACAAAAACATAAGGAGTAAAAGTAAAAAGATTGAAAATTAAGTACTCCAGTAATGTACGGACACCTATAAAATCTACTTAAGTACAGTAACAAAGTACTTATACTTTGTTCTTCCCACCTCTGGCAACCTGATTTCAATATAAAAAAAAATAATACCCATACAAACATGACAATAACTCCAGGATCTTATGTAACAGTGGAGATGTACTTACAAGCCTTTGCTGCACTTTCAATGAAAACCAAAGAAATCATATTTACTTCACGCTATTGGTTTTTATTAAACATTCATTTTCCTCTTTTCCCCCATCTAAATTGTGTGTTTATGTGCAGATATGAAAAATGGAGGACAGGCTATAAGAGAGTAAGACAGAAAGCAGAGAGAATAAGAAAAAAGGGAGAAAATCAAGTCTTTTGGCAATTAGGGCTGGCTTTAGTGGTGATTAGGAGAGAAGGCAGTATAAGAGAGAGAGGGATCAAGCAGAATAAAGCCTCTCCCAGGAAGAGAAAAGCCCCTTTGTAGAACTAAGAAGAGAAAATAACAGCAGAATGAAAGTAAGCACAAACTTCCTGAACTTTATTTGCAATACTGGGATTCTTTTTTTTTTTTTTTTTTTTTTTTTTGCTGTGCTGGACAGTAAATTTTGTTGTGGTGGGCTGAGAACACACGCATGCACTCAAGAGTTGACACAGTTAACACAGTCAAAAGGTATTTGCAGTAAACCACAGCTCATATCCCTACACTCCACTCATTCCTTCTCAGCAGTTCTTTGGCCTTATACCCTGCTTCTCTGTGGTTATGGAGGGGAAAAATACTAAGTGAGGCGCTTTGTGGTTGTGGCCCAGTGTGTTTTCTGGATCGATAGCTTACAAATTCAATGATGGATTTGATATGTACAGTATAGGTTAGCTTTCCCTGAGGTCTTGCCCCAGATTTTGTATCACCGCTATATGGACGGTATTACAATAATGTGTCTCAAACCCTGCAGCGTCTGACCATCTGACCAACAGGATATCGCACAGACAGATGTAGCGGAGCGACTTAATGTGGTGTTTTTTTGAGACGGTGTTAAAAGAAATGAGTAAGACTGAGGAAGACTGATGGACGTCTTGTCTTTTAGAACGTTTACTCTGAGTATAATTGCGGCTGTCAGCAGTACGTAATAACACAAGCTCTGCAGGATTTGACTTTGCTGTCATGCATTCTAATTTTACTAACCTTTGTTCAGTACTTTTCTCTGTTCTGTCCACACACACGAGAACCTCTGTGATTCCAGTGTCATTTCTCTAAGACAGCAATTTCAAGGTCATGCGTGTGCTGTCTCCCCTAAAATCTGTCTACCTCCTCTATCACCACCCGTTGCTGATCCGCCACAACAAAGCAGGCATTACTTTATACTCTCTGTCAAAACAGAAAATACAAGGAAAATGCTGATGATATCCTAGTGTAGAAAAGGCAACTTAGTGGAGGACGTAAGAAAAAAATAACAAAAAACAAAAGCTTCAAGTTTGCCTTTATTTCAGCGTTTGCCTTCGAGCGTCAAATATGCTTGTTGTAAAGAAAAAGAAATAATTTTCATATTGTTTTCTCAAGCTTGCCCAGAGAAACAAACAGCACAAAATTGCTTTCCCCCTACCGCTGGAGGAAATACAGGCTGTATTTCTCAAATCTAATCAACATCTCTCCATCAAAACTTTAAGAAAACGTTCTGTTTTTCCACTCGCAGGGGTCGGAGGAAACCCAAAGAAAGCCATCTAGCCTTTAAACCGTGGAAAAACATACATGCAATTACACAATCTGTATAGAGGACAAGGGAATATTTTTCAGTGGTGAGAAGCTAGATCATTTCTTTTCTCCCTTGAAAGATAGCCATCAGTCTGTGATCCCTGAAATCCGAGGGCTGATGGTGGACTAGAATGGCTGAACTGTGCAATTAGTGGTTCTGAAGTTTCACTGAGATAGGAACTAAGCTGAAAGTTCAATAAACAGTCAAAAAAAGTACCAAGATTTCAATGTTTTATACATTATATAACACGAAAGATACTATAGCGTCATCGTGATTAATGTTGGAACAACAGAATAAACAATGCAAGTTGAAACTGTTATTATTCTAATTATTAATGATAATACTGTAATAGTCTTAAATGGGTCATATTTTGCTAAAACCTCTTTTATTAGACTTTGGTACATTTATTTGGGTATTTTTGGACCCTACTAGTTCAAAAAAGTTTGAATGTGAACCCTGTAGGTGCTGCAGAGCTATCGTTATATTAATTTTGGCAAAAATCGAGTAGATTTCAACAACCCATTTTAATTCTTTCTTAATTTGTTATGTCTATAACTAGTTACATAGTGCTGCAACTACGAATTGATTAAATTGATCCAAATCGATTCTTATAAGAGTTGGCAATGAATTCGGCAGTCGATTTGTTGGGTCTTAAACATGTTCGTATTGAGGCATGCCCACATGCTGTGTAGTCTAACAGAGGAAACACAGAGCAGCATGGCTGAGGCTTCGAATGCTGTCAGCCCCATTTGGCCCAAATGCAGTGTGCCATTTATTTAACAAAACTTGAATATGGAGAAAAAAATAGCCAGAATTTCATGGCACATTTGGGCAAAATGGTGCTAGTGCTGTGGCCACCAGGAACATAATGTAAACCTAGCTTAAGATAGCCTAACTGTTGTGATTACTTTAGCTTGCTAGCTAGTTAGACACTGTTTTTGTAATTATAATGTTTTCATCCATCTCCATTTATCAGGTCATCAGATTAACGTTACCTATCATAGACCGGAACTAATACATACAACGCTAGTTTGATAGTCTATAACTAGACCTGGTTGAAGACTATAGCTTGCTAGTCTTTAGCCACAACAAGTCTAGGTAGCAGGCTAGTGCTTGCTAACAATAACCTAAACCATACCCAGAGTCATTAGTCACTTGTCTGCAAATTGAATCCTTTGTGTTTATCTGATAAATCAATTACTTATTTTATTTTGTTTTTAAAATTAAAATAATATACATATTAATTAATTATTAAAATCATTGTTAGTTGCTGCCCTGTAATTATGTCACAACATTTGCACATATAAGGTCAAGACTTCTGATAAACATTTCTCATAGTAACCAAAATTGTTTGTCAGCAGCAGTGGTTGTAGTCTACACTGAAAATATGCACAAACCTTGAGCCAATTACCTGATATGTTTGATTGTTGGTTGTATTAGCAAACACAAGTGGCTGAAAGAGACAGAGCAGCACTGTCAACATCCTGGAAGGGGTGAGATGTGAAGTGGCTCACTTGCATTTAAACGGCCAGCACTCAAAACCACCTTTCTCATGTCATTACTCAGAAATAGGGTTGAAGATGGACTTGTGGAGTTGAATTAATGAAGAATTCAGACCCAAGCATAGTATTTTAAAGTTTATGCAGACCACAGGGAAATATTTGAAAATGCATAATTCCATTTAAAAAGCAAAAAATCATTCATTTAAAAAGTTACATAAAATAGTTTTAAAGATTTTTAAATTCTGCATTATTTGCTCTGATATTGAAAGAGTATTGCAAATTTCCTTTAAGTCCCTGATTTAAAGTGAGGTAAAAAACCCAGTCTGCCCTGTGCAAGGCTATGCACACACCGCCAGGCAGAAATGCAATTCACAGAGGGGATAGGACACCGCAATATTATTTTGCTGTCCGATGTTTGCCAGGGGAAAAGCTGCTTTCTGCGTCCAAAGACTCCACTTATAACTTGAGGAAACCTTGAAGCAACTTTATTTTTGTCAGGGGCTGAAGTTGAATGCCCTCTGGTCAAATCGCTTACCTACTGAGATATGTACTTAGACGAACTTTACAAATCAGCGATGTCTTCATCCTTTTCGACAGACAAATTGTCAGACAGCTTTTGTGTGTACATATGCTTTCAGCTTGCAAGTCCACAGCTGACATTACTAGATACTCAGAGTGGCCTCTGGGTTAAGATTACTAAAGAAGCAATATTATTTCAATACAGCATCCATTCAATGTTGACATGTCATGTTTAAGTAATATTGTTCCAAATGAGAATTAAGGGCATTTGAGACAGGATATTTACAATAATCAGTTACTAAGATTACTGAGAAAACCTACCTAGAAATGTTTGATATTCATAATATTCAAATGAACAAATATAAATGACTAAATATGTATAAATACAAAGAAATGAGTAAATCCTTTTCTTGCAGATGTACAGGAGCAGGCCAACAGAGTGAGGTTATAAAGCATGCTAATTGGAGTGGGACAGGCTGAGGTTGAGAATGATTGGGCTGAAAGCGCCTGTGACTAGATCTGATGTCTGTGCCTGCCTGAACATCTGCAAAGCTTCATAAATTCTGCAATCTGTAGTGAAATACAGTTTAACTGTAATTCCCCCAATATTCATGATCTCCATTACCCATGATGGCTCTGTAACATGAAATAAATGCGTGATTTACACATTATGTTATTCATTCATTATTCATTCATGTCAAATTTCATGCCCTTAAAGGTACTTTATGCAATACTCAATCAAAAATTAACAGTCAATGAAATGATATAGCAAGAAAAAGGGCCTACTCTGCACTTCACCTCAGCCCTGAGTAGCTGAGCCCTCTGAAAAAAATACCTGTTACAAACATTATGTGTCCAACATTCCAGTTAGTATATTAAGAGCCACATATTTCCTTGTAGTTGGTACAGACCAAAAAAGAGTTAAAAGGAAAACAAATAATACCAGAGACTCCGATTCCAAATAGTAGTTTTAGACTTTATTGTCTTCATGGGACTATAAACAGCTGATTATTTAGTTTAACATTTCCATGTGTAAAAATACATACGATTTATCCTATAAAGACCCAAACATTCACCATTGAACAAAACCATCTACTGATCTAAACTGTTTACTACCTGTTGAATCAATTATCCTATTAATTCATTTAAAGAACTGATGTTAAATGCAGTTTGTCATCTTCATAATTATCAGATATGACCCATTTGGACGTTCAGAAGCTCTGTAGTGAACATGGAAACACCGTCATCTTCTACAACATTGATTCAGCAGTAAAACCCATGTTGGATAATGACAGTGGATAGACACACCAGGTTTAAGTTCAATTAATGATAAATTTTGTTGAAAAAGTGACCGTTTTTTAAATTTCTCTCTATTTCTGATATAATAACCCTCAATTTTGTTCTGACATTTTATGAACATCAATATGATCAGTGCATAAACACAGGAAAATACATAATTTTCAATGAATAAAATAAAAAATACTGAGGATGATAATATAGTAAATGGTGAGAAATCACTTAAAGTTCAATAAGAAGAGAAAAAAGATAACTGCCATAGAAGTATCACTGGGTCTTTATGGGTTAAAGCAGTAAATATATTCATTTAGTAATAGGTTGTCTGCTGCGTAGGTGCATGAATATGGGATTATGCGTGTGAACTTTAAAGCAGAGTGTCATAGAGCAAACTAAATAGGAAACAGGCGCTGATGAGTGCTAACAACATGTTCCTGAGGGCATTTATGTCATTATGCGTTTGTCAGCACATAGTGTTTTTCTATTATGTGCTAGCATTGTGCCTTCTTGTGGACTGAATGAGCGGCCTTTAAAGAGAAGTGACTGATGGGTCTTAAAACTGTCAGCCAAATGTGTCTTATGGCTTGTAGACAACAACAGAGCATAGCCCAAAGAATAAAAGAGAGGGAGTGAGCTTCTCGGGATTTTGTGTGTCTCCATAAATGTATTTGTATGTGTGCAGGAGGGCTGTCGGGTCCAAATGGGTCTCTAGTGGGTGAAAGTGTGAAGTACATAAATGCTTTACTGCAGGGGCTGATAAGGTGCACATTGATATGACGGACCTGTGAGCCAATACACAGGCAATCAGCTGTAAACCTCCCCCTAAGCGCACATACATGCATTTCTACATTTATACATCCATACACACACACTAAACAACCATGCACTAACTCCGGGCTGAAGAAAGCTCATGGAGAAGGGTTCCCAGAGGCACAGACACAGACAGCACCGGAGCAGCCTACCTTCCCTGTACCTGCCGAAAACAAATCCCCCTGCACACACAAGCAAACACATATGCCTTGCAAACAAATGCGCATATATCATTTGTCAGACTGGCAGAGATGCAGAACAAATCTGATTGCAGCTAATTGTTGTGCAATCTAGCAGGAGAAGGCCCTGGAGCTCTACTGAAGAGGCCATGTGCAGCACGAGGTGTCTATGTGTAGGCTTTTATGAACAGAGGGCAAGAGAATGTCTTCAGTATATCCGTGCAAGAGATATACACATAAATACGCACATGTGCATCAGTGTGAGTTCACTGTGTGTGTGTGGTCTGCTTATGGTACTTTTTGTGTGTATGGGGGAAATAAATTAGCAGCGCTAGCAGGTTGCTCTGACAAGTCCTGTTAATGAGAACATCCTCCTGAGCCTTTTAGGCCGGGGAGAGAAACCAGAGGCCGTGATCATCTGTTCAGCCTGGAAGATGGCATGGAGGGAGGAGGCTGCAGAACGGGAAAAAGCCTGCACAATTAGACCACACCATCTGCAGGAGAGGTGCTAATGTGCAGTTGGAACTATAAGCACTGGAAAAAGGAAAAGAGAAAAAAAAATAGCTACACTAGAAAAAGAAGACCCAGAGGAAACAGAATATAGTTTTACATACACAGCTGTAAATTAAGCTTGAATTATGATATTGTACTTAGCTTGGACTTCTGTGCATTATCAAATCCTATAATAAAAAGCCATACTTTGGAACTGAAATAGCCTCTGGGTAAACATGATTTAGTGGTGTACAGTATTGTAGCAAAGTCACAAATTGCCAAAGGCAGGATGTCCCTATGGGGTGTACGACAGCTCCGTTTGACTGAGTTAAACTGAGTTAAACAAGTTATAACAAAACCGCAATGTTGTATTATAGCCTAGAATTTAAAAGAGGAAAATAGGATGAGCATTCCTGCACCAAATAGTCCTCCCAAGACATGCAGTCACAGAAAAAATTATTAGATCATCAAAAGTCATTGAAACCAATGGTTATGCAATCAAATGCTAACTCCTCTGTGTATCATGTGACTAAAACAGACAGAAAAGAAAACATGAAATGTCTAAAAGCACTGTTTTTGTCAGTACAATGTC
>JAPTGZ010000026.1:14687484-14700226 GCA_029814645.1 Fowleria isostigma | reverse complement strand
TACTGGTCCGGCCCACTTTATTCCATATTAGGATGAATGTGGCCCCTGACCAAAATGAGTTTGACCCCCCTGATCTATACCATAAAAGCCCAGTGGCCTCTGTGTGCATGTGTGTACGTGTATCAAGGGACTCACACAAAATCCAGAAAGAGCTGACTGCTGCAGATTAGCACACTTATGTATTATTGGTCAAGGAACAGACTAGCAAAAACGGCAACTTGATATGATTAATATTTTGGGAGATATTTGTAATTTTGAATGCAATAATATTACAATGACATTGCTCAGGTCAGAACACTTTGGCGGTGACTGCTGGACAAATGCAGTACAGCATGTATGAATACGCAACAACATTACAAAAACAGGTCAGTAACAATTGTTTAATTTGTTTAACCTCGAGATTTGTTAATAAATTAAATGTAATGTGTTTATTTACATTTGATTTGACAGACAATACACCTAAGCAGTATTTCATGTAAAAGAATCCAACTCATTCAGTGAACATGGGACTGTAGCCATGTAGCTAATTTGCATGTCGCTAGTATGACAAAATAATATTAAGCTACACTTTCTTGACAAACAATATCATTATTGTTAAATCTGCTGCTGTTAGTCATTTATATTACTGTCTAACTGTTCCATAACACACCTCCAAACCTTCTAATACTATATTTGCATGACCATCACAATTATAGAGCTTTTTTATTGCATATTATTATTTCTTTTTTTTTTATTTCTTTCTTATTTCAAACTTTGACTCTTTAAAATATAACAATTCATACAAGAGAGTCAAACAATAGTGCAAGTCAAGAAAACAAAATGACCTTTAAATTTGCTTTTATTTTTATATCTGGTGATAAGATAGTTCAGATCTGAGGACCTTTAACTCAGACAGATGGCAATTGTTTTGTATTTTACTGGTTTGTAGTCTCCACTCACAGCTTCATTTTATATTTTAAGATCATTTAAATAAATAGTTATGGTTTGAGACCATTCACACATTTAAAGATTCATTTCCCAAATGAAAAGGTTATAGAATTCTCAAAATTGAACAGGTTGTCCTTTTTGTGAATTACAAAATAATGCCATTGTATTGTATTGTTTTGTTTTCTCAATGTTTTTTAGGTTTGTTTATATCTATTTCTGTATGTTTTATTGTTTTTTGTGGTATTTGTTTCTCGATGGTTACACAATAAAGTAAATATGATACAATCATTGCATGGAAGATGGAGAGTCAAAAAGTCCTCAGACGAGAAATACAGGTCTGTTAAATAAATAAATAAAATAAACTTTTTATTATATTTGTCTGGCAACTTTTTGATTCTCCCTTGTATACACCTGAACCGCTTTGGCAGATAAACAAGATAATCCAATAATAACTTTATATCACAGGTGACTTAACCCTTAAAGACCTAAATCTATTTCGTGTCATCATTCTACATCCAACCTTTACTAAGTGATCACAGCTTATTTAATGATTATCCTCTGCGTTTTTCGGTGAAAATCGAGTATTTTCCTAGACTTAATTTACATGCCATGTAGATGTTTATAAAAACTCAAGGTAAATTCAAAGGTTATTATAGTAGAACAGAGAAAACTGAAGCCAAAACACTTTTCAGGCAAAATATATTATTAACTGACCTTTAAAATAAGCATCTACAACTACTGCCATTTATCATACTACATAGGGTTTTTACTGGTGACGGTGTTTCCACGTTCACTACAAAGCCTCTGAATGCCTGATGAAGATAAAAATGTGATAAAACTGCATTTTACCTGAATTACTTCAATATATTGATAAGATTAGTTCAGAAGTTATAAAGCATTTTACATCAGTAGATGATTTTTGTCATCAGAGGGTTAAAAGAAATATCAATTTGGTAGTTATTGTGACTATTGGCACCAACTGACATAAACATTTTTATCATGATAGTTGAAATCAGCAATAATCATTTTAAAATGTGATGATTTTTAAAAATTTTTTTGTCTATATAATCCACATATGGTGTTGAACTACATAAGGTCAATCAGAGGTCCATAATGAGATGGACATGTTATATTATCATGTTATGTTTGCATATTTTTCAGGATTCAACGAAATCAAACGCGTCAAATGCAAATTAATTCATCTCATGGCTAAAGGTGTAATCTCATTCGCGCCACCGGCATGTACAGTATTTGCGCACTAAGCACGCACATCTCATTTAATTCCTCATACACTATCCACTCAACATGCTTTGATCTGACAATATCAATCTGCTCGGCTGCCCACAAGGACGGGACTGCAGACTAAATCACAGGATACGTTCTTTTTTATCTCTTCGTGTTCAATCAGTATACATTTGGGGGAGCTTCTGAAAATAGCTAAAGATAATAAGGTGAGTCAGTGCTCTACGGCATTGGCTGCTGCCCTGGTTTTAAGTTGGAGAGGAGGAGCTGGTGTTAGGTTGTAATTTCACACTTTAATTCGCATTTTGCGTTTACCCTCGCTGCAGCTGGGGAGTGAACGAAGACAGAAATGTTTAATTTTGTTCTCAGAAATTGGCAGATGTAGATACAGAATAAGAATCTTCCCAAAGGTTAAAATAAAGACGTGTATGCGTGTGTGAAATAAAGATGTGTATGCGTGTGCTTGTATAGAAATGTGTGGCCTAATCTGTGTACATTTTCCTTTTTTTGTGCCTGCAAGAGGAACTGAGATGTTCGGACTTGGCATCTCTTTTCTTTAATGAGTATCTCTGGAGATGGCAGGTGCATGTTCAGCCATTCTTTTACAAGCTCAGCAACAAACAGGCCAGTCCTCTTTCTCCCACTGCAATTACCACTGTCATTAGCAGAATCACATTATCAACAACAGCAAACAAGCAATATTGCTAATAAACCCACACAAAACACTCTGTAGCCCTGGCATCAGCACACGAACCAAGATCTATTGCAGGAATTACAATAAAAACACAAACCCATGAACATTTCGATATGAAAACAAACAAATGAAGCAAACAGTTTTGGTTTCCTGATGCGTTTGAATCAAGGGATTATTGAGCCTTTGCTGTCATGGGGTTTTGACTTTGGAAACAGGCTGCCTGATGAGCTGCTTCATGTAGAATTGTCTCTTAAAAACCATTTATATAAACAAATGAATAAATAACTATATTTACCTAATAGTCCTTGAACTCCCTTTTATGTCTTACTTTAATGATTACTATTTTGGTAAAAGGGGCTAAATGTAATATATCCAGACCTAAAATTATCATTAGGGTGCTGACAATGAGGAGCTGTGAGGCTGTGTCAAAGACGCCAATGTAGTGGGTTGTGTCAATATGAACTGAATATACTTACACTGATGGGCGGAGGTTTGTGTGACCACTAGAGGGTGTAGTCCTTACACCAGTCTCCTATGGTGAGGAAAACTAGCGACTTTGGGCTTTTGATCAAAGTGCAGAAAGTGACAAGATTGGATGAGAATAAATAAGAAGCAATATTTAAAGACAAAGAGAATGACAAAGTGATAAAAGCTAGAAGCACTTTTGTTGTTTTCACTACTGAGCACAAATCAGAAAAAAAAAAAAATTAGATCATCAAAAGTCATCAGAAATAATGGTTATGCAATCATGTACACGTGTGTGTATACGATTGTATGATGTGTGTATATTTGATTAAAACTGCCAGAAAAGCATTGTTTTTATCACAGTTCAATACCATAGCTACTAATGTAAGAACTGATGTGATTTTTGTTATTATCAAGAAAGCCATTGGAAAATAGATAGATATCAGCTCTTAAATTAAACTCTCTTGAGCTATTTTTGTTATTTGTCCAAACAAATGTAACTTTAGTTGTACCAGGAATTAAAATGAAAAAGAAGTTGAAGATAACAGGGTGGTCTAATATTTTTTTCTGCTGCTGTAATGGAGTTTAATATGGAAACTGCAGTGTTTCTTCTACATAGGTAACTGTGAACTGTGACAGTTCTGACCTTGTTTGGATGATTCCACATAGATCTTTGTGCAGCTACAGACAGTTTTTGGTAGTCGTGTGTTCTGGTGTGTAACTTCCACTCGCTGTTGAGACTTTGGGCTATATAATATAGCTCCTTTAAGTTTCAGTCTCATTTTTGTATATTTGTGTTATTAACCCATACAGATTCAACCATACACTGCCAACCAAAACCAACTAAACTATATGATGTAAACTGTTTAAAAACCTGTTGATCCATTAATCCTATCAATACATGGAAATAATTGGTGTGAAATACAGTTTGTCATTGTTTCATGGCCAAAAGATATGATCCACTGGGACATTCAGAGGCTTTGTGGTGAACATGGAAAAACCATTGTCTTCTACAACACTGATTTACCAGTAAAAACCATGGAGTTGGATCAATGACAGTGGATGCACGGTTTATGCTCAGTTATTGGTATCTTTACTAAAAAGAAGTATGTTTTTCTTTAGTTTTCTCTGTTTTTGATACAATAAAATCTCAATTTTAATCTGAGCTTTTATGAACATTTACAGGATAAGCAAATACAATATAGGAACATACTTGATTTTCTCTTAAAATTCACAAAATACATGGATATTATATCAAAAACTGGTGATAAATCATTCAAGAAAGTTTAAATGAAAAAAAAAAAATCATTTGGTAAGTGCCATGAAAGTCATGCTGGGTCTTTATGGGTCAACCTTGGCTTTTTTCATTTACCTCAGTGACACACTTAAAAATGCATTTTCCAACTATTTAGTTTTTTTCTTATTAAACTGTTCATGTATCAATGACTCTTGATACAAGTAACATCACTAGTACCTGTGTCATTTGTAGGAGTTTGAGATGAAACTTTGTGCCTCCTTCATTGTGTAGTTTGTTAACAAAGCAGGTATTTGGGGCTGTTCATCCCACACCAACCCCATGTGTGACTAGGCCTTCACTAAAGCCCCAGACACCAAGTGAGGTGAGCACTATTATTATGTGAGCACTATTATTATGTTTACCTTTTAAAGGCAGAGTGGTAGCAGGGGAAATCATCTACTCCTCTCATTCACTTCCTGTTTCTCTGTCTCTCTGTGTTTTTGCTCTGGCTCAACTTTGTTCCTTACACTACAGATAACAAATGCCTCCTGTGAGATGCAGAGAGGCAGTTAAAAAACAAATAATGAACACATTTGGAATTTTAAGCTCCAAAGGGGGACAAATTGGTGTTGGCGTCCAGAGGACTTTCATCAGCTATTTTTAAGTTTCAAGGTTGAGGTGAGTTCGTGGCCCTTCTGGAAAACCACCGGGCGGGATAATTACTTGCTGTGTATCCTGAGCGAGTGAGTGTGTGTGTGAAGATGGCAGGCATGTCTGTCTCAATAGATAAATGATAATCAGCCCGGGGGCAGTTTTTCAGAGATCGAGACAAAGTCAACTAATATTATTACAGAGGAGGTTACGTTTTTGTTGCTGTTTGTTTGTCTGTAGGATTATGCAAAAAACTACTGCACAGATTTTAATGCAATGTAGCAGAGGGGTAGGCTAAGAGCTAAGGACAAACCCATTAAATCTAGGGACAGAGCCAGCAATAAGGGTGGATCCTCATCCTGATATCTTTTCTAGCGATGACACTATGAAGACTGTTTGATTGAATAACGAAATTGGTCTTTTATGTTGGCACGTGCTATGATTTAGCTCAAAAAATGAAAGCTTTCACAAAAATGCCAAGGGAATAGAGAGAAAGCGAAGCCAAACCACATTTGTCATGCCATACATGTTGTGTGTAGGTTGGTTAACTTGCTTGGCTGAGGATGCCTCACTAGGTGGTCACTTCAAAATGGAGGATCACACATCTCACATAAACACACACAGCAAACAACCCACCACCCACTCCCTCCTTGGGGCTCCGTCATTCAGGGATGCAGGAGTGGAAAGGAGGGTTAAGGTTAGTGGGTGTTCATCCCTTTGAATTCAAAGAGCGGCTGAAGTCTGTTTTGTGTTTTCGTAGCTCGCCTGGGGCTGAACGAAGCTTTATTTACTGGAGCTGACACGCCAGGGGCGGCAGAGAGCCCTAATTGCTTCACGGCCTCCTTGAGCCGCGCAATGCCTTCACTGTGAACATGGATATCTCACGGACAGAAATTAAGGGGCTGTGGCAGGGAATGTTGCCCATGTACACTTTTTTAAGACAACCCCGATGCACACATACACAGACGTACACAAACAAAGATGCTGCTCTGTGAGGTGTGAGCAGAAGAGTCTCTAATAGCTCAACTGGACCAGGACCAGTTGCGGAGAGAGCTTAGGCACGCTACGCAACACTAACACTTAAACAGTAAGAACAAGTGAGCACAGCCTCTGCTTCAAGTAAACAGAGGCTTTTTAAATGTTTCCTATTATGAGCAAACCCATTACTAAAATCTTATTTACACACTATAACGATGCACACTGAAATGAAGGGACCATGGCACATTACATGGATCTACTCATATCGCTCAGATACTGCATAAACCCTGGTTTAATCAAGTCTAATTGTCGAGATTATGAGGACTTGTGTATGTTAATGCTTCCACAAACACCAGAACTGGAACAAGTATTGTCCCTTAGGAGGGTTTACACATTTTCCTCCGCTCTTAGTACATGTTAATCTGCAAGTCAGCTGAAGACAAATATGATAATAGCTAGTGGATTAAAATTTTGCTTGCACATTAAAAGTCATCTGGATTTATTCATGAACAGTGACATCAAACACTCACTGGTTAAAAGTTATCAACTAAAATGTTAATGTGTGTCTTAGGATAAATAATGCAAATATTTTTGTAAGTTGTGTAGACTAAAAATATGGCTTAAGATTTAACAGATTTACTTCTGACGTAAAGAGTACAATTAGTGCTGCCCGGTCTACACTGAGGAGCCAGTGGCATGTTGACAAGTACCTATTCGCTTTCCATTTGGAGTCCAACTAAAAGTTTTACTGCAGCCACTTCTCTTTTGAACACTCTCATCCAAACAGATAAGAACAGCATCTGACAGGCTAATTAATAATGAAAGCATCTCTGTACCCTGGAATTCTATTCCCCCAATAGGATTTCTATTAATGTTGATTGACCCTGGCTCACCCAGTGCCACTCTGGCACAGCTCTGCACTACCCCAGTGCCTCCTGAGGTGCCAGTGCAGGTTAGCTGATACATGCATAATTCCCAGCAGACATAACAGTAAGAACTAGGGCAGAGGATTCAGTGGTGTGCTCCTCTTCCCACCCTCGCTCTCAATCCCCTCATCAGCAGGCTGTTAATATTTAATTATACAAGCTTCATTTCACACTCTCCAGCTGAATCCATGAGGTGGGGATGGAGGTACAGGGGACCATTATGAGGGAAGTGATGAAATAGAATACTGGGGATTCAGGGGGTTGGATGAGGATATGAAAAAGAAAAGAGGAAAAGAAGTAGAGCGTGGAGGACTAAGATGCAAAGTGCCACCGTGACTGGAAGTCAAGTTGGGCAGCTCTATTATATTTAAATACAGTAGGTACGGCAGTGACCCTTCAGGAGGTCAAGGTCTGTTAATGGTAATTACATATGAAAGATGCACCAGATTCCATGAAACGTACAGCTGTGGAAGGCCATGATTAGAACACCCTGTTTTCTTTAATTTCTTGTTCATTTTAATGCCTGGGACAACTAAAGGTACATTTGTTTGGATACATATAATGATAAAAACACAAATAGCTCATAAGAGTTTAATTTCAGAGCTGATATCTATCCATTTTCCATAGTTTTCTTGATAATAACCAAAATCACATCAGTTCTTCCATCAATAGCTATACAACTGTACTGACAAAAACAATGCTTTTAGACATTCCATGTTTTCGTTTCTGTCTGTTTTAGTCACATGATACACACAGGAGTTAGCACTTAATTGCAAAACCATTGTTTTTTTTTTTTACTTTTGGTGGTCTAATAATTTTTTCCATGTATGTGTGACTATAACTCACTGTAAGGAAACACACACTTTTATGCACTCTTTTTGGAAGATGTCTTCCATCTAGAAATTGTTCATTGTAAATGATTTATTTTCTTACCCTACAATGGACATTCTTTGCAAGTGCAAAATTGATTATAAGTAAATTTTTTATGGGTACAGCGATGGTCAGGCTATGCAATCAAAAACATGTTTACGATTATTGCGAGGTCTTGTGCTTAGATTTTAAATATACAATAATCTGCCTTTAGTTTTGGTTTGTTTTTCCTGTTTATGCTATAAGGCAAACTCAAACCGCCTCTGCTGGCCACTGAATATATTTAAAACTTTTTAGCCAAGTTCTGGGTGTAAACTTGTAAGATAATTCAGTGTCAAAGCATAAAGTTTCTAATCTTTGAACCATAATTAATTCTAATAACTGTGGATAACTGGATCAGCACTTTCCTAAAATGTTTCTGTGTTCTTATTGCTTTTTCCTCCTGTCAGATAAGTGCGAGGCCTTCTCAAAGATTATCTGACAGAGAAGAGGACTTTAATGATATAAACAGACATATTATGCTGCTGTGTACGTTAGAAATCCCTCTCTGCCTCAACACTCTGTTTACATTTTATACATGACCAATTTAAAGGAAAAATCTCCCGTCAGCTTCCTCGGGCTAATGAGTGGGTACAAGGCGCTGCTCAAACTTTCTAGCAATGCCGAGGTGATGTGCAGTATTTTAAAGAAATTATTCAATAAATGTGAAACTCATATGTAGACTATTTAATGTTGTAAATTCATCCTAATATTAGACCTTTGGGCTATTTCCTTTTTAACAAATCTTTTAGGAGTGAGATCTTGCAGATGAAGTGGTAGGGCATTAATAATTTATGTGTGAGCCTTTTTATAGAGCACAGCCCTTGAGATTCATAATTCAATTCACATTAGGCCATGGAAAAAAGTTTAAGTTTTAATAAATAGGTATTAAAACTTTAACTGATATTAATAGCACCAATTAAAGAGCATACTGTGGAGTTATGCATCATTTCTGTACTGGTAAAGAGGGAAACCCAGTCGGTAGAACCTCCCTTTGCTCTATGTCTTTCACTCACTTTATCTTCACTCTAATTCTCTGTCACTGATCTCTTATCAGCGTTTCATCATGGTCTACTTTCCAAGTAGCAGATAATGTACAGAACTGATACTCAATTTCAGGCATTGTATGGAAACATTAACATCTGTGCTAGCATTTTATGGCCTTCATGAATTAAAAAAAAATGTTCAGTCTGCTATAAATGTGTGAGACACAGCATTTTACTCCACCTCATCATTCCATAATCAATTCACTGAACAATAGTACAAGATGAGAGCGTCTGATCATCCGTGGTCTTGATTGATGAGCAATTTTCCTTGTCTCCCACATCATCGTTTCCTCTAGTGTGCCCGGTCAAATGGTGTGTGTTAGTCAGCCAATAGTCATTCATTTCAGTTTATGAAGTGGAACTGCTGAATGGTCATGCCATTAAAGACATTAGCATGCACATCTTTGCTACAGGTATCAAGCGCATGCATGTTACTGCTGTTTTAACCAAAGCGCCATTTCACAGGTGACTGAAAGAGCATGCATGCATGTTACTGCTGTTTGTCTCCACTGGCTCGCAAATACAAGGTTATCTGGTCTTTTTCCAGGGTTAGCTTTACTACTAGGCTACTACATGGACAATCTCTCTGGGATTTTGTTTTATTTATTTATTTTTTTTAGAGGGCTGTGATGCGCCACTTTGCCCAGGTAGATGGAGTAGACGAGGGGAAATAGAATGGGCTTCCTTTGTTCTGCAGCTCTGATCACATAGAGTTTTCTTGCTGCAGCCAAGAGAGAGGATTGAGTTAAATAATGGCTTCTGTGTTTTAATTTGTGTAAGAATTTATCCTGGTGCTTGGTCGGTGTAATGCTAGAGTGTCTGGTGGGCTGATCAGTTCGAGCAGTCAGAGAGGAATGAGATAGTCCAGTGGGGAAATGAAGACAGAGAGAGAACAAGACCGAGAGAGAAAGAAAGAGTGAGGTTCAAAGAAGAAAAAAAAAAGAGAGAGAGAGAGAGAGGTTCTGCTTCTTTGCTCTGGTGATTCCCGATGAAATTGATTCTCATACCTCCAGAGATCTCCCACTGTCCCCTTTCTCCCCTTCGTCCCGCCTCTATTACATACCTGTCCACAGGATGAATGATCTACACATTACCCATGAGCACCGTTGACCGGTACACGCCTCAGCGACTCCCAGTGCTTCTGGGACTTCACAGACATGCTCGAAAGATATTGAGAGAGAGAGAGAAAAAAAAGGAAAGAGGAGATAGACATAGGAGAGGAGCTGATGGACAGAAGTAAAAAAAAAAAAACCAAAAAAAAAAACCTCAAACTCTTAATGGGCAAGGAAAGGAAAAAACAGTAAAAAAATAAGAGGAAACCACTAGAGTGATTGTGGTATTAAAAAAAAAAAAAAAGAGTGAGGTGTTATTAGGGCAGCAGATGGAGTTGTCCAGGTAGCAGGAGATAATAGAGCCAGTGAGTTAGTGATTAAAGGCTTGGCAGGGGAATGGATGAAAAAAAAAAAAAGGAGAAAAGATTCAGAATTTCTAAAAGAAATAAAAATCCAATGTAGAATGGCGCTCAAAGAGGTGGTTATGGGGTTTGTGAGAGTAGAGGGTCTACCTTCCTACACCAAATAGCTCCAGGGGGCACAATCAGGGCTGGTGATAGCTGCGCCTATGGTTCCAAGTCTGTAGTTCACCACTGCTCTCCCGGGGGATAGGTGTCACTCGTGTGGAGAAAGAGAGCAGCCACTTTAATGAATGGAGCTCTTTATCTGAGCCTGAACAGCGAGTTATTACCTACTGAGTAGTCACTACGGAGAGGGCTCTATTTCCAGTGATCCCCAGGGCAGGAGGGGCGGACAGGAGGAGTGAGACGGGAGCGAAATGGTGGAGAAAAGAGGAGGAAGTTCATATTTGGTGCCTTATTTTGTAACAGGGTATGACATCTCTGCCCTCCATGCTAGAACAGAGCCCTGAAGCATGGTTGAGCATCACTGATGAGAGGAGCATTAGTGTGGAAGACTGCAGGAAAACCACACAATAATAACACCCACTGGGAAGACCTCAAACAGGGTTGAACCTCAGCTATTCCTCTTTGCATTTATATTCAGGAGAAAGCAAATTTTTAAAAAGTATTCAAGCGAGCATCCTTGCAGCGATATATAACCAATAACAATTTTATTTTTTTTGGAAAGCATTTGTTTTTTTTTGTTATTCCAATTAAACAAAGTATTATACTACTCATACAAAAGGAATTGGTTTTACAAAAGAAGGACACAATTTCCTTCTTATTAATACTGGGAGCATGCTTAAACTGAATTAATTCTATGTTGGATTGGAAACAAGCTTAATGGCAAACACAATTTACTTTATATTATGCGAAAAGGTGCAATTTATGCAGTGCAAAATATCAATAAAGCCTGTAGGAAATATCCACATTCTCCCACTGTGGAGACTTTAAACAGTCTTTATAAATTAGTATGAGTGACTGCGTGTCTGCATGTACATAATAGACTGACCTGACCTTCTGGCCAGCGTATGCTACAATTTGCCCCTGGTGACTGAATAGGATTAAGCAGGCAAAAATTAATATTAAACACTTTTATTTAATAGTATTATTTATTTATAAAGCACACCATGCCAAACAGACAGAGTGCATTGTGTTTTACATGAGATGCAAGTATTCAGCAGTGTGTGTAAACCTGTAAATGTCTGCGGGCAATGCAGAGCCAATCGCGGAGCATGGAGCCAGTCTGAAGCGTCTGTTCTTCGGCTCTGTGAGCTCTGAGAGCAGCTCAGCTCCCCTGATGCTGCCTGATGGTTTTAATTGGTGTCCTCTGGCTGGGAGCAGAGCACAGACATCCCTATCGCTAATGGAGTGAGCTCCAGCAAGAGTGCTAGTGCCTGTAGAGCAGTGTGTACACACATGTGCAAGCTTACGTAGATTAACATGTACACTAACACACGCGCTTACTTCTATGTAGAGTACATATAACCACATAGTTAAACACACGTGCAATGTAGGCATTTAATTCAACTGGGAAACCATCCAACTTTCCCTATTTCATGCCTCTTTGCATTGACACATAAATCTATACGCCCGAAAACATGCCATGAAGATCAGATCCTATGCGAATATGTTTCCTCCACATATTTCCAAACAGTGATGAGTTACTTCTTCTAGGAATGGAGTGTTTGATATCTGGTGGTGTTCAGGAATGACTTTCACACGTTGAAGCTGCAGTAAAGGAAATGATAAATTAGTGCTAAGATATAGGGCCTTGGAGTGCTATACAGAATGAATACAGAGAGAGTAAATCAGCTACACTAATAACAGCAGATTTATGAAGCAGAAGTACATGCAAGTTTAAGCCAATGTACAGAACTCACACATTTCCTCATACTCTGATATGTCTTCACTAGTTTATCCAGAGAAGTAAAAAGTATCAGCTATATGTGCACACATTTAAGAAATTTAAGAAAAAATTCCTTAGTTCAGTCGTTGTTTCTTGAATGTCGACTGGTAAAGTTTTAGACTGAGGACCAGATTTACTGAGATCCCAAATTGCGTGTACTAATTTGCATGTGCAATCTAGAATTTTGCATGTGGGATTAAACCGCGATTTGATTTATTGCAGTGATTTATCAAGATTACGTACACTAGTGACAATAGGTGCAAACATGTTGGAGACCAGCCTATTTAAATGAGGATTTTATGTGT
>JAPTGZ010000026.1:14673290-14685590 GCA_029814645.1 Fowleria isostigma | reverse complement strand
TGTACCCCGCCTTCACCCTTAAGTAGCTGGGATAGGCTCCATGCGACCCCCGTGACTCTAATGAGGATAAAGCGGGTATGGAAAATGAATGAATGATAATTATTATATTGGCTGATATAGGCATTAATATATCATATATTAATATTTATTGATACAGATTGTGTGTGGCATTGTACTAAATGGGTGGGATTAAATAACTGATTACTTCTCCTCACTCCTTTTCAGATGTGTAAATTACATTAAATTGCATTAACTATTTCTTTTGTATACACAGGAAAAATACTAAGCATTTTTTCCAGAGTCAAAGGCATTTTCCTCAAAAATAGTATATTTGGCTCTATATTGAGTTTTGAGAGCTCTACCCAAAGAGTAACTTTAACTCATTTCAGAAAGGGACCAAATGTTATTTTAATAAAGCATATTTTACTCAGGCAAATTTTCTGTGTGGAAGGAAAAGTCTGTGTGTAAATGCTGTAGGGGGAAAAAAAAAGAGTAAAAGTGTAGCATGCAGTAGCAGAGTGACCCTTTTTAGCATTCAAGTTTCATGCATTTACTAAGTGAATGAGAATGCAACTCTGCCATATGTGTGAAGTGCACAGAAACAAAGCTGACAAAGGAGATCAATCATACAACTTCACACATCCCAGCACCAGCTGTCACTCTAATTGGCTCCTTCTACCATCATCTTTAGAATCAATTCCATGCTAATGCCGCACAGGTAATACTGGTTATGGGTCGGCAAACAATTCCACTTTCTCTAATGAGCATTGGATTTCCATATAGAACACAAGCATTTATCTGTACTGGCTTCAGACCCTCTGTATGCAGAGTTAAGTTGTGTACTGTATTTTGTGCCATTATGGCATTGTGCCAATCTGGATTCTTAATGGGCTAAGCTGTGTTTACTTTTCAAAGACTTCCACATGAATTATTGATGGTTGTGAGCTGATGTGCTTAGAATTACCCTGGAATAATCCATCTGCGGGCCTACCTTACTTCCTAGGTGCCACATCTCTCTCCAGGGTAAACAGGCTGATTGGAAACTTATGTAGCTCTGTGCAGTAATTTGTTAGTGTTTCTGCTGAGTGTAAAATGGTTACTTAAAGTGGCACCAAAAAATAAGCTTAAGAGGACAGGCCAAGTGAGCACAACTACTAGGTGACCAAAGGGCTTTAATTTACTTTTTTTTTTTTTTTTTTTTTTTTTACTAAACATCAAAGCTAAGACATGCATGGATAAACTCAAATGAATAAATTAACGAATTTGTTTTTAATAAATCCCACATCTGAGCTTCAACATTGCACTAATCCTTGATCCCTTTTCCTGTATAGCAACAAATTTTACTCCTTCTGGTTAAAGACATCAGTTCATTTACTGTGGTGGGCCTACAACAATCTCCCCTTCAGACCAAACACCAAAACATTGCTTTGTTTAGAATTAGAGGCAGTGAGAAGAATTTTGAATATTGCACCTGGAGATCCTGGACTTGAATTTCTTACATAACACAGTGCCTCATCATAATCACATTTAGTTATATTTCCAACTTTCATATAGGTGCTGCTTTGAAACTGGGTCCATTTTGGTATCTGGCACTTTTCCAGTTTTATTAGACCCAATAATAAAAGATAAATTTTGGCATATTTCCCTCAGGATGTATATAATGATGACCTCAGATAAATGCAAAAAAAAAAAATCTATACTCTTGCTCTGAGAAATTCCAAAATTAACACTTTTTTTTAATCAAACATTGGGGCCAAAAATAGGACCAAAATCGGGACAGGAATAGCTACCTAGGTGTCAGTGCATTTGATCTGGAAAACATCACTTGAAATGGTCTTATATACTTCTCTAAATAAAGACTGTGTTAAATTTGATGATCCTTGTTTTTTTTTTTAATACCAACACGTGGGTTTTTTATGAATTTTAGTCTTATTCCAGGTTTTACGTGAAACCTATCGTGTCCACTCATGTTACATGCGAAACCTGCCCATTTAAACACATATAAATCCCAAGTGTTTTTGCAACAGGGGTAATTATTGTGAAATACTCTGCCTCACATAAAAAGTTTGATTCCCAAAATGTACCTGTGAGAAAACAAAAAGATTCCAAAAAAATGTTGTGTTTATTTTTGGTGTCCTTTTCACTGCATTACATGTAGATTTTTGTATAAAAATATGTTCTCTCTTTTTATCTCAGTAGACACTTATTTTTTAAAATATACCAAACTTGCGTCATAGTATTAGTCTACATCTGGTTTGTATTTTTAGCCCATTTGTCCTGTTTTTAGGACCAGTTTGATAGAAACACCCATATAGATCTTGAGGTTGTTACATGAACTCAAAGGGGAAACCATACTTGAAAGGTGGCTTTAAAAATGACTGTGCAATGTGCTGTAAAAATACACAGCTACTCAATTTTATGCACCATGAATGGGTGAATAATAAAAACTAGAATACTTATTAAAGAAGCTCTGCAGAAGAGCTGAAGTAAGACACAACTTCTGCAATGGAGTATTTCTTCCTGCTGCGTTGTGTGAGTGATGCCAATTTGTCCAGACCCCGATTTAGTTTCTTGGCCCTCTTTGGTGTCAGAAAACGGAAAAGGCTTTGCATCTGAAGTTTGGTAATAAAATCTTGGATAGGATCCATCCCTCGGACAGAAATGAGCCAGGCTGAGCAGAGAATAAAGACATGTTTCCTCAGCAGTCTGTCAGAGGCAACTGGCTCTGCTTTCTTTCCTGTTTGTGTGTTTTTAACCATTTATACTTACTTTACTTCATTATTTTTGGCTTGAGAATACCCATCTGCCATTAGCGGGGTGACATGCCTTTGAGCAGTTGACAAGGTTTAAGAGCATAACACTGTAGAAGGAAAAATCCTGCTTAATTAGTGTGACTGTGGATTCAGGAGATATGTTTATCGCATCGTGTGCATGTCCTCACATAGACATTTTAAGCATCCTTACATGTAAAATGAAAAAATCTATAAGTGTGGAAATGGCAAAAGATAAGTTAAAAGTAGCAGTGTGACTCATCGCCTTTTAGGGTGATTTAAGGTTTTGCGGTTTCATGTTCCTCTGGTGTCAGAACAAGCTTCCCAATGATCCTCAGCAGCTCTTTTCTCAGGTTTCTCAGGTTTCTCAGATGTCCATGTATAGCGAGCACAGACTGATGTAGTCTATCTTTCTCTCCATGTCTGTCCCTTCCCATCTGTATCCCTCTGTTCCACCCTGCTGAGCTAATCCAACCTGGCCAAATCCCTCTGCAGAGGAGGCCTACATAGGAGCTGTCCTGCTGGGTGCAATATGCCACCCACTTCTGCGGCAATGCCAGCCCCGTAGGGCAGCGTACCCAACTGCGGCATCTTGTCAGTAAACAGACAAAGATGTATGAATCATCTAAGTGACTCGGAGCAGGCAGTCCTGTGGTAATAGCATGTTGAATTATGAGTTATTTGCTCCAATGGGTTATCACATCTTGATCCTGGAAGATGCCACATGGCAACACAAACATTTTTACAAGTATGCGCTAATCCTCCACTTACCTGCCACACATCAGATGCAAAACCGAGTCGCCTCTAAACGGAGCCGATTCGCTACCAAGAGACCGGCGATGATAAGCTGCAGTCTGTTGCTACATAGTCAATTACACTTGGACTGTATAGATGGCCTTACACTCCCTCCACTCCTCCTGAGCAAAACGCACATTTCAAATTAAGTTGATCTGTCAAGGGGAAAGCCTGTTCTCGTATCTAATTGGCAGTTCAGGCTTAAGATTCTTAAGATTCTACGAGAAAGAGTGGCGATCAGTTTACTTCCATCTCCATTCTTTTTGTTATACTTGTCTTTGCTTTATCTGCTCTCTGTCTCTGCCTGAGGAATGTTTCAATGCCGAGACAGCTTTAATGAGTTTAAGATGTGGGTCTGCCGAGGCGCTCTTTGTGTGGTTTTGTTTCTATATCTTTATCTCTGGCTAACACTCAATTGGACACGTTACAGGGTTTAGCCTGGCAAAACAATACACAATATCAGTCTCTTGTAAGAAAGAATGCAGTGCTTTTTACATTGTGGGAGACTTCATGGGAAACTGACACCATTCACAAATTACTGTGTTTTTTCATCAATCGTGTAGGAGTTAATGTTATGTTTGTGAGACAGGCTGCATTGGTATTTAAATCCTATATAGGCCAGAGTTTATTAACTGGCCTAAGGGGGGCAATATAGAATAGATCATGCCTGTAATGACCTATCTTTTCAGAAAACCACACATAGCTGGATCAAAAGGGAGGAAAAAAAGGTCAAAGTAATCTTGGTTGTATCTGCATGCACAGGACCCAGCAGAAACAGTCTTTGACATTTTGGCACGTACTTTTTCAGTCATTACAGCCACATACAAGAATAAACCATGTTACGGTACCCATAAGGCTATGAATTTGAGTTCATCTTAAATGTTGTGAGTTGGTCGACTGTAGTTCAAATTTATTTTTTTTTCTACATAGCTGAATAGAACGTTGGGTTGGAAGAACAAAAGTGATTGAATTGACTATTACATTAATTAATAGTATAGAGTAGCAACTAGAGTTTATTCTAATGGCAATCACTTAAACACAGAAAGAGGATTTGAGTCATGCAACACACTGTGTACTGGAGAGGAGGGTGAGTGTTAGGAACAAGCTGTGACAGATGGAGAAAAGCCAGAAAGTAATGTATTTTAAAATGGCATGAAAAATGGTGACAGCCAAGCCTATTGAACTTTGGATTTTCTGAATGGTGGAATAAGTAACAATAATAAGGTAACTTTGTCACACCAACAGCAGGCACCGTTTTGAAGCAAGTTTGGAAGTACTTTGGGTTTACTTTAAAAAACAAATATTAACTGAGGTAAAAGAGAAACTGTTTTTCAGTTAAAACACATTTTTATATTATTTTTATACAAAAATCTGCATGTATCACGGTAAAAAAGACATGCTATTAATTTTTGAATATCTTTTTATTCTTTCTCAGATACATTATGGAAATCAAACTAATTATACGAGGCAGTGTTTTGCAAAAATGGCCACTGTTGCAAAATCACTAGCGATTTATTTTTATTTAAATGGGCAGGGTTTGCATGTAATGTTAGTAGACACAATGGGTTACACACAAAACCTGGAATGAGACTGAGATTCATAAAAAAACTGCAAGTCTGGATCAGAAAAAACTCTAAGATCCTCAAATTTAACACAGCGTCTATTTATAGAGGTGTATATGATCATTTCAAGCCATGTTTTCAATGTTTGATTAAAAAATCATTAATTTTGGGATGGCTCAAAGCAAGACTATAATTTTTTTTTTTTTTTGCATTTATCTGCGGTCATCATTAGGTACATCCTGGGGGGAAATTGGTCTAAATTTCTCTTTTATTATTGGGTCTAAAAAGCTGGCAGATAACAAAATGAACCCAATTTCATAGAAGCAGCCATTTCTGTATATGGCATAATTTAGAAAACTACATCTGCATTATGGAGGGAATGTGTTACACGCTGAGTGTAAAGTTATGGTTAGTGTGTTAGTCACATTTTTGAGTACCATACACAATACAATAAAGACAGTCAGTTTATATTTTCCAAGGACTGGATCTATTTTTTATTATTATTTTTTAAATTTTAAATTCAGCTTATCATTCTCTCAGAACAAACAAGGATTGATGATGTCTGGTTACAGATCTGGCATGAATTTATCAAAAGAAACAGGAATAAAAAAAAACAGCAAAATATACTGAAGGTTAAGCCCGTTATTTATTAAATCTAAGAGGAGATGACATGTTCAGAAATATAACTCTGTTAGATTAAGGGATGGATTAACAATGACAAAATGATGTGCCTTCTCTGTTCATTTCTAGCAGAAGAAAAAAAAAACGAGTGTTACAAATGAGTAATTTTATACAGAGGGTGTTCAGGACTGGATCATGGAAGCAGGATATGGTTTTAATTGCATTACTGGTTGTATGAGCTCAGGGTCTCCCACACATAATTATGTGCAACCCTGCTTAATATGTATTATTTTATCTCCAAATATCACCGATATGGTTATGGTGTCAGAGAGGCTTTTTGGAGCTGGATTTATGAAGCTGGTAATAGGTGAGAGCATCATCGGAGGATTACTGAATTGTTATTATCAGTTATCAATTCTGAAAATGAAGCCTAGTGGGTATGTCTAATTACTGTATAGAAAGCGATGAGGTGTTTTGTGCCAAAAATGCAGACTTGTGTTTCTGTTTTTCTAAAGGATATTGCAAATTATCATATTATGACAGAACAAACATTGAATTTAAGTGATTCATTTAAACATTTTCGGCAGCTTCAGGCAATCGAAATCATATGTTCTTCATGCACAACGCATTTTGTAGTTAGCATGTTAATATTTTGTTAAGATAAAAATAGAGACAATCATGTCGCAGATCCAACAGTGCACGTACAGTCACAGAAAAAAATATTAGACCACATTTGTTTTCTTCAATTCCTTGTTCATTTTAATACCTGGTATGAATATAGGTGCATTTTTTTCATACAAATATAATGATAACAGCAAAAATAACTCATAAGAGTTTAATTTAAAAGCTGACATCTAGCTATTTTCCATGGTTTTCTTGATAATAACAAAAATCACATAAATTCTTACATTAATAGTTATGGCATTGTACTGACAAAAACAGTGCTTTTAGACATTCCATGTTTTCTTTTCTGTCAGTTTTAGTCACATGATACACACAGGAGTTAGTAGTTGATTGCATAACCATTGTTTTTGATGACTTTTGAGGGTCTAATATATTTGTTCACAACTGCATTATGTCTCCACTGCTAAAACTCAACAAACAAGCATAAATAAACGTTGCATTATAAACCATTTATTATAAAATACACATAGAGAGTATATGAAGTTTTGTTGGTAGTCGAATATAATGCAGATATGTAAATGTTTTCTACTTGTCCTTGGTAGCTTTACTGGAATTCACCTGTTTTGAAAGTGAACACTTTGTAGCAGTTGAACTTTAAGGAGCCTTTGCAAATCAAACCACATTGGAGCAGCAGTCGCACATTGTCAGAAATAAATGTACATTTTTATCTAAATCCTACATCTTAAGATTCCTCAGCTGGAGCTAAACAGGTACTTTTACACGAGGCAGAGAAACTACTGGTGTGAGCACAGAATATGTTAAAAGGCAGATAAGAAAATATGTAATGGAGGGTGATGTGGAGATTCGGAGCGGAGGGGTGTGGAGAGACTGACAGAGAAGTTGTGAAGAATGTAGTTTTCTTGGGTAGATGTAAGCTGACAGGTAAATTAGCATGTGTGGCTAATGGGGCAAAAAGCGGCCAAGTCCTTGTAGGCACCATTTCACTCTGGCAAACAGGCAGCTTGTTGACCCAGCCATTGCCTCTGTCACTCCAAGTCTGAGCTTTAGCATTCAAGCACACAAACACACCCCCTCCCACTCTGACACGGACTCACATGCTGACATACTAACAACACATTTCACCACAAGCCTATATTGAGCTGCAACGTGAGGGCAGAGAAGAACTTAATCTAACAGGATTTAGAATTAATCACAAATAAATCTAGAAATGTTCAAAAAGGGTTTGCAGATGTCGGCCTCTCCATTGATCTTCTATCATGCATTTTAGCAGAAATAAGAAGCAGTGGAAAATCATGGATCACAGCATGCATCTTCAATGGAGTGTGTGGAGTTGTTTACAATCTGTTCATCAAGGCGAAGTGTAAATTTCTCTCATGCAGCTAACTTTTTCCCCCACCTTCTTGCACATAGCTGCAGTCAATAGGTTTATTCTCTGAATGCCGTTTGTTTTAGTTCCAATCACTTTGCTGTGTATACCCTCGATGCCATGTTTGCGAGATAAATCAACACCTTTGCAAAGTGGGAGGAGTGGGAATGTATGTGTGGATGTGTGTGTGCGCAGGGAGTGTGTGCACATGCATAAATGTTTTGTGGATCTGTGCAGCAGAAATCACAGTTGGGTATTACCACATATCAATGTGCCTGTCGTCTCATAGCGGGTGTCTGAATGTTTCATCTAATCATTAAACGCTGACAGGCTTCACAGAGTAGCGCTACTGATCCCCGTCAGAGGAATACGGGGCCTGACTTCATTAGCCCTGTTAGTACTAAGCTGCTTTACCCTTGCTCACGCCTGGCTTAACCTGAGCAACGATGAATTCAAAAAGGAGGAAGAAAGAAAGACAAAGGGAAAGAAGGGTGGAACAAAAGAAAAGCAGGCGCACAGATATTTAGAGAACGAGGCAAAGGTGCAAATGCCGGCGCAGAAGATGAGGAAGTGAGAAACAGGAGGGGAATGGGAGGGCATGGAGCGTGTGAACCCAGAGTTTTCAGAGGAAGGAGATGGGATAAAGCTCAAAGCGCTGTTTGAACCAGGAGGGCTTTACAAATGCAGAAACGAGCAAAACAATCAATTAACTTGTGTTTCAATTAATCAATTATTACACTGGCATATCGACAGCCAAAGTGCTTAACTGCGAATCCAGCGTGAGGCTCCTATGTGCTGAGGAATTAGCATTGACCTCTGTGCACACACATGCATCCCTAGACATACTAATTCATGCTTGCACATATGCATTTAAGTATGTAAAGATATGCATACACATTTTTCCTTTCAGCATATTTCTCCAATACACTCATCTGGTTTCCCTCCTACCAGGACCCCCCTCCCTGTTCATTCTTCAGTATTTTTCTCATGCCAGCAGAGGTTTTTGGCTGGCTTAAGTACGCCCACAAGCCCCTGAGGGACAACCCATGACGGATGGCACTGCGTGTGACTCCGATTCGATTCAGCCCATTTGATAAATTTATTGCTGGCATTTTGAAAATGAAATTAGAGGGACGTCTCCTAGAGACTGTTTTTCCGGCACAGGTGCCATAAATATACTTCATTTGGCAGAAGAGAGGGAGGAGGAGTGTAAGGAGGTGGAAAGGTGTTGGATAAAGGATGCCGTGGTAAGGGGCAGATAGTGGGGATGTTCCACGGAACTAGTGAACTAAGGAATAAGGTCACATCATAATGAGGTCCTGTATTAATCATGATATTGGTGAGGAACAACAGTAAAGGTTATTCAACTATAGTCTGAATAGTACCTGAACCTAAATGCTATCTGAAGCCCTTTATGCCATGCAGGCACGTGCACAGACATTTTGGGGGGGCAGAAGCTCAAGACAAAAAAAAGGGCATAATAATAAAGGGTGACTTACTGTACAGACACTCTATAAAGCTGACACACTTCTTTAAAACAGTTTTCTGACAGAATTAATGCATAAACATTACATTAGTAATATATAACACTATATTTCACCAAACTCATGTCGCTCAACCTTAGACCTACCTTTATTTCAATAATTGTAATTTTTTTTTTTTTTTGTATATTAATAGTGAATTGCATATATATTCATGTAATATGTATATTGTCTACACACAATATTCAAAACCAAAGTCTCCATGTACAGGTCTCTATGAATATTTATATATGTATATTTCTTTATGTGTATTCTACATGTATATTTCTTTATGTATACTTCTTGATGTATATATCTCTTTGCATATGTTTGTGTAAAATTATCTATGTATATAATATTTACAGTAAATTCTTTATGTATATATGCGTACATATAATGAAATGTATATAAACAAACATTGTACATGGAGAGCCCAAGCTCAAAATAAAACAACAAAATAAATTAAACTAAACTAAAATGAGACAATATTAGTGAATTTGTCTAATTTGTAGAACATTAAAAGTGTCTTTAAATTCTTTGCCTGTCTGTTGGTCTACTTGCCTGGATCTCTCTCCCTCTCTCTCTTCATTACACAACACAAACACCAGTAAACAGATAACCAAGTCTTTGTAATCCCGGATTTTATGAGGTTTTTTTGTTTGTTTTTTAGGAAATGTTGGGCTAGTAGCGATGTAATATTTTCATTTAATGTTATGGTTCACTTAGCACCAAACATCATTGGATTGCTCAAACACTGTCATTCCCTGTCTGTGTGATGCTGTGGGTCAGAGGTCAAGTAGGCTGCAGCGGTTTGGCCTGGCATTCAGTACTGCATGAGCACTAACTGGAAGAGGAGGGAGAGGTGTAGCGGGGGTTTGTGAGCAGAATTCTCACAAGAACTCAAATAAATGCCACCTACACTACCAGTCAAAAGTTTGGAAACACCTTCTCATTTCCATGACATGCGATGGGCCACAGATGGCCAACAAGTGCTCAGCATCACTGGGAACTCCTTCAAGACTATTGAAAACATTTCAGGTGACTACCTCATGAAGCTCATCCAGAGAATGCAAGAATGTGCAAAGCAATAAGAAAAGCAAAGGGTGGCTATTTTGAAGAATCTAAAATATGAAACATGTTTTGACTTATGTCATTATGACAGCGTATAAAGGCCACACTAGAAAAACTAATTGCTTGTCACGACAAGAATAAAGTCATAATATTTAGAGAATAAAGTCATAATATTATGAGAACAAGGTTGGTCCATTTCAACAGAAGTGAGTTGGTGCTTCACTTGTTCCTGTAAAAGGAAACTCTGACCGTCAAATTAATTCCAAAATATTACTATTATATATTAATATTAATATATAATATTATTATATCATAAAAGTACAAAACTATTTTTGAATTTTAAAAACTACAGCTGTTACGACAATATTACGACTTTATTCTCACAATGTTATGACTTTATTCTCACAATGTTATGACTTTATTCTCGAAATATTACGAGTTTTTTTAACTATGACTTTATTCTCATAATATTATGACTATTCTCAAAATATTATGAGTTTGTTAAAACTATGACTTTATTCCCGTAATATTATGACTTCATTCTCGAAACATTACGACTTTATTCTTGTCGTGACAGGCAATTTGATTTTCTTACGTGGCCTTTATATGCCATCGTATGCCACCCTTTTTTTTTAACTACATATGTGTTCATTCATAGTTTTGATGCCTTCAGTGAGAATCTACAATGTAAATAGTCTGGAAAATTAAGAAAAAACAGGTGTTTCCAAACTTTTGACGCAGTGTACATTGGATATCAAAACACATTTGGGGAGAGTACTTTCTGACCTAGGGCAAAAGGGCAGGTGTTTTAGCACCACTAGGGCTCTATCTGTCCACGTGTCTGGTGCTATGACATGTATTCCAGCAACATATTGATTTAACAGGATGTGAAGAGCATACATCTATCAAGTTGTGCATTGACTTACTGAGAATGAGAGGAGTTAATATTCCAAGTGCACACAAATATCCTGCTATCTTCATCTTTCACACCCAGACACATATAAAAACACAACTACACACATACAGTCTTTTAAAAGGATGTATACGCACAAGCACATGGTTTATGAACATTATCTTTGCTTCAAGGCCCCATGGCTCTTTACTGTCACAACCGCACTGCCATCTATAACTCAGAGTGTATGAACGAAAACAGCGGGCTATTTGTCTCCACGGCACCTTGAATATGCTTGAATGAAAGAAAGCAAATGGTCTTATTGCTGTTGACCGAAATTATTTTAATTGAATATGTGCAAGAAAGGAAAGACATACAGGTACATGGATGTCACACATGGACACAGACACACGGTGAGTCAGAAAACTGAGCATTCATTCACTGTCAGGGTGGTGCGGCCTTATTTATCTCCCTCTCATTCAGAAACATATGCGTGTGTTGCTGTGGAGGGATGATGTACACCATGCCAGACTCTGCTCTCCTTCAGCATTCATCAGAGAGCGAGGCACAGGTAACTCACATCACTTACCTTTATAGGCCTGTTTGACAGCATCACACACAAGCACAGTCATCACATATAGTACATAGGCTTCACAAGGAGGTGTGGTTGGTGTGTGTGGCTGGGTGGGCGGGGCGTTCAGGATGGGGTGATATATATGCCACCAGAAACTGCATTAGAATTATTTATATTTGAATTTCAATTGCTTAAATCGAATAATTGCATTAAAAAACTGAATTTGATTAAGATAATTTGAATTTGTATTGTTTTATTTGAATCACTGTATTGAAAAACTGAATCTGTTCGGTATAATTTGAAATTGAATTTATTAGTTTGGAACTGAAGTCCAATAAACTTGAAACTGAATGTAAGATTATAACTGAAGATTCAACTCTATACAGTGATCCCTCGCTATAACGCAGTTTACTTTTCACGGTTTCGCTACTTCACGGATTTGCATCGTGCATTGTGTTCTGCATTCTGATTGGCTAAACAGTC
>JAPTGZ010000026.1:14642242-14654464 GCA_029814645.1 Fowleria isostigma | reverse complement strand
TCACACCTATGGACAATTTAGATGAACCAATTAACCTATCAGTGCATGTGTTTGGATGGTGGGAGGAAACCGGAGTATTTTGCAAAAATAAAACAATGACTATCCTGACTGAAGAGAAGGCATGGCCACTGAATAAAGACACAAACTGCTGATACCAACCAACCACCAGCACTGGTAACCCGCAGCACCCCTAAAGCTCCATCACATTACAGTCGGGGCATCATGGCTCCTCCAGCGCTCCTCCAGCAGGTTACTGATATACACTAACAAGTCTACAGACATACTGATAATATACAATTCTATCCTTTAAGCAACCTTTAGTGCACCACACTCTATTCTGATGCAACTCTACTACTTCTAGGAATCATTGAGGAGCACCGCAATCTCCTTTGCCATAAAAAATGGTCCATTGATTGGATTGGTGAGAACAGAGATGACACCACTTTATGGCTTTGGGTTAACACCAAACCTCTACATCCAAGAAAGAAAATAATCATTAATGGAGCTTAAACTCAGTGGGCAGTTACACTAATTACGCCACCCATTGTTGCTGAATGTTGCCGCATTTTGATTAAAAGTCTAAAGGCTTTAACAATGGTTGAGTGCCACTGTGGAACCAAATAATGCAAAACTAGCGTCACCAAGAAATCACATTTAAAACTAATGAGTAAAGAAAACAGTTTCTTCTCCATTAAGGCAAACCACAGCAATGGAGCGGAGGTTTCTCCAGATCATAGTTTCAGTGTAAATAGTAAAAAGTATCATATGGTTTTAACACACTCCGTATTTTTCGCCCATTGTTCGTTCTTGATGTGGTTTCTGGAGTTGCCATAAACACATTATATCAGCAAAGAAACTTAAAAAAAAACATCCTTGAGATTTTGTGGGAAAAAGTTCATTTTAATTCTGATGAAATGTTCTCTTGAAGGAACACTCACATTTTTGTTTTATCTCAAGTGTTGACATCTTTGTGGATATGAGCTTTTGTGGCGAGATTTCCTTTGTGTTTACAGTGGGGTTTTTTTCATTTTTTTTTTTTTTTAACACACAATCTGCCCAGGTGAAAAAGAAAAATGACTCTCCATCAAGTTCAAAATTTATCTTTTGTACTGTTAAGCTCTCATGTGACAAATAACAAAATAGTTGCCAAACCAAAATGTGCTGTGTTATACAAGTTGGCAAACATTTTGTATCCTGATTGTCAGTTCTTTTTTCGTCAGCACTTTTTTGTATAGTTTGGCACATTTTGTACCATCTGTCACATATGAGCATCAAAGTATAGGACATTATATGCAAGGCAAGCTTCAGTGTGATTGAAAATCTGCTCTCTTTGTTGTGACCAACGAGCTAGTTCCTTTTAGCTTTAATGCATGTCTAAATGAAGGATTAGCACACCTGCAAAAGAAAAGACTGAAGCTATAAATATTGCGTGATGGATTTAACTTAAGTTAAAATGACAGTGAGAACTTTCATCAACAGATGTGAGCTTAAAAATGTCAGTATGTCTCAGCTGTAGGTGGATTTTTCTTCTCTATTTTCTCTTCATTATTTTCTATTCCCTCTATTCTTTGCTTTTTTTATTGGAGTGTTACATTTTTAAGTTTCCTTTCTGTGGCAAGAGCATCTGAGCGTATCATTATGAGAAGAGCACACAGATACTGTAAATAAAATGTTTCTAATGTGTAGAAATGTGATCCAGATGAGTCAAGGCTTTATAATACATGTATGTTAGGTATTTTTAATTAGGGCTGTCAAAATTAACATATTAATGCAGATTAATCCATCATCATGATTAATCTGATTAAAATTTTTAACGCAATTAACCCATCTGCAGTGCGGAATGACTCTGAATGTCTCTGCCAATGCATTTCAGGCAGTTTGTCCAAGTAGAGTTAGTGTTGCAAATGGGCAGTTGATCCGGTAGTGACAGGAGCAGAACCAACCCATACAGATGGAAGAGGCTAAAACAGCACGTTGGCCTTCTGGATGGAAATATGAATACAAAAAATAATCAGACAGAACAGTCAGTTGACATAAACTGTTATGCACACTCTACAGGAAGGAGTTTTCTTTTCACCAGAACACTTGTAACCTAAAGTACCACATTAATTCAAATCATATACTACCAGTCAAAAGTTTGGAAACACCTTCTCATTTCCATGACATGAGATGGACCGCAGATGGCCAACAGGTGCTCAGCATCACTGGGAACTCCTTCAAGACTGCTGGAAAACATTTCAGGTAACTACCTCATGAAGCTCATCCAGAGAATGCCAAGAATGTGCAAAGCAATGATCAAAGCAAAGGGTGGATATTTTGAAGAATCTAAAATATAAAACATGTTTTGACTTATGTCACACTTTTTTTTAACTACATAATTCCATACGTGTTCATTCATAGTTTTGATGCCTTCAGTGAGAATCTACACCGTAAATAGTCTTGAAAAAAAAGAAAAAAAAAAACAGGTGTTTCTAAAGTTTTGACTGGTAGTGTACGTGTCAGGGATTCTGCTAGCTCTTCAGCTAATGCATTCCCTAGCTTGAAACAAATACGTTAAGTGCAAGGTTGCAGAAAAAATTATTAGACCATCAAAAGTCATCAAATGCTTAAGCAATCAAGTACTAACTCCTGTGTGTATCATGTGACGAAAAAAGATAGAAAAGAGAACATGGGATATCTAAAAGCACTGTTTTTGGCAGTACAATATCATAGCTATTGATCTAAGAACTAATGTGATTCTATTATTATCAAGAAAACCATGGAAAATGGCTTGATGTCAGCTCTTTAATTAAACTATCATGAGATATTTTTGTTATTATAATATTTGTCCTAACAAATGTACCTTTAATTGTATCAGGCATTAAAATGAACACGAAATTGAAGAAAACATAAGGTCTAATAATGTTTTCTGCAGCTGTAGATTAAATATGCATGATATTTAATGGTGATTCATCTAAATGAATCTACAGCAACCCTGTGATTAATCTGATTAAAAATTTTAATCATTTTACAGTATTACTTTTTAATACAACAGAAGAGGTGGTAAAATGTCCTTAACTGATGTTTAAGTTATCATGTACATTTACAATATTTACTGTTATTCTGAAAAATTAAAAAAAATCCTAATAAGCTGTTTACATGGCGAAAGAAAATTAATATCCCCCTGTTTACAGCCATGACAACTCCATTTTGAAAATTGTGTTGTTTTTTTTTTAATTAAGTTTTCGATTTTTTGCACTGTTGGCGGTGTGATCTTCTCTGTGTGAACTCCATCTTTGGTTCCAGCTTGAAAAGGTCATCTTTTCAGCATTTGCCTTTGCCCATATCCACACACCTGTTCATATCCTCTATCACGAAGTATAATAGTAGAGATATGGTCCTGATTTTTCTTTAAGGCAGACAGGCCACAGTTAACAGTGGAAGCATACAGCCTTTCTGGTGTTGCACACAAATACTAAGAACACATGTAAAGGCATATGCTAAGGAAACACCCTCTGAACTTCTCCATACAATGTACATCATGGACTGATTGAATTAGACTGCTATTGGAAAGCTGTCCTCTATTGGCCTTTTAAAGTTGTGGCCTTCCAGCAGTCCACTCTGGGAATAGTTTTAATTACAGCTAGAAATAGGGTTCGATTTTATCCACATCATGAAGTGAAGAGAATCCTTACAGCTAATCATCACTTCATCAAGATAAATGAAAAGCAACACATTACTGAAATGAGCTGCATATGTGCATGTATAAATACATCATGAGTGCATGGTCGTTTGTGTGTATGTGTAGAAAAATGCAAATGCTTTCATGTGCAATGTACGTGAGTCGTGTATGGAATAGTGTGCAGACTGCAGAGGAAACAAATGCAGCTGTCCTCAGATGATTAACCACTATTGATATATCATCCCTCTAATGTAATTAGGATAAATTCCTACACTGTAGCTGTTTGTCACTTAATCACAGTTAATGGTGGACAGTGACAGCTCATCATTTATATTTATGAACTAAAAAAGCCATTATGTGATGGACAGAGACTGTTTTGACCATTGACCCTAAGTGACCGATTCAGAGGGATCATTTTCAGTTTTAAGAACAAATAAATAATTTTTGCAAAACTTCAACTGACTGTCTCATTGTGAGTGTCCATGATGGCTGTTTAATCCCTATGTTTCCTGGGAAAAGCAAAGTGACACTATTAATTTCCTGTTAAAACTATTGATTAGAGACAAACCTTTACCTTTGGAAGAAAGAACCAGGCCGTCATATAGCCAGCACTTTCCTTTCTGTCATCACTGTGAATTAACTTAAGCTAGAAAAGCACTCGGAGAGCACAGACCTCCACCAAGCAGGATAGTCTCCCCCCCTCCCCGCCGCACACACACACAGCTCAGTGGAGCACAGGTAGCCCCACCCACACCCACATGGAGGAGAGGAAAGACCGTAACTAGCACCATTCGAACCGAATTAGCGCATTTGGACGGGAGTAAAATGTTGGATCACTCCCAACATCTGATTTTTCTTTGTGTCATTTCCATCATGTCCTGAAAGTTTCATCAAAATCTGTCCAGTAGTTTTTGCGTAAAGTTGCTAACAGACAGACGAACGCCAGCAAAAACGTAACCTCCTTAGCAGAGGTAATTATAGGTGGAGGAATGAATTACACCTACAAAGTACAGGTTTCATGTATATAAGAATACATGCATGCGCTACAGCTTATACTAAAAAATGTAAATCCTAGGCATCAAATTTTTACAATGGAATTCATAATAAATGTACAAGTATTATTTTTCCCCTGACAGGTAACTGTGCTTTTGTTGTTGTTGTCTGCTTGTCTAATTACCAAAGTGGTTTACGTGACATTAGGGAATGAATAGAACATGAGCCAAGGGCCAAGAACCTCTTACATTGTGAGAAAATCCAGAAGCATAAGTAGCTCCTGGTGGACATAGTGCACATTTATGAGGAGTTACGCATTCTAACATGTTTGTAGTAAAGTAACCATGCTTTATTTTTTCCATATTTCTGTCTCACTCACAGATATGGACCAAATGGAGCAGTAACACTGGGAACTGTGGGGGCAGTATTAAGATTTGAAGTGAATAATTTCCAGAAATGGCTGCACTATTCAAAGAATGACTTAGAGATCATTCTTATTATTATTTCCTCAAAAAACTCTACTCTTCTTGCCAGTATGTAAATTCAAAGCAAAGACCTCTGGTGTCAAATGTTCATTCAAAGCAATGGATGCATGAGGAGTATGAAAGCAGTAAAAAAAAGCATTTAGTAAAGAGTAAAAAGAATAAAAGAGTAGCAAATGGTGAAAAGAGTTAAAAGAAGCAGGGGCTTTTTACCTGGCAAAAAATATTCAAATTGGTCTCAAACATCAATGTAAAGAATAAAATTGAGATTGTGATTACATTTTTATTAAATCGTGATATGGTATTTTTGTCATATTGCCCACCCCTAGGGTGTGGATGTTTCTTTAATCAATCAGTCATACATACCTTATTTACATTGCCCTTTTTATGCAAACAGAATACAGCACAAAGGGCTTCACACAATGACAACAACAAAACACATATGCACACACACAAAAAGGTATTGTAGTGGTAGAACAGCTTTCATACAAAAGGAAAGGAGCTGAGGAAGTGCTAGCATGAGAGAGAAAACACCAGAGGCAGGAGAGAAACTCAAAATAGAAAGCAATTTAAATCAACCAATAAATAAGTAAATAAATAAGTTTGAATAAGATAAAATCAAATAAATGAAAACAAAATAAAAAAAATATGCCAGCTAGAAAGCAGATTATTAAAAGTGAATGGATAGATAAAGGGGTGTAACAGTGCACTCAACCGTTTGTATTTGCAGCTTTGTCCACGGGTTTGTTTTAGCAAAAATGGTTTTATTTTTTAATTCAAGTTGGTAAAATCAATCGCTCCTCTTCTCCTTCCTTATCTCTGCTACGGTGTTACTGTGAGGTCACATTCACACTAGACAATACTGTAAGGCGCTCAAAAACACTCAGTAAATCAAAGTGTTTGCTAGAAACAAACAGTGAACATTCAAAAATATATAACATGTGGAGAGCGTGTTAATGCCCAAATAACTGTATAATATTTTGTAGAAATGTTCTGTGTCCCACAGTTAGTTACAGAGAGTATCCCCCGATACTCCCCTTCAAATTTTTCTGTACCGTTAAAGCCCTAATTAGTGCTCATTAATTGAAATAAATACAGAAAAATAAAAAGATAAAGTTTAATTAAAAGCCAGGCTAAAAAGGTATATCTTCTCACTTTGTAGTGGTTACATCCAGTGTTAAGGTGCATTATCATCACTTCCTATGTTTGACTTATTATGCACCGATTGACAAACCAAACACTGGCGTTAATGAGGAACTTTGATGGTTTTTGCAGCTGCTGTGGCAGGGTGGGGGTATCCATTTAGCTGAAATCTGCAACTTCACTGCTCGATGTGAGTAATTATTAAACTGTGAACCTTTCAAATACCACATCTGAGTTCAATTAATATAAAGTACACAATCACGAAACCCACTGTACTATGTATTATACTGCCTTTTAACGTACACGACTTACATATATGTTTTTCTCTGGTGTCTGAAATGCTTACATATTATGATTCATGAAACAAATGCTTTAAAAGCCCATGCCAATGCTGTTTCCAGAAAAAGAATACAAGGAGATGGAACACAAACCTAGGTTTTAATTAGCTGAGTGTAGCGCATGCTCATCTGCTACGTACTGCACAGGGAGAGCAGGGAGTGCTGCCTTCTTGCTCATTATGTACTAATGAGTTGTCTATTAATGAAAATGGAAAGCATTTATTTTGTGAGCACAAAGGGTTCAGCTGGATTAATTACTGCACTACAGCAACAAAATGAAAACAGAAAGTGCAGCATCACTCTTGTGTGGCACATTACCCATTAACCAACTGTTATCAGGGCCTGGTGAATGGTGTTGCAGAGCACAGACTAGCAGCAAAAACTCTTTGCAGAGGCCATGTGAAGTTCATATGAACTGTACGCACACCATTAAATATATGTGTGAATACATACATGAACTCTAATAACTGATAAATCATACCTGTTGAAATCGACTGTCAGAGTTGAATTTGATGAAACTTCTGTATTGTTTGGTGCAGAAGATTTCAGTCTTGTTAATTGAATAATTGTGTGTGCATCTATACTTGACGTATAATCAGTCAGTATGAATGACCTCGACTAAATGCAAAAACTTTATATTTACTTATAAAGAAATCCTGCACTATCAATACAAGCGGCTACATGGTGGAGGTGAGGATAATGAAATGTGGAAATGAGAGATCATGTGCTTAGAAAGAGGCTAAGTGAGACACAACAGGAATGGCTAAACAGGCTCAGGCCTCTTTATGCATTAGCGGCAGCGAAATCCTCATCACTGTGACGATAATATCATTTTGTGGTGTTGCTTTTCTTTTCAAATGCTGATCAGAATGGTTCTAATAGCCCACTAATAGCTTTATTTCCCACTGGGCTCTCCTTGGAGAGGTCAGGGGTATGGGGAGTGTGTGGGCCCTGGCAGCTTCAGCAGATGGTTCTTGATCAGATATTAGAGGCTGGGCAGTGAGGTCGCCTGGCCATGAGCATTCTGCCCTGCCTGGGGGATAACAACCCCGTCTAAACCTCCGGCTCCAGCTCTGGCTCCAGCGCCAGACCAATAGCTCTGTGTTTCAGCCAGACTGCAGGGACACTGGAGCGCTGACAGACTGCTGTCCTTCAGCCTTGTGACAATCTGGGCGAAACAAAAGTCGAACACATGATGTCTGCCGTAGTTTGTTTTCCCCTAGAAATTTGTTTCACCCTATTTACACCTTGCATGATTCGATGACAAATGATTATGTATGTAATTGCTACCACACTCAGAAAAATGAATAATGGCATAGGTTATTTTTTAAGTATTTGCATCTATTTGATTTCATTTAAATTATACAAATGTAGAGTTTGTTTATTAAAATTTCATAAAATCAACATAAATCTGTTAATTGAGAAAACTCGACTTTCCTACATTTCCTGAAGGAAATGTAACCTATGTGTTTGCCTCTTGCTGGATGACTAGGTCAATGTAAAAGCAAGAAACAGTACCTAAGACCGACTGGTTATAAAGTCTGGGTCTGCGTAACATTGGAGTGAATGAGAGGAAACTGACACTGTGCACTTAGAATGTTTTGTTTTTGATGTACACACCTCTAAGATTAAAGTGTGAATAGTGTTGGAAAGACAAGACATTTTCCACCATTTTGCTGCATAAATTGTTGCTGGAACCCCCAAAAATGTGAGTTATGAAGGGTTGTTTGTAGATTTTCCAATATAAAACCCAACCCTCTTAATTCTATTAGAGTGGGGAACATTTCAACCAATCAGCTGTAAGCATTTTGTTCCCATTATATATGAATGTGGTTTGGTATGGTGTTTTTGTGCAGAAACCGTACAACATATCGCTATGAAATGTCACATATAAAATCTTTGAGCCAGGCTGCACATTTTACACATTTCAGAATAACTTTAGAATTAATAGTGTGGGAATGGTAGCTACTTAAAAATGGCCCAATTCATTTTAGATGAACAGAAGCTGAGCTACCAACAGCCACCCTAGTCAAATCCAATGTTCCACTGCATATGTATAAAGAACAAAATAATTTTGTACCTGTGTATATGAAGAGGGCCAACTCCATATTTGTTTTCATTTCTTTTAACTCCATTCTCTCCATTGGTTTAAATCAATGCCAACATTTACCAGTGTTTTAGCCTGTGCTCTGTCACTCTCCTGTTTATCTTTCTTCTTTTTTTTTTTGTGTCAGTCCAGTTCCAGTGCCTACCATTACAACTAAATAAATCCAACAAATCCCTTTCTTCAGGAAAACAGACACATCTTATTTCTCACTGCTAAACTTTGCTGGGTGGCGTGGGGTTGTCAGACGTAACTCTGCTGTAAATCAGTCCAGTTCTGTTCAACCTGGCCAGGGAGCTGAGAAATAGTATTTGGAAATAACCAAATACTGGCACTGACAATCTCATTTTAAATCATGGACTATGATCAGGCATCTGTATAATAATGATACTTTTTCAAAATCACTTACAAACTCCTCACAGTACATTTAAGTATTTGAAACAAATTGGATTCAGCAATGATGAGTCCCCAAATCTGTCATTGTATATTCAAAACACATTGGGTTTATTGGTATTATTACATAAATCTCATTCTCAACTGTTTCATTTACATTTGACTGACTAATATGCAGCACATAAAGTTTATTGTCCTGTTTATGTTAAATCTTAGTAATTCAAATGGATGGAAATTTTTTATGCAACTGAAATACATAAATCTTATGATTTAGGCCTAAATATTTCTGTGAGTACAGTGTCTGTTCTAATCGCACTGATAAAATCCTTCTTAGCTGGATATCCTTTCATTCATACGTCTTGATTCCTATTGTAACAAAGTCAAAACATGAAGTGACAGGGATATAAAATTTAGAAAGATGGAAAGCATAAAAAGAAGGATCAAGTCTTTGTTATTCAAATTGGATATTAGTCTGAGAATGTCATTGTTTTGTTTTGTTTTTTATTTAAAAAATAACTATGGTAAGATAAATCCCAGGGATCATCTATTGGCAATCCCGTCTTTCCTTTTCTTCCATCTGCCTCATCTGTCTGTTTCTCCCAGTCCATTGATGAAACCGCCGAGAAAGTGGGGTGAATAAACACAACAATCTGAGCTTTATTTATCCTTTCCCCTGTGACAGTGGTGGGCTAAAATGGCAGGGCTTTGGATATGACCTTCAGTTAGAGTGGCTCTCCATCAGTCATCGCTGCCACCCACAGATCAAAGAGTGGATGAGAAGTAGTGGCACCCTTCTTCCTCCGCCCCATCCACTCTCCCTCTTTACCTCCCCCACAGCTGTTCACAAGAGATTTTGCCTTCTCACATGTTTTTCCTTCCTCCTATCCCCCAATTGTATTTCCTTCCTCTCCTTATTCTACCCTTGACCCATCTTTGTTTGGCTCAGTTTTTCTCCTTTCTTGTTGTCCCTTGATATTCCCTGTACCATTGTTTCCTCTCTGCATGAAGTAGAGTCTTGTCAGTTTCCTAATTCATGTACAAAAGCTTAGCAGCACATACTGTATGTTGTACCTAAGTGGAGCTCCGAGTCATTTGCTCAAGTGTGTTTTTCCATTTTTGGGACTAATAATAATAATGGATTAGATTTTGATAGCACTTTTCTGGTAACGCATACTCAAAGCGCGTACAAGTCTAGACTGACCCTATTCCAGAGTGATGGACGCATGATGATGAGAAAAGAGGTCGATGAAGTGGTTACCCATCATGTCTTGTGCCCACAGTACAAGCCTGTGGGGGCAGTGTTATGATCTGAGGTTGCTTCAGCTGGTCAGATGTAGATTCAGTAATGTTAAGTGTCCATAAAATGAGGCCGATTGCACTTGAATATGCTGACCACTTTTTTTTTTTTACACCAATAGATTGTATTTCTTTCCCAGTGACAATGTCAGAATTCATCACACTCAAACCATGAAAGAGCAATTCAAGGGAGCAGGAGCCATTTTTACATATTGATTGACCACCATAGAGTCAAGACCTGAACTCCATTGAGTATTCAATTGGATGTACTGGAGAAAACTTTTTAGTGGTCTAATTCGTGATCTTGGCAAAAGAAAATTAAAGCAACTCTGATTTGAAATAAATGTTGTGACATTTTTTATGATATTGCATGAGCTTTACATGTCATAAATGATGCCTAGCACTAGCAAAGGCAGCCCAGTCAAATGTTGTGTGTGTGAATGTTAATGCTTATTAAGCTGACATGGTTGAGTTAGCTTTAGATAGAAATTGCTGGTTTAAATGTCCTTCAAAGGGCTACTGTTGGGTAAAGAATTTTAATCAGCACCTCTACTCATACCAGGGTCTTTTTACTGCACTTCTACCTCAATCTGTGAACTTTTTCCACCTCTGAATATGAGCAAAGAACTCCTAGAATTAATGTCTATCATTACAAAAGTATAAAATAAATGTGATTCAAAAATATTTAAAGGTAAAAAAAAGTTTTCAATGCGGTGTCCTCGCATGCCCCCTTCGTCAGCTGACTTAATCAGCCAGACTGTGTCAGGATGACTAGCCGCATGCCTAATTATGTCACTCTACAAAATACTAACCCATTATTTCTCATTGTGCTGTTGATCCTCTTTATCTCTGTGAATCAGCCATGATGAACAGTGAAGCTTAAGCTAGTCTGATTACAGTATTCATGAAGACACAATAGTTAAAAGTGCCCATTTTACATAATGTAGGTATTAAACCTTGTGCTGATACTTCTGAACAGATGAACAGCCTCAACACTCAACCTGATGAGAGTTTCCACACAGCAAACATCCTGTTTTCTCTCGCAGAGATGGTTTGTGTGAAGATCGTTTATTACAGTGTTTACATAAAAGCAGCTTTTTTTTTTTTTTTTTTGCAAATCACCGCTCTTAAATATACATTTATTGCTTTCATTAATATACCTACCCTTGCAAATAATCTTATTATAAACCTTTATGCATTCTCTGTAAAACCTCAATAATAGAAACAAAGTTTGAGCCGAAGACTGAAAATCACATGGGCCTGAGGCTATACTGTGCATCTCTAACCTATTCATTGAGTCAGAGCACATAGTGTATAGCTGCGGGACATTATAAACTAATACTTTGTGTGAAACATTTTTGAATTAATTATAAAGTTTAAACACAACTTATTGTTTGAAAATTGCAACCATATAGATGCCTATAAGACTCCTACACACTCAGGGACTCCAGCCAGTATAAATAATAATTGTGAACGTAAAAAATATATGTTAATAAAATATATATAGATATTCAGTTGAATTTCATTCCATGGTACAAGTGACTTCTTGTGACTCCTTCAAAGTTCTCTCCACTCAAAATTTGCAATGAAACAGACATATATTTGTGAGGAGATGCAAAGTTATAGGAGTGTTCACCTCCACCCACAACTTCCTTCTCATATCAGGAGCAGAGGAATACGGATTAAATAAAAAATAAATAAATAAACTTCAAACTCATGCATTGCAGATGTAAATAGAGAAACACACACACACACACACACACACACACACACACACACACACACACACACACACACACACACACACACACA
>JAPTGZ010000026.1:14543635-14554936 GCA_029814645.1 Fowleria isostigma | reverse complement strand
TCTTGGCTGGACCAGAATCGCCAGAAGATCCTGCTTTCTTTTTTGGGGCCATGATGTGAAAAAGGAGGGTGAAAAAGGGGAGGATACTGAGAAAATTATGAAGCACAAACACAGACACTCTACACTATGACGCAACTGGGGACAAAATAACGGACGAGACTCGGGCGTCGTAAAGTCGAAACAGCGTAGGTCGAGTACCGCGTAACCCGAGGACCTCCTGTATTCTTTCTGTTATTAAATGTTTTGTGTATTTGTAGATCCATTGTGATCTGTACAGTGTAATGAACATGTGTAAATGATAAACTGAGACATAATATTGCTAAAATTGCACTTTTTTCCTTAAGAGATTTGAGGTTATTCATGTTATTCACATTTTTAAAGAATAGTTTGTAGATGTAAACATTATTGTAATGTAATTTGACTTTTTTCACTGTTATTATTTTACTGGTTTGGCCCACTTCAGCTCATATTGGGCTGAATGTGGCCCCTGAACTAAAATGAGTTTAGTTTGTATACTGACAAGAGTTTGATTATATAATACCAATTGTGATACAGTGGTTTTATATGGCATACAGAGATATATTGCAACATAAAGCAATAAGAATAAAAACCTGGAGGAAAAAATACATTTATTCTTATTACATAGAAGTCTGAGATTTGGTTTAAATACAATAATAATAAAGTACAACAACTTTTTTTACACAGAAATTGGTCATTAAAAAGAAGTTTTTGAGAGCTGATGAGCCAAAAATTGCAGTTCTTTAATACACAAGGGTGTTCATATTTTCTTAAATTCCTGCTAAACTTAAGTGTTTCTGATATTAAAAAGACAGAGGCAGGCCATGAGGAAGAGGGCAAGACTAAGCCTGCATTCACAAAAATAAAAACCAAAGCAAAAACAAAAAAAAAAAATGTGTTTGAAAATGTCGAAGTTTTGTAGCACTTGGACAAGTGTGTGGGCACCTATGAAGACAGGCATGTTTAAATAACAGCAAAAGAGCACAGTTGAGACCCAGCTGTGTGACTGATAGGGTAATAGCTTTGACATTTTTGTAACAGCGTTTTTATGTAGCACTTCAAAGTACCAGGTAAAAAGGGGTGAGTACCTGAGAAAAGAGTGAGAAACTTTACATACTCTCCTGATATAAAAAAAAGAAAAAAAGTGGAGTGCAATTAGAATAAAACACTCTAAGGATGATAATCACTGTAATGCAGGAGGGACACTGGCGGGTCAGATTTAACCGTTTACGAGGAGCGACATACATTTGTCTTCAGTGGTGAGTGTTAAAGTGGAACATCTCTACATGCATGAAACACACACATACACACACACACAAAAAAACACTGAGCCTGATATTCACAAGTTTGAAAGAACAAACACATTCAGTTGCGAAAAAGGATATTTTTACAGAATTCAAGCATAGACTGGGGGGGTGATTTTTTCTTTTTTTTTTCATGGATGCAAGTGCTGATGAATAGAGTGGTTTGTAGTGAGTGGAACAGGCCAGATGAAAGATAAAAATAAAGTCCGCTAATTGGGGCGTCGGGAGACTGGATTCTTGACCAAGCGGACAAAAAGGGGCTTGTGACCAACAATGACTTTCATGGCTGCCTGAATTACCGCAAAGCCTGATATGTTGCTGTTTTTAATTCAGCGTGTGTTACATTCTTTTCTCTCTGGAGTGACCCACCTCTGCCTGTGTATCCCTAGGGCAGGTGGAGCTCAGGGAAGGTGGAGGGTGGGTGTTGAGGGGGGGTGGTGGTGGTTGGTGGTGCTTGGCAGGAACCATGTGGCCATATTCAGCCCTTCATACTTCATTAGTGTCTCCTGCTCGCTCCTGCACCCTTTTTTCCTATCCTCTCACATTCTGCCGCCATCCCGACCCCATTTATCGCCACAGTCTCTTGGGAAACTAGCTCTCCCCTCGGGGATGTCCAGGAAAGGAAAATGTGTTTGTGTGTAAAAGGATAGGTAAGTGTATGTGAGGATCTGAGGTGCAGCAGTACTTCACAGAGTTGTATCGCAAGCATGTGGTGTTTCTGAGATCCCCTTGATCATGTCTCATCCTCTGTACCGCTCTCTTCTTTTTCCAGAATGGACTTTTTCCCTCTGTCACCAAACAAACAAAGACAATGAAACCATCTCTCCTATACTTTGTGTTGGATCTGGTGTATATATTAACACACAAGTGTCAAACATGCAGCCCGTGGGCCAAAACCGGCCCACTACAAGGTCAAGTCTGGCCCGTCAGATAAATTTATTAAATACAAAATGACATTGAAAATATTAACAATCAATGGTGTCAAAATCATTTTAATTCAGATTCCACATGCAGACCAATATAATCTCAAGTGGGTCAGACCAGTAAAATACTATCATAATAGTCTATAAATGGTACTAATGGGGACTACTGTGTATAATTAGGTGTTATGCTTATGGTGTACACAAAACGTTCTACAATATCACAACTATATCTATGTGAACTTGCAATGGATCCTTCTCTGTGCATGTGCTTTGGGTATATGTTACATGTACAGTATCTACGTATATTCACTCCATTAACCTTCCTGTATAATCCACCAGGTATAGTTTTTATTCAAGATCTGTAAGTCTAATTGTCTCTTCTGTTCATATGTTCTCATATGCACATTCTTCAGTTCTGGATGTATAACTATTCGCAGATTTTTTTTGTAGAGATCTTGTGCAGACTTGTGCATATAATATGCTCTCTTTTGTTTTATTATTTTTATTTTTTTTTTCTATTTTTATTTTTCTCTTTTTAATTTTTTTTTTATGTATCTCTGTGTACACATGTATGAGGTGCATATAAACACTATTGATTATTGTACATGCATGTGAATTGCCACAGTAACTGAAGTGCATAAGCTCGAAATAAACTTAACTAAACTAAACTAAATAAGAAAAATCGCAAACTTTCTCTGTTGTGGAGGAAAAAGTGAAATTACATAAAAATGTTTACATTTACACACTGTCCTCTTACAAGAAATATGAATAACCTGAACAAATATAAACAACCTGAAATGATATTTAAAAGAAGTAAATGAAATTTTACCACTATACCATTACTAAATGTATATTTGTAATTGTAATGTAAGTTGTAACACACTTGTGTAGATGATAAAGTGAGAAATAATATTGTTAAAATTCCACTTATTTTTTCTTAATATATTTGAGGTTGTTCATGTTATTGAGATTTTTAAGGGAACTTTGTATAGGTAAACATTATCATAATATAATTTTCCTTTTTTCCCTTATTATTTTAACGGGCTGGCCCACTTCAGATCATATTGCACTGAATGTGGTCCCTGAACTAAAATAAGTTTGACACCTCGGCATTAACATAACAAAAAATAATAGGTGACAAATTAAAGGAAAACCTGATGGGAGTGTACTTGCCCCAGTCCATAGGGCACAAGATGGCACCTAAATGTTTGAGTATGAAAATGATGACAATCATATGCTATCCATCATCATCACCAGCACTAAACCAAGCTGAGCAGTGATGGGTTGGACAGCACTCGCCTCCACTCATCAAAACGGTACACGAAGACTCGTGAATAATGATGTTCATTTGAGCAACATTTGGAAGTGGGAAATATCTAAAACATGCAGGACACTGTGCCTCGAGGACCAGTAAAACTGTTGGACAATACCGATTCAGTTATAAACCCTGGGCCATTTATTTCCACTTGGAATCATTTCAATGTAACATATAACAATGGAGTAGCTGATAATGTTGTAGTCAAGACTGGCTAGACCAAAACCAAGACACTGATGAAACCAGAGGGTACTAAGACTAAGACAAGATCAAGGCCAAGCCCTACACCAAGACCAGAAGAGACTAGACGTTAGAACATGACATGACACGAGTGATGGATGTTTTTGGATTTATGTGGTGAGTGTGTATTTGTGTGCGTATGTGTTTTAAAGAGAGGAGGAGGGTGAGTGGGAGAAAGGAAGAGGGAGAGAATGAGAGAAAATAAGAGAGACAGTTATGTGTCTATGTGTGTGTATGTGCATGTGTGTGTGGTAAACTGATGTGAAACTTTTGTATTATGTATTCTCTTCTTATACATCTGTAAAATGTTAATGGTCTTTTTCCTATATACCCCACTTACTCTGTTATGAACTCACTTATTTAAATGGAACAACATCAACCTGTCCAGGGACTACAGGTGGAAATTAGCTTTTGCTATAACCTGGCACCAACATCTTTCCTTATGACTCTGTAGGTCAATGTATTGTCGTGCACTGTCCCTTTTCAAATAAAACCATACCATACCATACCATACCATTACTCATATCAATTGTAGAGTAAAAGGCATTCCTATAAAGTGTCATGACTAGTTCCATCAAATTCATGTGATCTTTTCTATTATATTGTCCTTATGTCTCGAAGAGGGCGCGTCATAAATAATGATACTATTCTGTGATGATGCGGTTTTTGTACAAATCCCATCGAGACCATTATGTCCGAGACCAAGACAAGATGAGACCAAATGGGTTGAGTCTGTGACAAGACCGAGACCACAAAAAATTGGTCTCGAGACGAAGACCAGTCTCCAGAACCACATTACTAGTAGCTGATAGCCAATGTTTAATTCATATAAAACCAAGTTTAGATCAGAAAACAGCAAAGGTAAGACACAATTAACAATCATCCCATCATAAGACTTAAGATGTGATGTTATTATTATTATTAGGAGTTTTTGTGGTTGAGAAATCACACTTGTACGTTGGATCTGCATTGTGCACGTATACATGACATGCTCTGATAATGGACTGTTACCCTGTTTTATATATTTGTCCATTTAAGTGCTTGTTTTCCAGATTGTGTTGTTCTCTTCACCAGTTGGTCTTGTTGAGCTTTTAGGTGAAGTTCTCCTGGTTACATAGATGTATAGAATGTGTATTTGGCTACAAATGTTCTATAGTATTACCATGGCAACACAGGCAGAACTGTGGCTGCCTCTGGGGCTTAAGAGGTGACAATGACAGTTTGGCTAGTAACCAGAGCACAAGGCAATGTTACTTTATCTTTAGTAATTTAAATTTTGTTGACATTAATCTCTCTTAACATTTTTTTTTTTAAATTATAGGAATATTTACATATACATGAATATAAAATATACAATGATATCTTCATCATATTATCCTTGACTTAACACATATCCAAACATAAATAAAAAAAAAAAAAAGTGTGCAGTAAAATTTTAGGTATATCACTGCATGCCTATTATTGATCTCAACTCGTTTAAACTATAATATCTTTTAAAAATAGACCCATCAGGCTTGGCCAACTCCATACTGACTTTGTGTTCACAGATTTTCAAAGCCAAAATTGAGGCCAAACCAGCTCTAAACATACTCTGTCCTTGCTGTGAATAGTTTTTTTATGACTCAATGAGGTATTCATGCTATTTATATATTGATTTTCATACTCCTATTGGTTCTGAATGTTGGTTGCACTTGGCAGAGTTCAAAGACCTGCAGAATGCCAACATTCATTGAAACACCACCTTAGTAAAGGTTCTTTATATTGTTTTTCTCCCATTAATGTCAGCATCTCTACATATACACTTCTATACACATGCTCATTTCAAAACACATTCAAGAACGGGTGTTCAATCCCATCTACAAGACTGCTCTTCTATTAAGTAACACATGCATGCACTACCCACCTCTGCCCTGGTAAAAGCAGCAGGTGCACACACATCTATATATAAACCAGGAGATAAATGAATACATAGTTGTACTTTAGAGACTAGGCTCTGTGACCCTATTCCAACCCTTCCAACCCCTTTTTTTCATTTGCTGTCCCTGAGTTTGTCTTTGTTTCCCTCTCGACAACTTCATCTCCTCCTCCACAGAAAGGCATTATAAACCAAAAGTGTGTATGTTGAAAACGCAGCTGAATTAGAAGCTTCTAATATATACTACAGCTAAAATAACTCCACTTGTTTACAAGGGGTTAGGACATTACATAGAAAAATACAAGGTATTTTTTTCTGTCATCAGACAAAGCTTACTTCAGTATAAAAGCTATTCATTTACAACTATTCATTTTGAGATACACTTCACAATGCCCTCCATGAATTCTTTATAAATCACAGGTATTCTTGACCTGCTGATATTTCAATTACACACTTAATTTCTTGGATAAACAAGTTCTTAAGGCTAAATCCAAAAAGGAAATACATCTCCGCAAGTGGCATGATGTACCTGTGTATGTGTGGAAATTACATTTACACCGGCAAATTGGGTATAAATTCACCTTCCAGCTCAAACTGATTGGATCTAAAGTAATGTTTTTTTGGCCCAACTGAGCTAGAAAAGGCTGATAACTGAATAAATTTACTTCTTGCTATCTCCACATAGACAAGATCATATTTCTGAACAAAGATGGCTAATGCTGCCTAAGGTCAGGCACTCGGTGCAAATATAGAACAAGCTGTAATATTCATAGTCTGCTATTGTATGTTATACCTAAACTTTGCTTCAGCCAAAACCCCATTCTCATGGCACTAAAACTTTAGACATGTCAAGTGGTTTGACCCACAGCTTCCCCAGTGGTTGCGACCATGGGAAAACAGGAAAAGATGCTAACATGTTAAAGAGCAGCAAACAATTCCACCACTTGTGTCTATGCCTCGGGCAAAAGTGGTCACAGTGGTCTTTGTATCACATTCACACAGGGCGAAACATTTCCCATGGTCCCTGTAGGAAAACGGAACACCCACAATATAATTATAGTGGTGCAGAAAGCCATGTTTGGTGACTGTCACCAAGGAAGCGAATATTCACTGAGACTACAGCTGCACAATATATCATTTGAGCGTCGTGATAGCAATGGAAGTGTGAGCAATAGTCACGTCGCAGGTCTTGTAATGTAGGAGGTAAATGAACTCCACCAGTTCTCATCTAATTTCAAGGGTACCTGACACACTGCACACAGCAATCCACCAATCACAATCCTTTTTTTTTTTTTTCCTGGTTTATACACGCCATGTATACACACAAATGCAAAACAACACCCCCCCCCAAAAAAAAAAAAATAGACAAACAGTGTGCAAGGTCAATACAGAGAATTACAGTGTATTTGGTGATGTACTGATATGATCTAAATATGGCTGCCAAGCTTTCAAACTGTGTTATATTGTTTTCTGAGACAATAAGTTGTTTTTTTTTGTTCTTTCGTTTGTTTGTTTTTTACAGGGGAATGCCAATATTTACCTCCAAAGATCACCTGTCAGTCAAAGAAGAGGAATCAGATTCCCATGACACTGCAATGCACTTCTTAGCTTCACATAAAGCAGCTTCCAGACATGTGAGTTGTGCATTGCTTAGAGACCAACGAATGTGAGCATCGTCATCACAATGTACATGTGCGCAATAGTCACGTTGCAGGTCCTGCAATGCTGGAAGTAAATTAACTCAACATGTTCTCATCTAATTTCAAGGGTACCTGACATACATTAAGTGCAGTCATCCACCAATCCCAATCCTTCAGTTTGCTGAAGCAGACCACGCCCCTACACATGGAGTGAGTCGCTGATGGTAACGACTTTGAAAAATGAGCAACAAACGAGAGAAAATCACCGGAAATGAGCAACAAAATTACTGAAAACAAAGAAAAAAAAATCACAGAAAAACAAAAAAGAAAATAACTGTAAAAACAAAGACGAAAGTTGCAGGATTAGGAAGAAAATCGCAATATCATTTTTTTCAAATTTGTGCAGCCCTATCGAAAGACTTGCAATGTAGGAGGCAAATGAACTCAATGGGTTCTCATCTAAATTCGAGAGTACCTGACACACACACACAGCCATCCACCAATCACAATCATTCTTAATCAGTTTGGAGTGAGTCGCTGTTATCAACTTTGAAAACTGAGCCTCAAACAAGAGAAAATTACTGAAAATTAGGCCTTGGTGCCAAAAAGAAAATCCATTATCTGGAAACTTGTGTTCTGTGTCGGCAGTGCCTTACAATTGTTGCCACAAAGACAGGTAACTCAACTAATTTGTTTGACCATTTACGTCACCACCACATAACTATTACATCCTTCTGATTTTTTTTCATATCAATGTCAGTTTTTTCCAACATCGTGCAGGCCTAACTTAGACTATGAAACATGAGGTATTTACTCAATACATTAGGTTGCTTTTAACAGTTCAGGTCGTCACTGTGGGAGCCATGCCAAGGCCTTGTCACAGGGATAGATCTGTGATTACTGTATAAAGAAGACCAAAGAGGCTTTGCCCACAAGAAAGAAAAGCAGACACAGGGGGAAGATCAGGGATGAGAGCAATAATGGAGAATAGAGAGGGAGCTGAGAGGGAGGGACGAACGCGAACGGGAACAGATTGAAAGTGTCAGCGCCCCACTTTACAGCAGATGGGGATTTCACGACGCGCAGCTCTCCTCTCGTTCTCTATTTACTATTCTCCACTTAGGCTTAGAGAGAAGCAACTCTTTAGTGAGACTGTCATGGCTCTTGTCTAAATACATTCATTTTCTACTGCACAAACAAATGCAACACAATTCAGTATGATGATATGAATTCGTCAGCAGCAATATAAATCTACCCTGGTCTATACGGATAAATAACGGCAAACACATAGGTGCAAGAATATTCTCTTTAAGCCAAAGAAACCAAAGGCATTATAGTGTAATTGGCTTCACACACACACACACACACAAACACATCCCGCTGTCTCCATCCTCAAGGACTGCTGTGGGTTCAGGCATAGAGCACCCAGCTTGGTAATGAGGGAGAAAACTAATATTTGGAGTGCATTAATATTGTTGATCTGAGGTGGCGCTGAGGCTAAGCACACCAGCTAACGCTTGTTTGTGAAATATGCTGGTGTTTGTGTATTGGAAGAGTAGTGCCAGTCAGGCAGAGAGCATCAGTCAGCCATGCGCTGGCCAGCTGAACCCCACAGATCAGCTTGTACATAACCAACAGCAATCTATCTCCAACCTTTCATTACCCATATCTGCAAGGATGCATGTAGTGTCACACACAGAGTCATAAATTACACACTCAGATATATTTTAATGGAGTTCAGGATAAAATGTAAACTGGCTGCATGTTATTTTCATGTTTCTCCCCTACTTGATTTCCTCCACTTTTCTGACATGACCAAAACCTGAGCAAACACGGTGTACATCTACTTTGATTGCACTAATTCTGCGTGAAGAAAATAGCTAATATTAATAAGTACTACTCAGTATCCTTGAGCAATGTTCCTTTTTTTTTTTTTTTAACTCTGCTCTCTTTAGCTGCCCTTGTCATGAAACAACCTTTTTGTTATTTTTTTCTGTTTCTTCTCCTGCAAGTGGTACGGTTTGTTTTTGTTTTATGTGTTATTGGTGGAAATACACTTACAGATATAAATTGCATATTCATATTTTAGTAGAGAATAAATTACCAGGCTGGGAATACTTTTTTGTTTTGCCATCATAAGAAATCCTGGTGGAGACCTGGTGATTTAAGACATAAGTAACAGATACACCAGCAAAAATGAATACACTGTAGCATCTCCGCTGCACAATAAATCATTGCCATTATCTTAGAATTACAATCACAGTGATATATGAGACTAGGAAAGCATCTTAAGGCTTTCCTGTGAACTTTGAAAAAACAAAAAGGGGATATAACAGCCTCTCAAATGCACCCGTTTCTCCACTTGTGACAGTCAACAGTGCAGTGCAGGTGCTGATACTCTGCAGGGAATTTGGCCTGAGGTCACTCGGAGGAATCCAGAAGGGTACATGGGGTGTCACTTCCATTTATTCCTGGCTCCAACAGTCTGGTTTATGGTGTTAGAGTGAATCTGCTGAGTGGAGGGAAGGACAGAAAAAAAAAAAAAAAAACGAGAGGAGGGCGAGGGAGGCATAGTGTATTTAAATTGTTGAACCACTGCTATTACTCCTTTGCCCAAAGCATGAATGTGTGTGACACAATTTCAACTGACATTTTGTCTTCTAACAGGAGCCCACAGATGACCTGCTGATTCCATTGTCTCCTTGTCTCAATCACCAGTGTGTCACTAAGGCCAGTGCCAGGTCATGCACACACACAGATTTGTCTTGAGTCTACGCCAAAGCAAAGGTGACAGGGATGACACCATAACAAGAATGACTCACCCTTTCAAGCTGTGCATAAAAACATCAGCTATTTGCATTTGCCAGCCCTGGGTTAATTTGTTTCGACTGGAGAAATTAAAAAAAAAAAAAAAAAAAAAAAAAATGGAAGCCCTAATTGCCTCTAGTTGTTTCCTCCTTGGCTCTTTTTTTACCTTCTGTAGGACAGCAGATCCTTGTGGACAGCACATTTCTCTATTAATAACAGTTATTTCAGCTCTCTTACCTCACTGGACTGGCTGATTAAACTCTTAATGAAGCTGGTATCTCTTTGGCCACCAATATTTCCCCGGTGTGCTAAAGAAGCCAAATGTGTCTCAGTCCCTAACCTCTTTTAAACCCTTTACACAACACCCGCCCCAACACACACACACAACACACACACACAACACACACACACACTTCTACGCCCGAGAGTCCAAAACCACTCACTATCTCAACAGATGTGTCCTAGCAAACACAGCTTTCCTGCAGATTGTATCTCCAGCACGGTGATGTCAGGCTGCATCAAGGCCTGGTGCAGGCATTAGCACATGCAGCTAACCAGCGAGGCTGCATATTGAATTACAACATGGCCTCATGTGGGCAGAATGAGCAGAAACACATGTGTCGCTGTCGCTTATTTAATGAGCACATTAAGCACATCAGCACACTTACCATACTCTGTCTGCTAAAACATCTGCATGCTGTAGAAATGGCTGATCTTCACCGTACGTTTAAATGAAAGTAAGCGCCTATAGCTCAGTCTGTCTTTTTAGGATTCTGTCATCTTAGGTCAGTTCAGTTTAGGCATTGATTAAGTCAGCTTATTGCAGAAGGTACCAGGTTTATCTGTTGTATTTATCTGTTTTGTTTTGGGGTTTTTTTTTATCGTATATTGTTGCTTTGTATTGTGCACTTTGAGATTTGGTATCACATGTAAAGTGTGTTAAAAATACAGGTGGTAAATGTATTTACATTCTACATTTAGTAGAAGTACAGCTACTTGCATGAAAAATACTCTCATAAAAGTAGTAGTACTGATTCAACTCCTCTACTTAAGTAAAAAAGTATGACATCTCAATTGTAATAAAGTACAAAAGTAAAAAGTAAAACAGCATTTTTTGCCATTAATGAAACAATACTTA
>JAPTGZ010000026.1:14523861-14534100 GCA_029814645.1 Fowleria isostigma | reverse complement strand
CACACACACACACACACACACACACACACACACACACACACACACACACACACACACACACACACACACACTTTTGCTGTCTACGATGTCTATATAAAGCCAGAGGCAGCCACTGAGTTTGATCTGCACACTACTCTGGATTTCGTCCATGTACAGCAAGGGAGAAACCAAGGAAGAATTGATGGACTGGAGTTCAAGAGATGAAAAGAGATAGTTGAAAATGAGTAATATGTAGAGTAATGAATAGATGGCTTCCAGCTTATCTCTCACTCTCCATTCAACACAAACTGCTGACTCCACCATGTTTCCCACAGCTCCTCTCCTCTCCTTCCTCAATCCTCCCCCACCTCAAACTCCCCCGTGGCATTTCCCTGGGACCTGTTCTCCTCATTTCTGTAAATGTTAAATGAAATTAGTGCAATGCATCAGTGAGTTCATTTTTCCCACTGAAAATCACTTTGTAATCTGCTCTGCACATGAAAGGAAAGTAGCAGGGCACCTGAAGGTCAGCCACATCTCTGTGCTCACCATGTACTTCCTTTTTTTCAAACATAGGAGTAAAGTCATTGATTTTTTTTTTTTTTTTTGTCCACTTCCCCCTCTTGGATCCCCCTTGCAGATTTATGTGTGTGTTCTGTATTTCTTCCCCCTGTGTCTCGGTAGTGCTCAGCTGAATTTGTAAGACTCAGTGTGTTTGGCTCCCCATTAAACTCATTGAGCCAGCAGATGAGCAGGGCATCCTATCTGTGCCAGGGAGTGTACAGTATGTGTGTGGAAGGGGTAACGGCGTGTGTGTTTGCATTTATGCATCTGTGTGTATATGTCTGCACAAACGTCTCTCTGCAAATAACAATCATGCTGCTGTTTTCCTCTTTCCCTCCTGACATTCATGCTGCATCTTTACCTCATTTCTGCTCGTTGCTCATTTCTGCACCTTCCTCAAATTCCCTAATGGCTTGATGGGTCTTCCTAGATCTTACTGTCTACAAAACACACAGGAGTCCCTGTGCAAATGGAGCACCCCCCTTAGCTTTGTGAGAGTATTCACAATGCTGACGGCTTTCTGCTTCTTTCCCCTGCAGAGACAAATTCTGCTGCGGAAGTGGTAACCACCGCTGGGAATTGAGCTGCAGGAGGATAGAGCAGAGAAGAGCAATGAGTGATGGAATTGCACAAAGATTTAATTCACCTCTGAGGAGATGGCAGCTTAATGTATATAAATGCACTATAAGGAGAACAATGAGAATGGAGAGGCGGCTATTGCGTGGGGGGATCATCATGGCTATCTCAAAGATAAGGGCCAGAGACATAATACAAGATAATTCAATATATTATTACCCGAGTATAAATGTACAATTCTAAAGCTAAATATGGGATGCTGTGGTCATTTGTTTGCTGCTGGGGTTGTAGGAAACTGATTTTATATGACAAGAGAAGATAACCAGATGAATATAATAACATTTAATTTGTTGGATGTATTCTTTATTGTGTCAAAATAGATTGCTTTCTTAACATACCTTATGTCATATAATTCATGCATATTTATAGTACTAACACTGGATGAGCCAGTGTCTGTTAACATACGTTAAAGTAAAACAAGTATTTATTAAGACATCATAAATGAATAAGTAAATGAATACTGACATAAAAAGGTAAAATATTATATTGTCAACATTTGAAAGCCTTTTAACTATACTTACTTATAATATTAGGGGATACAGCACTATGCATCTGTTTGTCATCATTTTGAGTCAGTATTTTATACACCAAATTTGTTCTTGTTTATCAGTTACAGGTTGGAGTGAAGTGTTTCCTTTTGCTATTTTGTCTGGTGTTTGTTGCTGGAGCCAAGCTAGAAAACAATTTGATATTTTACCAATAAACTTGTTGCAAACCACTTAAAAAATTGAGCAAACTTAAAGAAGATTAGATCCCTAAATGGTACCATGTTTGGCTTTTGTGTGGGATAGGCTCTTTGTGTGGCTCTTGTTTGATTAAATGTCAGTTTAATAGGGGTGTAATGATACAGAAAAAATTTAGTTTGGTACATTTTTGGTACAGCGGCCTTCAGTTCTATACATTTTTGATATGTTTTTGGTACAATGAAGGACACCAGTGAAGGGGTGGTATAAGGGGGGGCGCTCCGTAACTACCGAAAGTGAAACTTAACATACTATGATTTATTTTATTTTATTTTATTTACCTTTATTTAACCAAGAAGTCCCATTGAGATCTGAATTCTCTTTTGCAAGGGAGACGTGGACCTATTAGTGCATTTCTTTGAATGGTGGGAGGAAACCAGAGTACCCGGAGGAAACCCACGCAGACACGGGGAGAACATGCAAACTCCACACAGAAAGGTCCCACCCATCGACTGGTGTTGGAATTGAACCCAGTACCTTTTTGCTGCGAGGCACAAGTGCTAACCACTGCAATATCGTTTTGCCCATGGCTATAGGAGCCAATAGTAAGTTATTGGATTTGTTTGGTCAAATAATGACAGAAAAAAATTTTTCGTTTGAAACTTAATATTTTATCTGTGATCCATTTTGTAGTTAAAGTCATTTAAAATTATGTTAATTCTACTAAAACATTTTTGGGATAATTTATGATGATTTAAGAACACAATTAGTGAAATACAGCCTTATATTTACACTGGTTGGAAAATTGTAAATAGGTTACTGTGGCTTTAAGAGGGTTCGTGTTGGCATGTGAACGCTGGCTCAGGAGCTCTCTCAGTCAGTCACAAATTATACATGGATCGAGCCACAGATTTTTTTTTTTTTTTTAGCAGGGCAATTAATTGATAATCATTGGAATTTAATCAAGCAAAATCTTATCGACAATTAAACGATAGTCGATTAATTGTTTACATCCCTAGTACAAACCAGCACACCATTACACCTCTATGGTTTAACATATGTTGTCACACCACTGTCTGCATACAGGGTGCTTAAACATTAAAAGTTAGAGTTTTTAGGCTTACGGTTGTGCTAACATTTCTTCTCTGCAGTTGAACACATGCCTGCAGGGTGGTGGTGGTGGTGGTGGTGGTGGTGGTGGTGATTGCTTTGTCCGTCTGCCCAGTCAGACTGCCAAGTAATACTCAGACACCCAAAGTCCACCATCAAGAGACCGACTCTCTCCAACCACTTCTACCCTCACTTTCCTACTGGCTACTCCTGATCAGGCCTATGTGTACAGTTTTTGGTTTCATCCACATCATGCAGACAGCTAGCCACCATCCCCAGCAATGGGCTTCAGGGTGTCAGATCTAGGGCATGCTGTGACACTGGGGGCTGGCTTTCATTCCACCCTCACACACTGACACTTTGTTCACTGTCACACTCCACCAGGACGTGCTACGAAAACAAAACTAAGACTGTTTAGTAACTGTTCGCCCCAAAGTGCAAATAAACACACATATGTAGGCACTAATACATAAACCCTCAAACATGCAGATGTACCCACAACAATCCTTCTTCTGTAAACTCCTCAGCTGGAAGAATACTGTGTCAGCTAGTGCTCTGTGGGAGAGCGAAGCAAAGAGATAGGCACAGAGAGAGAGAGAGAAAATAAGCTCTGATAGAGAATTGAATATGTAGGAGAGAATTCATGAAGAAGGCAGCAAGGATGATGTGCAGCGACATGAAGGAATATAAAGAACAAGAATAGAGTGAGAGCTCGGGAATAGACAGGGACAGAACAACAGACAAGGGGGAAAGGAGGAAAAAGAAAAGATGAACAAAAAAGCAGCGCATCAGTCTTTGCTGGACCATTTGGCATTCGTCTTGCTGTCCTGTCTTTGTCTTGTCCAGCTACTCAACTGTGCAGTTCAGCCATTCAAAACCCTCTCGCATTGTCTTTTGCATTGGGCTCCAACATTTTTCTCTTCCTTCATCTTACTTTCCATTTCTTTCTGTTTCTTAAAGGTGAAGTAAGCCATTGGTGAGATAGATTGTTGGTATGAACTCAACAGCCAAACAAATACAATCATCTTCTTTTTCTCAAGTTCCGCCTTTATGGAAGTGCATTCCAGGAAGGAAAAATAAAAGACTTTTGTCAGTTTGTTTTGTCCAAATTACAAATAAACCCAGTCAATAAAGGCAGAATATAACAATATTACTTTAGGATACCTTTAGCTTTGATTACAAAATGTAATTACGTGGTGTTGTTTCAATAACCTTATGACATTTTCATTCATTTATTGCCAAGATCTTGTATTGATAATAGTAGAATCAGACCGCCGTGTACAACCTCCTCTAGTAAATCCCAAATACTGTCAATGGGGATCAGGTCTGGACTCTGAGGAAAAAATCCATTGGTGAAAATAATGTCCCATTCTCCCTGAACCACTACCTGAGCGTGTTGAAACCTCCTATTGTCATCAGTGCATCATCAGTGAAGAAAAAAATCCATTAACAGAAAAACTTGGTCATTCATTTATATTCAGGTTTAGCTGACCTCATTTTTTTGAACATGTAACATTGCTGATCCTAGACTTCATGAACTGAATTAACCCCAGATCATATCACTCCCCCCTACAGGCTTGTACTGTAGGCACTAGGCATGATGGGTAATCACTTGATCTGCCTCTTTTCTCCCCTTGGTGCATCCATCACTCTGGAACAGGGTCAATCAATGGTTGTCTAAGAAGGAAGGAGCTACACACTGCAACGGTTAAATACCTTGTCACCATGGAAACATTAGTCACAGCAGGAAATATCCAATGGCTCTTACCTTTGATTAGTTAAGCCCAAGTAGGGACATGTTTAAGCCATGCTGTGAATTAACACTACAGAACCACAGAGCTATTGAATGATTAGGGAAGAAGACATGTACTGAACACCAGAGATGACTATGTTAAGTAACTGATCAACATGTCAATAAAGTGAAAGCCTGAAATGCAAAACAGGCCTCAACACTAAAAACGCCATAAATATAAGGATGTAAAATTTTTGAATCAGCCCCATTACATAGATCATACCTCACAGACGGATACTCTCTGGTCAGGTGACATGGAAATAGATGTTTGGACGAAGAAATCTGAGGACTGTAACTCAACAAACACCATCCCAACTGGGAAGCATGGGGGTGGAGTATCATGTTGTGGGATTGTGCTGATACAAGAAGGACAGGTGCATTTCAGAAATCTGATAGCATCATGAAGAATGAGAATTGTGTGAATATTTTGGAACTTCATCTGACAACCTCAGAGAAGTAACTATAGAGTGAATATAGACTGATCTGTGAGATGGCGTCACTCCAAAATGATAACATAACATCTGATCCACTAAAAAGGTGACAAATTCAAAGCTGAAATTATTTTTACCATTATTTTGATTTTCCATGATAATTACATTATGTGATTAATTAAATAATATAGAGTATACCAGATTTCTGTACACAAAATGCAATTCAGCTTTTCAGTACAAGCACTCTCAAGCACAATCTTTTCTCTGCACTTGTGTTTTATGTTTTTATTGTGTTGTCTGGAACTTTTCACCAAATGGTGTTTACATATCAAAATTACACTAAAAACTAGTTTGAATACATTTTCCTGAGCTCTATGTAAACATCCGACCTCAACCAGAGCCTCTTAGTTTGGGCAAAAGGAAAACCCTCTATGAATATTCAGTTCCACTCACCCCTCTTTCTGTTCCAGTCCACCTTGGTAAATGAGTATCAAGTCTTCTAAAAATTAGAGCGGACAAGGACACGTGTACTTAAATATGTATAAATCTAATCTAATATGCAAAACTGTCAGATGCTATTGATTTTGCTAAATGCTAATCCTGCAAAACACAGAGCACTCCTGTCCACCCATTATCTCTCAATCTTACCATAAGCCCATCTAGCAACATCTAATGAAGTTGGGAAAGATCACTGCTGTGTTATAAAAGGCATGGGGTGAGTTTAATTAAACAATGCTAATGAGCAACTAATTAAAAGCTTTCCGATCAAAACAAGCCAGTAATTACCTGGAGCAGAGATGGATAATGAGCACACTACAATCACTGGCAGACAGGCAAACCCATGGAGACCTGACTACATAATTTCCCTTACTATTAATGACCACTTTTTTTTCTTCTAAATCTATCTGTTACCTATGTCCTCAACTCTTTCAGCGCGTCAGGCCTTCAAGTGAATGACTGATGGCACGAAGCCTTGAGAGCAGCTCTTGAGGAAATGCTTGAGTGTTGACAGAAACACGAAAAAACATTTTCCTATGCCAATTGTCATTCACTAACTCTCTCCCTGTCTCTCTAACACACACCCCTTCACCTATTGATTTTAATCTTCTTTTCTTCTCTAGTGGTTTCACTGGTCTCAGATTTTCAATCTGAATGGCAATTAACATTACGAAGGCAACTTCTCTTGAGTAATTCTCTATTGTACTACAATGGCTGCCCTTTCTGGCCAGTGACAGATAGGTTTCAGTGACCAGCTCTCCCTTCTGGCACTGGAGGAAAATCCATGACTTAGCTGACAAGGTCAACGCCACAGAGACCAGAGGAGTGGCCACATCTAAACCACAATGATGTCATGGGATATAACAATGGTATACCGCAGACTTTCATAAAAAAATGGAGAAAGTCAGTAGGAATGGCAGGTGAAGGGGGAAGACTGGGATAAAAGACTGGAAATTTTTATAACTGTGAAATTCTACTGATAGACAAAGAAGCCCAGAGGCCTGATAGATAAGAGATGAAGACAGAAGATGTTGAAGAAAATAAAAAAGGAGCAAAATGGTGAAACAAAAGAGCAGGGAAGCAATCAGAATGCAGTTGGACACAGGAATATGATGAATGGCCAGAAAGAATACGGCAGGACATGTGGGATATGCAGAGATAGATCTAGCGACAGGGAAGAAAGAGAGATAAATAGATGGATAGATAGCAATGTCCTCTCGGCATTTTTCTTCCGTTTGATCCTTTCCTCGCAACTAAAAAGATTATCAGTTTCTCAGAAATGCTTCAGTCAACAGGGAACAGTGAGCATCATCTGTTTCCGCTTGTCTTTCTTTGCTCTCAAGCAACTCAGCAGAAGGCTTTTGAATGTGTGTTATTGTCAAACTCTCTGAAGCCAATATGTTGTAACAATGGTGTATTAACAAAATATGCCAATTATTAATATAGAGGACAAAACAAGAAAATAAAAGACATCATATGGTGTTGAATGTAATGGTGTGAATAAAGATGGTCCTGAACTATGTTCTCACTGTATAGTAATTACAAATTAGACACGTCTCAGACTCATGTTTGATGCATTTTATGCAATTAGTCCTGACCTTTGCAGCACATCCAAACATATATGGGTTGTAAATGTTATTGCTTCATCCCTTTTACACTCATTGCCCTGAATGTGTAAACCAGGTGGGCAGATCAAAACAGCACCTACTGTGTGTTATTACTACAGTTCAGGTGATAGACCTTATGCACTTAATCAGAACTGAATTATTAGCTCAATCTGAGCTCTGTATAAAGTGAGAAAATTAGAGGTGCAAGGTCTACATTTTCTGTTTTATTTTGCCTGAGCTTATTAATATCACACAAGCCAGAGCTTTATAATTGAAAATATATACTCAGGAATCCACACCTTTATCCTAATGTGATTTTAAAGAGATTTCCATCACTTCATTTTTGCTTGAGCTGAATAATGAAGTAGGACTGTTCATATGTGCAACTTACATAGAAGCATGCTGTAACTGTTGAAGTCTAAATGATGAGAAAAAACATCCACTGTGGCAGCTGAAGGACAGAACTATACACATGTGAAAGGGGTATGTACGGCCCAAGAGCAAAACAATTGACTCTTTTGTCTTTATATTCATTTTATTTTAGAGACAGATATGATGTTTATGGTGTGAGAACATCTTTGACAGAATGACCTCCTCATAGAGGGAACTGTTGAATTGTGGGAGCACTGTGCCTGCAGCTGGCACTTCAACCCAATCTCACTCCAGCAGAGAGTGGTACGAAGGGACAAGGTCACATTCAACTTTCCATTTAAATGTCACGCTAAAATACATAAAAAAAAAAAAAATGAACATCATTTAGTGGATTTTATTTAAACAGTGCACAAAAAATGAAGTAAGTTACACTCAACTAAGTGCTAAATACTGTACTAATACTGACAGGCCAATTTCATTCTAGACATGAACGTAAACGGACAATGGATTAGTATCAGTGCATGTTCATACTAAGTACAAATGTGTAGAAATTGATGTGCCTGTCCTTGACTGTCTGCATTACTTTTCACCATTGATACTGTTGCAGTGTCTACGCCAGAGCTGGAAAGTGAAGTGAAAAGGGAAAATGATCTATTCTGAGCTTGTTACATAGTGGGTCACTGAGTACTTTCTCAGTCAAACATCCTCACCACAGCTTTGAATTATACAAAGATGCTACACTGTGTTCTTTCAAAAAAAAAAAAAAACGACCCTTCTGAACACATGCATAAACAAGGTAGCAATAGTTTACTAACAAGCTGTGACAGATGTTCGCATGAACTGCAGTGTGGGCAACTACTACTATTTTTCGCATCTTCCAGGAAGACAAGCATGATGAAGTTAAAGTGCGTTTGTTAACTTTGATCACTAGTTTTCTTAACGTATTTAAGAAAAAAATGCTTCATTCTCACCTCAATAGCAAATAAACAATTTCATTCATTATTTGTCAGAACATTAATAGAGATCCACAGTTCTTGTATTTGTTTAGCATGAATTGTTAAGTGGATTTGTGCACGCTACTGTTAAGCTTCAGCCTCTGTAGGACAACACCGCTGACTTCTTTCGGCAGAAAGCTTCCTCGGATCACACTGCATGTATCTACCTCCTCTTTGACTTCTCTCATCTCCTGTCCTCTCTTTCCCACCTTTTCTCCTATTCTGTTAGGAAGGGGAAAGGAAGAACCGATAAGGCTGCTTCCACAGAAATTACCTATCACACCTTGGCAATGTGTTCTGCTTTGCTGCTTGAGAAATGCTGAACTTGTCAATCTCCTTCAACTGAAAAGACTATGTCTGCTCATTTTGCTATATCTTTAAATGGCTAAAATATGGGTATCAAAGTGCACACTATATACTTACACTGGAAATTATGTTCTGCTGCAACTCGTATTAATTTCTATTTTGGTGAAGACCTTCATCACTATCTATCAAAGGACATCCATTACCAGCAGCAATGCAGACCAAATGCTTTTGTATGCAGGTAAGAATGCACTCATGAGCAGTAGCGGTGGGACAGTGTCATACTGTAAATGGTTTTCTTCTGTGAGAGGCCATTGTAAATTGCAATGAAACAGCAAGGCAAGACGCGGCGCAAACTTATTACCAAATCTCCATAGAAGCAATTGTGAGTAAAGTGTATTTATTACTTAGAGAGTGCAGAGGCTATGCATATTTATTTCTCTGGGTATTAGGAGGAACGCTTCCCAGTTATCTCCAGTAAATAGACTTGAATCACAGTCTGAGTAACTAGCAATATGCTTTAACCCTAACTTTAAACAGCTCTGCCAAAGTACCTCTAATAATCTTAAAATGAACCTTTAGGGAGCCATTGTTCATAAAAGCAGTTTCCATGATGTTCAGAGGCTATAGTTACTTGTCTATTCAGCATAGACTTCCTTTGGTTCACTGTGTTAATAAGAAGCATCTTCCTACTCTTCTCTGTTGGTGCATATGCCTGGGAGAGATGTAGTGCTTGCTGTGTTGCGTTGATGTTTTATGCTCTATCTGGGGCGCATCTCTTAGTAACATGCCACAGCCTAACTGGATCACAGATGAAGTGATATGATTGAAGCAGATGGTTCTAGGTTCAGTTGCTACCACTCATAGAGACCTAAATTAGAGTTAAAGGACAAAATGCCAGAAGTGTCAGTTACTGAGGTGCAAAATGTTCCATGAGTTATTTAAGATGTATTTTCAAGCAGTCTGAGTTCAGTCAAAGTGGGTACTGAGACGAACTATGTCAAAACTCCAAGGAACAGGTGTTAAACATAAAGCCCGTGGGCCAAAACTGGTCCACCAAAGGGTCCAGTGTGGCTGGTTGGATGAATTTCTGGAATGCAAAAATTACACTGAAGATATTATCACTTTAGATTAGGTTTCACATTTAGCACAATTCAATCTCAAGTGGGTCATAATGACGATAAATACTGAAAACTCCAAATTCTGTTCTTCTTTGTTTTAGTGTAAAAAAAAAAAAAAGTGTATAAAAATTTAATTTTACTTTTTTTT
>JAPTGZ010000026.1:14260811-14272626 GCA_029814645.1 Fowleria isostigma | reverse complement strand
ACTGTAAGTTGTTTGTTTACAAATTTTTTGAAAATATAAACAGACACAACGACACAGCAAATTTTGCATCAAAAATACTGAAGCAAGAGATGGGAATACTTGGCTAAAAAAAGTATATTTCAGGGGTACTTCATTGTAAAAAGTTTGAGAACTACTGATGTAGACAATCACAGGTTGGGTTGCAGTAGTCAGTTTTGCAGTTACAGGTGGAAAAGTTTGGAAAAAGTGGACCTGTACTGGACTCTAGTACTGACCCTGTGCACAGCCTATACTCCCTTCTCTCTACCACTACTTTATTCTCTGAAGTGACATATTTTATGTAGTCACATCAGTTTAGTTTGAAAAACTAACAAGCCTATTCTGTAAGGAGTATAAAGTGCAGATATTTATGCAAAAAATGTAGGGAGTAAAAGTAAAAAGCTGCCAGAAAAATTAATACTCAAGTAAAAAAATTCTACTCCTTTTTTACTCTAATTCTACTTCTATTCAAAAATCTACTTAAGTACAGTAATGAAGTACTTATACTTTATTGCGTCCAACCTCTGCTACACATGAAGATGCTGTATTACACTATGAGTACAGCAGTATCAGAGCCAGCGACACCAACAGACTGGATAAAATCATCAACAAGGCTGGATCTGTGATCGGTCTGAGGATGGACAGGTTTGAGTTTGTCGTGGAGAGGAGGACGCTAAAGAAACTGATCTCCATCATGGACCATGAAAAGCCCCCTCTGACCACACACTGGACAGACAGTGGAGCACATTCTCCAAAACTATTACAGCTCCGATGTTGAACAGACAGACACAGGAAATCTTTCCTCCCATATGTCATCTCACTGTACAATAAACTCACCTGATGTCAAACCTGCTCATAACCCCAATAACATATCCACTGAGCACTTTACTGTACATATTACCTGGCAATTATATTTTCACCTATTTTGCACATTTCAGTTTTTCTACTGCTCCTCACTTTAAAAATATTTTGCTTTTCTTGTAATATTTTGCTCTTACTGTAAATACTGTATATATTGTATTCTATTCTATTCTATTGCTGTTTTTCCTGTCATGCTACTGCTGTTATAACTCAATTTCCCAGTTTGGGATTAATAAAGTACTTCTATTCTAAATTCTTTTCTATTCTACGTAATATTAACTTATATCTTTGGTTAAAATCTGGCCCATTTTGTCAGTTTATTTGCCTTGTGTGTCTTTTATCTTTTCTTACTGCATTTTAATGTTAATGTAGAGCAATTTAAAGTCTTGCTCTTGAAGGGTGCTAACAAATACACTTGTCCGGGCCTCTTAAATCTCACTGCTGTAACAGACGAGGATGGTATCGTGGTGGACTGGTGATAGACTGTATCTGTCAGCGTTACCTTACAGCAGAGGAATAATGACGCCTCCTGGTAGAATTAGACTGATGAAACCATTAATTCTGTAAACACAAATTGTACTGAACTTTTCAAATCCCCAACAAACTACCATGGCAAACACTAATGAACAATTTATCTCAATGAATTCATTTGTTTTTCATTAGTCAGCAGTCGGTGCAGTTTGGATTTTGCATGTGTATTGTGTAAGTCCCTCTCCTGAGTGCTTACAGAAACCCGCTGTATTTTCTCTCTCTCTGCTTTTATCAGCATTTCTGTTTGCTGAAAAGTGACGGCTGCTCAATGCAGGCATGAATGACTAACAAGAACTGTGCTTCCATAATATAAATGTTTTGTTCGAGTTTGTTTTGCCAACAAAGCATTTTTAATACTGCAGAAGTTCATAGACACGTCATCAGAAAAGCTGCGCAATGTGATTTCTATCTGGAATTTTTTAAAAGATATTAAAACTGACCTACAGCTTTGAAAGACAAACTTCTCTGAGTAATGGTTTTCTATTAAGATGTTGTCTGTACCCTGGACATGTAGAAACAGGATCAGGCTCTGCAAAATTAACCCCTTAACATCCACCAATCACGTTAAAACTATAATGTTTGTTTTATTTCAGCCACGTTCCCCATCAAATCTCTGTGACCTAGCCTGCTTGTCCAAGGAAACTTATCCAGTGGATTATTTTTGACTTCATGATAATCGGTTTCCTGCTGATTGGCGGAGGCAGTTTTCTAATTTATCGCACAATCAAGAAGGTGTTGGTGGCTTTTTCGAAGTTCGAGAAAACCTCAACAACCAAAATGGATGGTCTAGCGAGGGTTGCCCACACCGGAACTCTGAACACTGCCAAGCTGGATCGTAAGCTGATTACGATCTTTGAACTCTTTCAGAAAATGGACTCAAAACTGGATAAGGTCTGGGGCTCTCCTGGAATGGGTTTGAGCAAAAAATATACTAAAATATTACCAAATTGATGAGTTGCCTGATTCGGATATGGATCATTCTGGACCAGTCTCACAAATTGTTTAAATTTTTCTTTGGGCACTGTGTACTTGGCACAAGGCTAAGTTTTTCCAAACATCACCTGGTTTTATGTAAACAAGCAGCTGACTGTTTGTCTGGCCTTCCCTTGCTATCTCAAACTGATAATTCACCGGCACTGTTGGACTTCTGAGGAGACAGCATGGCGACTTACGCCCACACACGCACAAGAACTGAACAGACAAAAACACACACACACACACACACACACACACACAATGCCTCCCCCTTCCATTCCCATCCTTGAAATGTGCGCCCTCACCTGGGTGAACTGTGAGTTGCATTTGTGGCGCCTTGGAACGGCTGCGTATCGAACCTCACTGGTTGTCCATCGTGAACCTGCCCTTTAATCTACCCTCCCTCCATCCAACTGTCATATGTTCTGTTTGTCATTTTTCTGTGCTTATGCTTAATGAGATGGTTTTATATATATATATATGTGTATGCATATCTTTTTTTTTCATCTTAATGATCCTCCTGTTTTTACTTTTCTTCTTCTTTAACTGGTCGGTACACATCCTGTATCCCCCTGTGACTGTTGCGTTTTTGTATGTTTTGGAGTGTACTGTTTTAAATCTCGTTGCTCTGTTGCCTTGTAACATGCGCAATGACAATAAAGCCTCATTCATTCAATTCATTCAAATAAAGTCAAATACATATATTTACACTTCTTTATTCAATGGTTAAACCTTAATGTAAGCTTTCAGTTAATTAACTAAAAATATGCATTGTTGTTACGTTATGTTAACAGGGAAAAATGATGAGGAAAAAGAGCGGGAAAAAGTACATGTACACAGTACGTTAGCTTTCATCTGGTGTATTCTTTTTGTTAGCATTTTCAGTTAGCCACCAGCTTCACTCTCAGAACAGGAAACAGGTACAAACAACCAATCACTGTGCAGCACATCCACCATGAACTCAACAAAATAAAATAGCATTGAAATCCTAAACAGAATTTATGCGAGTGCATTTTTAAAAAGATAAGTGAAAGGTTGTAAAGAAAAAAGTGATACAAAATAAACCATTTTATCAATAACTGTGGCCACTGTTCCCGTTGCCATAACTACAAGATAAAGGCAATCAACACAAAATAAATAGCAAATCCTCATTTTAATATTTTTTACATATAATAAATTAACTATTCTCCTTTTTTTTTATCACTTACTAATGAATTATCTTAAAATATGAAAAATCATGTTTTTTAATCAAATTTTTGAATGAAATATTGTTTTTTTTTACTCTAAGATGACAACATATGAAATCTTTATAACCATAATGTTTACACTGTAGATGTATTGTATGTGCTGCTCTTCTCTGCAAATATGAGCTGACCATACAGCATATGGCCATAAAAAAATTATTCTCATTTGTCTTTTAACCATTAACTGAGTATTAAGCTTTGTTTTGCCACATGTTCATCCAGATTGTATGGAAGTTAAAAAAAAAAAAAAAAAAATAATCACCAGAGGAAAAAGAAAATATTTTGTCTATATCAAACATCCCTTTCCCTGTTTACCACTTTTATCGGCTGCTCTCAGGTGTCAGTCATTGCTATTATTTGTTTTATTCATCTGTTGCCTGTTTTCCTCTGCCAAACGCTGGTCCTCAATCCATTTATTCCAGCACCATATTGTCCATTGTATGTGAATTTAGCGCTGCTGTTTGTTAGACGCCACAGTATGGAAATAAATGATTTGCATTGAAAGCTGTTTGTTTGCTGTTGTTTCCAGGTGTTTGCATGTCAATTCTTTTCCTATCTCTCATTAAAAGTTTAGTTCCTTTATGGTTTTATTTTGGACCATTAAAAGCTCTCCACTGATCTACTCGAATAAGAGGGTTTATTATCATTATCCTGACTCTGAGGTTATTTCCAGATTAATCGTTTTCTGACTGTTTATCACTAGAGCCACTGGGATTCACCCTAAAAATGCCAACACATGCTATTTAAGTTATAAAAGTTGTCCGAATATCCCAACATTACTATGAAACTTTAGATAACAAGCTTTTCTGTTACAAATATACACAAATCAGCCATAACACCATGACCACTGACAGGAGAAGTGGTAATAATATTGATTACTTCATAAGAATGAAACCTTTTACTTTGTTGGATACAATAGACAGCAGAGGAACACTAAGACTACGTTCAGACTTCAGGTAAATGTGACCCAATTTCGATTTTTTGGTCCATATATGACCTGGACCTAATCTGTTAAAGACAATTTGAACAGCACAAATCTGATTGTTTCAATTCTGACCTAGGCCATTTTCATTATTGGTCCTAAAACCAATACGTATCTGATATTTTGCAATGGAACTTCAGTCTGAACGGCCAGGTCGCGTTTATCTGACCTTTACATCACTGAAATGCAACAAACATGACCATTCTGCATCTCAGCAGTGTTACTTACGTAACCTATTTTGCAGGTCACTTCAGGATCACATTCAGTTCATATTCAAAACTGATAGGTCACGTTTAATGTGGAATATGAACAAGCACACAAAAAAAATGGATTTCACCAAAAAATACGAATTGTGCATTAAGACCTGCTACCTGAACGTAGCTTTAGTCCGCAAAGATGATGTGTTGGAAGCAGGTAAATGATCAACATAAGGACATTAGTGACTTTGACCAGGGCCATATTCTAACAGTGATGACTGGGTCAGAGTATCGCCACATCTGCAGGTCTTGTTGTTGTTCCTGGTTTCCAGAAGTTAGTACCATCAAAAAACAGACTAAAGAAGGACATCCAGATCTCAGAACAATTGATCATCTGTGGAAGTGTTGGATAAATAAATCTGATCCATGGAGGTCCACCTCTCTACTTTCAGGATTTTAGGGATTTGCTGTTACGTCTCAGTCCAGATACCACAGTCCAACTTCAGAGGTCTGGTGGAGTCTAGGCCTCGTGTCAGAGCTGTTTTAGTGGAAAATCAGGAATCTACACCCTATTAGATAGGTGGTAATAATGTTCTGCTTCCATAGATGCTGGATTGGTTGAGATCTGATTGTTCTTTAGATACTTTTGGTAGGTTCTAACTACTTTAGACTGGGAATAAACCAGATCTGCAGATGCTCTGACCCAGTGATTTGACTATCACAATTTCTCCCGTGTCAAAGTTACTCATTTCTCTACTCTTGGTTATTTTTCTGTTTCTAATAAATTAAAGACTGCTGCCTAATACATCCCACCCACTGACAGGTCCCACTGGAATGAGATCATCAAAATTAATGCTATTTTGCCTGCCAGTGGTCAAAATGTTCTGATTAATTAGTGTATATTTATGAAAACTGTACAGCCAATGCAATCAGTCTAATACAAAGTGGACCATGATGAAAAAACTAATTTTGCAGGAATTTTATAAACCAACAACAGTACAATAATTTAAAATACATCCTTTGAATGAATTAACTTGACCTTCAAACATTACCCGGCCAGCATGAGTGTGTACCATGGAGTGCAATTTTAGAAAAAGCAAAAAACCTTATTAGTGTACAAATGAAAAATAACCATAGGCATATTTTACCAGTTAATGATTCTAGTGTTAATAATTCCAAATCAAGCACAATTTTGTGCAGTCGTTGTTTACAATAGTAAACAAAGTACAAAAGTGTGAAGACGGCAGCATAAGTGTTGTTTTGCTTTGTCCTTCAGGCAGCGTCTTTTTTATCTCATCTAATCTGGTCACCAGAGCAGAAGCTGGATAATACTGTCTCTGTTTCTCTTTATCACATCTAGATATAAATGATGATGTGAGCTGATGTTAACTGACTCAGATTTAGCAGATGTTGACCACAAAAATAAATCCTCCCGCTGGCTAAATGTCGTTTGCTTCCTTCGTTTACACTTCCTACCTGTTTGTTCTATTTTACTTAATAACATGAAAAGGTTTGTAAAACCTTGTTGATTGCAGGAAACTTATCTTGGATACATTCCTAAAACAGAAAAAGTTCTCAATTGACATATCTGGTTTAAAAAAAAAAAAAAGAAGTCAAATAAAACTGAATGTTGAGTAGTAAAAAAAGAAACATTTACTTTTGACAGATTAATGTACTTGAGCAACTTCTGTTTTGACAAAGTACAGTTTGATTTGTGGACAGGGCCGCAGGACAATGGGCAGCAGTTCCACCCATGTGCCACCTGTAGATTACGTAAAACTGCACCCACTGATTTTTAGACAATCATTTAGAAGCCTTGATTTTGTATTTCAGTCTCCATTAGGTTTTTTGGGAGCTGGAAGTGACCATATTTGGACAAAAGATTGCAGTTGGAGTATTTATTAATTGAAAGAAAACGTCTGACACAATTAATCATACAATCTTGTTAAAAAAAAAAATTGGAGATATATGGCATCAGGGGAGTGGTTTGGAATTGGATCCAAAGCTACTAAAGGGAGAGACAACAGTTTTGTCAAGATGGGTGAGTTTAAGTCAGAATACTGGAGTATAGCTTGTGGGGTCCCTCAAGGATCAATTTTGGGTCCTGGGCTTTTTAATCTGTATATAAATTACATCTTTAAAATTTTCAACTTGATCAAGTTGATATTATTTGCAGATAATACTAATATATTTCATGCAAATTATGATTATAAGACCTTAATAAAAGTTGTAAATAGTGAATTAACCTAATTAAAAATGTGGATGAAAATTAATAAATTATCACGACATTTAAACTTAAAAGTGACAGTATTTGGTAATCATAAAGACAACTTCAACTGGTGATAAAGGTGGATGACATTGTAATAGAACAAGTGGTAGAATATACATTTTTGAGAGTAATTATAGATAGTAAATTACCCTGGAGTTCCTGGTTTTGGAATTGAACCCAGGACCTTCTTGCTGTGAAGTACAAGTACACCACAGTGTCACCCCTCAAATCAAAAGAATGGAGCTCAGGAAGTGTGATGGCTGATGGATGCCCTTCATCTCTTCGCTTTATTTTTCCTTTTAGCTGTGATTCTTCAGGCTGGATCACTGGCCACCCTGATGTCTGCCAGTCACTAGTCCTCCTCCAACTTTGACTTCAGCCCACTTGTTTCTCTTTGTTTTTGTGTTTCTAAAAGTGTGCATTTGTGGTTTCTGTTTGAGAGCTTCTTCATCCTGTACTTTTGTTTAGGTCCCACGGAGGCCTCAGTGAAGTCTAGGTCTTGTTCCAGTTTGCTCCCAAAAGCTGTTTAGCATTCCACCTACTTTTAACACAGTACACAACATTTGTAAAAACTCTCTGTATTCATTATTTTTCAGTACACACAAGACCTATGTGGTTGCTGACATGGTGCAATGACATTTGTTTCTGAGTCAAAAGAGTCAATTACCAGTGGAATCTGTGAGCTATTTATTGTGTTTTTTCTTAAATGAGGCATTGGGTAAGGATCAGATGCACCCAAATTAATGTATTTCAACCAAATACAATTATTAGCACAGTTTTCCATTGTCAGTGTTTTACCTGTAGTAGATCTTGCTTTTAAGTGTCTTGAATCCTGGTCCATTTACAGCAGTGCATTACATCACTTTATGCTCAGTGTTGATGCACATCATTGCTTCATTTACCTTCCTCTGAACTAAAGAGCACAGATAAAAGGCTGATAAATTAAACATTAAATGTGATGAGGTGAAACACTTCATGAGCATTATTCTATATAGGGGTGAACTGTAAATATCCAGCTTTACAGATTCATTGGGGTTAGTTAGCTAATGTTAGCTAGCTCCAAGGTAATTTTTTTCCTCATTTGATTAAGAATTGCAACCTTACTTATCAGCTTCATTTGCCTCCTTTGCTTTTACCATCACACATAAAGTGATAGAGTGACAACAAGATGCAGCAGATTAAATATATTTTACATATCAAAAAGAAAATGTTTGATTTGTGGTGTTGCACAGCATGAATAAAACTGAACTGAATTGTAAAGTATCTCTGCAGAAGCACATTTGAACAACTAGCTTTCTCTATTTGGGTTCGTCACATTCGGAACACAATGCCAAATGAGATCAAACTGATAACAGATGTCAAAACACTCACAGCAATGATTAAGAACCAGCTGAAAAAAACAAACCAAGAATGTAGCCACTTCTGAAATGTATGATGTTATTGAGTTTGTACTATTAGGAGAATATGTGTGTGTTTATATGATATTAAGAAGATGAAAATAGGCTTTTATATTGTTTGTTTATACCACTGTTTATACTGTTTTATAGTGTTGTTGTTTATATTGTAAATGCATTTCTGTTTTGAAAAACCCAACCAGGAATAGCAGTTGCAAAATACACTATATTGCAAAAATTATTCACTCATTTGACTCCATATGAGCATAAGATCCATCCCATTCTTAATCCATAGGTTTCAATATGACGTCAGTAAATGGTCTGTACTTATATAGCGCTTTTCTACACATTAATGGTACTCAAAGCGCTTTACAATACTAGTGTTACATTCACCTACTCATACACCAGTGGGCTGCCACTATGCCAGGCACTATCAGACCTCACTGGGAGCAATTTAGGGTTCAGTGTCTTGCCCAAGGCCGCTTCGACATGTGGACAGTTTGAGGCAGGATTCGAACCGCTGACCCTTTGATCATTGGACGACCCGCGCTACCACTTGCACCACAGCTGCCCTTGTCGGTCCATCCTTTGCAGCTATAGCAGCTTCACCTCTTCTGGGAAGGCTTTTCACAAGGTTTACGAGTGTGTTTATGGGAATTTTTGACCATTCCTCCCAAAGCGCACTTGTGAGATCACACACTGATGTTGGACCAGAAGGCCTGTCTCTCAGCCTCTGCTCTAATTCATCCTAAAGGTGTTTTATGGGGTTGAGGTCAGGACTCTGTGCAGGCCAGTCCAGTTCATCCACACCAAACTTTCTCATCCATGTCTTTATGGACCGTACTTTATGCACTGGTGTACAATCATGTTGGAATAGGACAGGGCCATCCCCAAACTGTCCCCACAAAGTTAGGAGCATGGAATTGTCCAGAATCTCTTGTTTCAGCATACCAAGAGATTTTGTTGATGTTTCATCCAGTATCAGTGATATTTGTCTCTGGAGGAATGGTCAAAAATTCCCATAAACACAAGGAGTCAAGGTGAGCAAATACTTTTGGCAATATAGTGTAAATGTCACACAAATGTTACTCACAGTCACAGAAAAAAATATTAGACCATCAAAAGTCCTCAAAAACAGTGGTCGTGCAATCAAGTCCTAACTCCTGTGTGTATTGTGACTAAAATAAACAGAAAAGAAAACATGGAATACCTAAAAGCATTGTTTTTGTCAATACAATGTCATAGATATTGATGTAAGGACTTATGTGATTCTGGTTATTATCAAGAAAACCATGGAAAATGGATAGATATCAGCTCTTAAATTAAATTCATGTGAGACTGTTTTTCTTGTTATTATAGTTGTCCAAACAAGCGTACCTTTAGTTGTAATAAGCATTAAAATGAACAAGAAACTGTAGAAAACATAAGGTGGTCATTTTTTTCATGACTGTATACTCCGTGCAGAGCATCAGATGTTCTATGTGTCCACTAAGTTTCCCTGCACTGCCTTGATAAACAAATGAATAATTGAATTGACTTGAATTGAACTGAATTGAAATTGCAGGCTAACACGTCTGCTAACAGTAAATCAATAAACTTCGTGAAGTGGTTGATTTACAAAACCCTTGAAAGGCCTTGTTAGTGTTCACCATATCCCCACAACTACAGCAGCACAAATGAGTTGTAAGACGTCAAAATGATTATTTGACTTTGTAAAACTACACAATCCAAACACACTAAAAGTGTACAATGCATTACAGTGTGTTTAAAAATGTTGCTAATCAGGACATCTATAAAAGAAAAACGCAATACTTAAACATTACACTAGATATTTCTGTTCAAACACAAACATTTTTTCATTTGCCTGTGAGAATTGTTTCTTAAGAACTACTATTAGGCTAAAACTGCCAGAGAAGATGAACCAGTTGCTGTGAGAAGGGGCTGCTTTTATGTCTGTACTTATCAGCAAAGTTCCTGTGTGGATTAGTTATAATCCCCTGCCATTATGGCCACAATGGCTTCGCTAAATAACCCGACATATTGTAGTAAAAAAGTGTTTGTTGTATAATGAACCTGCAGAGGATATGCCAGTAGGGTGCAATGACGAATACCCAAAATGAGTAAGAAACATTCAGCTGGGCTTAGCCTAATAACAAACTGACTAGGCGTGTTATGGCACTAGATTATTATAGGAGAGAGAAAAAAGGGTTTTACTCCTATGGTATTATAAAAGATTAATTAAAATTCAAACAAAGGAAAATGCTTAAATGAAGACAAAATAAATCTAAAAATGGCTAGAACTCATAAGAGCATTAAAGCTTTAGTGTACAAACTCATTTTCCAGATAGTGTAGTTAATTTGCATATTTTGTGTACTGATGTAAGACATTGCATCAGACATTTCATCCATGTATCTACTGAGTCATTAAAACATCACTTGTGCTGTAGCACTAGATTTGGACATGTTGGTCTTGAATTGGATTCAAGCACATTTTTACTCACCTCGGTCTCGGACTAAGAGGACTCAGGACTGTAATCCAAGACTGCAGCTGCAGGTGTACCACTGAATGCCTGGAGTATTTTCTGATTTAATTCATTACTGTGGCTTAAAAGAAACTTTCTTTCGCCATGACTCATTCTGCCTACACACTGGCAACAAGCATAGTCTCACTGTAGTGCTCTGAAACATATTGAGTTCATAATTTCACATTTCCTGCTGGTTTGATATCATAGTGCCAGGTTAAAAATATTTTACTTTAAATAAGAATGGAATTAAATTCATGTGTGGTTGTTAAAATGGTTAAAAACATTACTTACTTTATTTTTGAAGGGAGAAAAGTGCAATATCTGCTTAACACAGTTCACCTTGTCACACTCAAAATGTAAGTAGTGCTTATCTAGTTTGGTATTTATTGCTTATTGCTCACTTGTGCTTATTTTATTGCCTATTTTTTGGTACTAACTGCTTAATTTACTGCCTATGTTAATGCTATATTTCTTATCCTTATTTTATTTCCTACTGCTGTACTTGTTTGATCCGGTGGCGTATAAGGGCCACATAAGAAAATAAAATTGTTCATCACTATGAGAATAAAGTCATAATATTTCAAGAATAAAGTCATAATATGATGAGAATAAAGTGAGAGAATAAAGGACTTTTTATACTATGTATCTATATTTTAATGTATGTGTGTATTGCTTTTTAGACTGTTTCTTTTTCTATTGAAAAGCCCACCCAGGGACGAGGGTTGTGAATTAGCTTAATGCCATATACTCTGTGTGCAACACATCAGATTTTCTTCTATGTTTATTGCACTGTCTCTGTCAAATAAATAAATAAATAAA
>JAPTGZ010000026.1:14235691-14252512 GCA_029814645.1 Fowleria isostigma | reverse complement strand
ATCTGACCCACTTGGGATTAAATTGGTCTGTTTGTGGAACCTGAACTAAAGTGATTCATATCTTCAGGGTAATTTTTGCATTAAATTCCTCCTGTGGGCCGGACCGGACCCTTTAGCGGGCCGCATTTGGCCCCCGGGCCGCATGTTTGAGACCCCTGCTCTACAGCTCTAAACTTCTCTTGTTTATTCATCGCTTTTGTCGTTTAAGGTGTATATCAGCCAAAACAGTGGACGCTTATGCCCCATCCCATACACAGACATTCTTACCATTACTGTAACTTTTCTGTTCTCGACAACCCTGACCTGCAGTAATATGTTTGAGTGTAAATTAACTGCTAATTGGTATTAGACTGTAATTAACAGTTTTTTTTAAACAATTTTTTTTTTTTGGTATATTAACTCCATGATGTGAGTAATAACTCGTATTAGAGTATGTTAGAATGTGAGAAAACATCAGATTAGCTGCGTTAAAAAAAATTTAAAAATCCTAGTTTTCACACAGTATATCACTTTCTGATGATGCATTTTAAATACAAGTTTCTTTGCTTAAAAAAAATTAAACAGAAGCTGATTTTTTTTCATGCCTAAAGAGAAAAAAAAACACTCAGGAAAAAAAATGTTGACTAAGGTTCTCATAATTCATGCATGAAAGGGTTAATGCAACGTAAACAATTTTATGTTAAGATACTCAAGTATTAGATCGAGTATTAGATGTGTATAAAAAGCATATATGTTTAATATCTGCATTTTGCTTTTGCTGGATCACATTTATGAATTAAAATGCTACTTATTTTTAATTGTTTTTCTTTTAATCATATGTAATATCATCAAGATATGAGAAGGAAAAAAATTATTACTTATCATTTTTCTTTTAATAAAAATTAAAACAGGTCCAACATACCCAAACACCTTTCAAGGGTTAAGTCATTTCTCACCATTTATTCTAACAGTATGCTCTGTATTTTGCATTTTTAAGTGCAAATCAGGTTTACTGATCATGTAGATATTAATTAAAGCACAAATTAGAGTTATTACATCAAAAACAGAAAACTGCAGAAAAAGTGATTTTTTTTTTTTTGTTTCAGTAAAATGAAAGCGTAAACCAAATGTCTCTCCACCCACTGTCAAACTCCATGGGTTTTACTGGTGAATCACTATTATAGAAAAGGACAGTATTTCCATGGTAACTATGGAGCCTCTGAAAAGCCAAATGGGTCATATGAGGACTTAAAGACAGAGGCTGAAGAAGAGTTTTTACCCCCAAGTATCTGTCTGTCCAACTCTGAGTCATCAACACAGCTGCAATACAGTCAAATGTATGGATATAACAGAGGTACCTTCTTTAAGTTTGCATATTTTGAGACATACATTCATATATTTTTATCTTGTGTGTTGTGGGTGTGATTTATATTTTACTATTGGCTGTAGGTGAGACTAAATATTTTACCATGCATGTGACAAATAAAACCTATCTTATCTTAAAAGCAATTATGCTCCTATATTTTTACCTCAGCTAAGGAGGTTATGTTTTCGCCAGTGTTTGTCTGTTTGTCTATTAGCAAGTTTACACAAAAACTACTGGAGGGATTTGGATGAAACTTTCAGGACATGATGGAAATGACACAAGGTACAATTGATTAGATTTTGGGAGTGATCTAACATTTTTCTCCCGTTCAAATACGTTAATTAGGTTACTGTATTTATCTCTATTGTCTGTTTCCCGAGTGTCTGGCCCCTCCCCCCTCCCTCTGTCACTCATGCAGGACACTCGCGTTTCTGTCTGTCTGTTTGTCTGTTACCAACTTTACGCAAAAACTATGACACAGATTTTGGTGACGCTTTCAGGACATGATGGAAGTGACACAAGGAAGAATCAATTACATTTTGGGAATAATCCAATATTTTACTCCCATTCAAATGCGCCAGTTCTTTTCGAATGTATCTACTTTTCTCCATGTGGGTGGGGCTACCTCCGCTTCACTGTGTGTTAGGGGGGCAGGTACAGAGCAGTCTGTCTGTCTGTCTGTTTGTCTGTTAGCAACTTTACACAAAAATAGCTGGACGGATTTTGAGGAAATTCCAGAATTTTTTTTAAAGGATTCTTTAACATTGGGAGAGAGGACCATTTTCAGCATTTGTGCATAAAACTCCACACACAAAAAAAAAAAAAACCAGTCAGGGCACTGATACAAATAAATGTAGGATTATTACTTTGGTGTGAGTCACAATATGGGGGAACTATCATGCTTGGCAGAGGTCTGTGCTCTCCGAGTGCTTCTCTAGTTATCTTAGTGACCATGGAGGTTGTTAAGCAGAGAAAATAGAAGCAAAAGTGATTTTTTTTTTCAACAAAATATATAATGAGCTGAAGATAAAAACAACCATCTACAACCATTTCTATTTGTCAAATTACATTGTTTTATTATATTGAATGTTGCAGAAAATTATGGTGTTTCCACATTAACTACAGACCAGACCCTGAGTGTCCAAATTTGCATCATATCTGACACAAATGAAAAGGTGAGAAAATGTATTTTACCTTAATTATTTATATGTATTGATAAGATTAGTGGTTCCAAAGTTATTTAGCACTTTAAATCAGTAGATGCTTCTGGTCACCGGTGACTATTTTGGTCTTTGATTAAAGGATGTTTTAGTTTCATTCTAAAGATTTTGATAATTTTACAAATAATTAAATACAAATTAGTGACTGTTATGGGAATGACTGGGGTGAACAGAAGGTGTTTATTTTATTTAAAAGTGAGATTAATTTGCTCAAATATGCAAAATTACTTGTATAAGCCTTACTTTTTTGTCTGGTCAATATCTTGGTTGAGTTTTTCATACAATAAAAACAAAAGCAAACAAACAAAAAGGATAAATACCAATATAGAGGGAGAGCAGGAGAGACATGAATGGAAGATTATGTAACAAAAATAAAGTGCAGTTTCTGTTCCTTCACATACACAACATGCCATTAAAAACAGTCACATATCTATAAACACAAATCAGCACATAAACAAACAACCGGTGCTGTGTTAGACAAAAACAACCAGAACAACAACAAACAACAGGGGATGGGGCCTTCAGTTTGGATTAAATCGGTTTTCAGAAAAAGCTAATTAGAAAACAGCATTTAATGACTAAACAAGGGCTCAAACATCTTGTTGTATATATGTGTATACACTATCAGTCCAAAGTTTGGAAACACCTGGGGGCGGCTGTGGCACAGGTGGTAGAGCGGGTTGTTCAATGATCAAAAGGTCAGCGGTTCAAATCCCGATTCAAACTGTTCACATGCCAAAGTGTCCTTGGGCAAGACACTGAAGCCTAAATTGCTCCCAGTGAGGCCTGATAGTGCCTGGCATAGTGGCAGCCCACTGGTGTGTGAATGTGAAACTAGTATTGTAAAGCGCTTTAAGTACCATTAATGTGTAGAAAAGCGCTATGTAAGTACAAACCATTTACCTTTTCATTTCAGTGACATGAGATGGACCGCAGACGTTCAACAAGTGCTCAGCATCACTGGGAACTCCTTCAAGACTGTTGGAAAACATTTCAGGTAACTACTTCATGAAGCTCAACCAGAGAATGCCAAGAATGTACAAAGTAATAATCAAAGCAAAGGGTGGATATTTTGAAGAATCTAAAATATAAAACATGTTTTAACTTATGTCACACTTTTCTTTAACAACAGAATTCCATGTGTTCATTCATAGTTTTGATGCCTTCAGTGTGACTCTACAAAGTAAATAATCTTGGAAAAAAAGAAAAAACAGGTGTTTCCAAACTTTTGACTGCTAGTCTATCTATCTATCTATCTATCTATCTATCTATCTATCTATCTATCTATCTATCTATCTATCTATCTATCTATAAATAATTTAAAAACATCTTTCTCTCACCCTCCTGGGCAGTGTCTCCTTCAGACTTGGGTTCCTTCACCAGAGGCCTGGGAGCCTGAGGGTTCTGCACAGGATCTTAGTTGTTCATAGTATTGCGTTCTTTTGGACAGAGATCTCTGATGTTGTTCCTGTATCTGCTGGAGCCATACTACCAGCTTGGGGGTCACTACCCCTAGTGCCCTGATCACATATATGTATATGTATATGTATATGTATATGTATATGTATATGTATATGTATATGTATATGTATACACACACACACACACACACATACATACATACATATATATATTCATATATATACACACACACATATGTTGGGAATACAACTCTGTTTTAATCTCTGTGAAAATTGTTAGTAATTCATATGTGCAAGGAACATTTATGATTATATATCACAGATGTGAAATTTTTCTGTGGCCCAAGTGACAGAAATAGATGAAGACATTTGAAAAATTTTCATCTCAGAAAATTACTTTGATCAATTTTTTTCAGCTCTTTTTTTTCTTTCTTTGTCCTCTCTGTATTTTTTACATTACATGCAGGAAAGGAACAACATAGAGCTGTATCTTCCTTTCTCCAAAGGTGGCGTCCAACCATCAAGCTGTGTGCAAGACATGGATGGACAGGTGCATGCTGGGAGACTATATAGGCTTCCTTTGTGAAGCATGCTGCGTGCTTTGTCCCTGCACAGTTAGATGCACTATTTGCCCTTGATACAAAAGAATCAATGCAAGACTTCTGAGTTCATTGTTTGATGAAGAGAAATATAGAAAAAAATGTCTATAATAAACTGAAGTGTTTTTGACACTGTGTTCCTTTTATTGTATACAGGAGAAACCATCCTCCCCTAACATCTGCGCTAAATATATATTTAAAAAAAAAAAAAAGACAAAACCCCATGCAGCATATAGTATGGATCGCTATCAAATAAATCCTGATCTTGGCATTGTGAAATATTGTACAAAGCCTGTGTTATTCAGGTGATGAATGAGACAGAAACGTACTTCACACTCTGTACCCCTATAAATATTAAATGAGACTAGATATGGCAATTGAAGTGGCCATGAGAGCTATTTTATGTCATCTTAATACAGATAAAACTACTCTTTAAATTGTTTGGCAGGATGTATGTGGGCATTATCTACAACAATCGGTTGTGTAAAATGGCCTCATAATCCTTGGGTGTTATTGAACCAAAGTAATTATCAGTTCTAATGAATCTCGGGAGATTAGTACTCACGCCATTACAGTTCAACCATCACATTAAATAGTCAGTAACAGACAAGGTGTCTGAATTCATCAGCTGTAAATCTGTCCTCACCTGTGTTCGTATGTCTGCATGTTGACCTCATGATTCATTGTGACATTTCATCTTTTTTTTTTTTTTTTTGCCTAATGTGTCGCATGAAAATGAATAATTTTCCAGCCTGCCTGGGAAAACTTAAAGTGTTTTCAATTTGACATTCAGCCTAGAGAGTCTCTTTAAATCTGATTGAATCTACAAGTGTAATATTTTCTTTGGTGTATAAACTCGCTTACATACGTCCATTTTGCCCTTGAGTTAGTCTCCTTCTTCCCGTCTAAGCAAGAGCACAGGCGTCTCCAATGAAAATCAGTCATATTGCGCTGGACTTTGGCTCCATGTCTCTCGGGTGTTTCACTCTGCAAACAGGGAAACTTAACTCATGACTCTGCAGATTCTTTAACGTCAGGCATCTGTGGTTCTGAGCTAATTTAAAAACCAATCACCACAACTATGGCTTCGTCCCATGCAACAAATTGCACAGATCTCACCCTGTAACATTTTCTCTAGAATTTGTGAGAGACACACATTTCTTACTTGAGTTTTGGTTTCTGTCTTGCCTTTATGCAGTGTGACTAGTTTCCCTTACCGTCTGTTGCTCTGTGTCTTGCCCTGGCCTACTGGGGCTAAGGATGAAAATCAAACTCATCTTTCTACCCTGCCAACTGCACTCACACATCTAGCCTCAAAACCTGGAACATCCTGCCTCTGAGTTCCCCAGTCTGTAAGCATGACAATAGTGCAGCCACAACCCTCAGCACAAGACTCAAGAAGCTGCTAACAAAACCATTGTTTCAAGAGACCTTCAGTTCAATGACTTGGGTTTCAGGAGCGTCGAGCTCACAACCCTGAAGCCCCGGACTCATCACAGACGGCAATCAGGGGTTTTACTCTACACATATTGACCCACGATGTCAGTGCATCAATGACTGGGCCTCTGGCGCTTTGAAAACTTAGACAATGATCCAGAAAATGAATGCATCCCGGTGCTGACATGGATCCCAGTGCATCTACATTGTATTAGTATTCATAGCAGTAATTGTTAGCATGTTTGAGTTTTCCCTAAACCTGGCAAGATATGGCCTCCAGGTACATTCTCCTTTCCAATTTTCCAATATTATCAGGAAACAGAAACGCTAAAGCTTTTGGTATGATTACCTGAGGTTTTTGCATTTACCAGATTTAACCCTGTAAAACCCGACCCATCAAAAACTAGCCACAATATTCAATATTTTTGGAATTTAAATTTTTATTAGCCATTTTAACATGATTCAACCAGAAATGTTGTCATATTATTTTGTTTATCCTTCCTCTTGTGCTCTCTTTCTGTTTCCATCTCTTATCTTAATGGATCAGTTTTGACCCATGTTTTACATCAGCTGTAAATACACTAAAAACAATTATCTATTATTCGATTTGTTTCTGATCTAAATATTAGTTTTAATATTTTTTGCTGTGGGCCTCTGGGACTTTTTGTCAGTTTACCCCTAGATGTGACCTCTGACAGTCACCAACTCTAGACTGAACAGACCTCACATGTGTGGACATGGCCATCTGTGCTTGTTTTGTTTTTGTGCAGGTATACTGGATAACAGGGCTAAATGAGAATCCCCAAAAGCTCACATGATTGTTAGAGGAGCTGGCTGTCAGTGTGTTGGCTGACAGTGCACTTATGATTTCAGTTTTGGCTGTAATTATTATGTTAGAATCTTATTTTTATAACTGGGCCAAAATTGACCCTAACAACACAAAGATCATAATTTCAACCAGAGCATTTTATAATTTAGTGAAAAATAATAAGCAAATTTTACATGGTTCTTTTTTGCATTTAAAACCTAAAATGGGTTGCTGCAAACCCCCACACAAGAGGAAGATTATGATATAGTTTTGGTATCACATTTGATACACTGGGCATTTTTTGGCACCTTTTTGTTCAAATTAACATTGACTTTGCATTCAACAATATATTTTACCGGTAAAATTGTGAAAATATACATTTCAGGTAGATTGCTTTAACCTAAAACTTTTTACAGCCTTTTATTTCCTTTAAATGGCACAATAATTTCTATATATGTATATATTTTTTTATTTTCAACCAAATAGAAATATCATTGTTATTCTTAATGTAAGTTTTGGAAAATTCCCAAGAACTTTCCTGTAAAATGTGTGTTGGATGATGTAACATTAGCAGCCATATTGAAAAGGGCAAAAAAAAAACAAAGCCTCTTCACTGGCTGTAGTGGGATGATGATCCACCAGGGGGCAGATAACAAGTCTAGGGTCATATACAACATGTTTTTAAGGAGTCGTATTATGCTTTTTAGAATGTAATTTTGCATTTTAAAACATTACTTTGTGGCCCACATAAGCTATAAATGCTATGTTTAGGTCTGAGTTCTTCATTGATTCAACTCCACAGGTCCATCTTCAAGTCCATTTAGGACTAATGAATTGAAACAGCTCCTTTTGAGCACTGGCCTTTTAAATACAATGACCCACTTCATTCCCTGCCACCTCCAGGATGTTGTAGTTTTCAGGATACAGTATGCTGGTCTGGTAATAACGAAAAATTATAATTTATAATTAATAATGGCAACAACAGGAAACTGTAGCTTTCAGCCTCATAGATCTGAGTCAGTCTGACCTGCAGCACCAGGACAACGACAAAAAACCAGTAAGAACCACGACTTCTGATACAGTCACTTTCAAGTCCACTAAGTGAACCTGGAATCCTGCCTTAAAATAATGATCAGACCGGCCAGTTAAGGTATTAGAAGTCTACAAATTTCTGTTCTAGATTGGTGTTTAGAAATATTAAGTATAAATGTGCTTTACATGTGTTTAAAACCAAACCAGAAATTACCAAACGAGCTAGTGTAGCATCTAACTCTGGCATTAAAAATATTTAGAAATCTCTTCAAAAATCACTAAAATAATAATCAGGCCAGCCAGTTAACATGTTAAAGATTTAGACATGTCTGTCTTAGATTGGTGAGTAGAAATATTAAGTATAAATGCGCTTTAAAAAGTGTTTAAAACCAAACCGGAAATTACCGAACAAGCCAGCAAAGCATCCGGCATTAAATATACCTGGAAATCTCTGCAAAATCACTGAAATCTGGCCAGTTAAGGTGTTAAAGGTCTACTTACGTCTTTAATGGCCAGGTGTGTAGAAATATTAGGTGTAAACATGCTTTAGATGTGAACTGGGAATTAGCCGTACAGACTACAACCACCACTGATGATGTCATTACTCAGAGAGCCTTCGCCGGAAGTCTTGACCTTGTTTGTATAGCTATGTAACTATTGATAAAATGAAACAAACTAAGAAGAAATTAAAACGAGGTGTAGAAATCCACTCGATTTCTGCCGAAATAAATATAAAAGATAAATCTGCAGCACTGGAGAGTTCAAACTCAAATTTTATAAACTATTAGAGTCTACAAATGCACAAATAAATATACCAAAGGCTGAGAAAAGAGGGTTTAGCAAGATATCACCCTTTAAGGAAAGTACTGATCTTGTTGATAAGATAAAGGTCTCAGAACCTGGTGTAGTAAATATGATACAAATGGTTTTATAGGTTAAACTTCCTCTTGTGTTAGGGTTGACACCAACCTTTTTTTATATTTTAAATGCCTAAAAAAAACATATAAATTTAGTTTATTGAGTCAAGGCTTTTTGACTTTGTTAGGAACCTCTATTTCAACAAAATTATAAATTTCTTTTTACTAAATTTTAACATTCACTGGTTGAAAATATGACCTTTATGTTGTTAGGGTCCATTTTGATCCAGTTATAAAAATAAGATTCTAAAGCTTAATTAGAGCCCAAACTGAAAGTTTAACATTATACATGACAACACACACTGACAGCCACCTCCTCTAACAATCATGCAAGCTTTTGGGGTTTCTCATTTAGCCTTGTTATCCAGTATACCAGCACAAAAACAAAACAAGCACCGAAGGGCATGTCCAGACATGTGCGGTCAATTCACTCTGCAGTCAGTGACTGTCAGAGGTCACATCCAGGGGTATACTGACAAAAAAGGCCCAGAGGCCCACATCAAAAATATTAAAACCAATATTTTCATGGATAAGGAAAAATAACAATGTAACTAAGAGCTGAGAAACAAACTGGGTGATAAATAATTGTTCTTTAGGGTATTTCACAGCTGATTTAAGACATGGATCAAAACTGACCAGTTAATATAAGAGATGGAAACAGAAAGAGAACACAAGAGGAAGGTTACCAAGAATATCGGGATGTAAGATCTGTATGTTAATCAATATTGGTTCACAGTTTGGTTTCCACCAAGTGACTTCCTTGGCATATCTAAAGTGAGCATTTGTTACACAGTATTCAGGCTTTGTTAGTGTAAGTTGCAGGATCCATCTGGCAGTGCTGAAAGATTTGATCACAGACATTAAGAATGAGGGAACAGCACAAGATCCAAGCAATATGAAATGCTCATTAACTGTCATCAAAGAATTATCACGTACAGTAATTCCTGCAGGACTCACAAGGTAGCCACTTCATGGTCAGTTAACAAAACTGTGCAGTAAGTGAACTTCACCGACTGTAAATAAATCACTCCATTTATAGCTGGTCTACTTGTGCGACCTTACAACACTGTGCATTTCTGTGGTGTGTAACAGTTTTTAACTAGCAGTTACAGTGACTTGAAAGGAGACCTAAAAGGAGCCGAATGATTTACGACACAATAGCAGAAAAATGCAGCATCTTTAGCCTGATTTTATTATATCTAAATGCTGTAAATGAAATAGAAAAAAAAAAAAAAAACTAATGGAAAGTCTGTGGGTGATAGTGTAATGAGAGCTATATACCACAAACCTCTTTGTCCTCAAGTGTCTCCTTAATCACAACTGCACACTTAAAATCCCGGCATCTCACTGCTTGTCCTCGCAGTTGGGTTTTACATTTTAAATTAAAAGGGGGATGGCAGATGAGATGACAGAAACTGGATACACTTAACTCCTTGGCTTAGACATCACTTACAATCTGCCAGATATCAGTAATTAATTACCATGAGCAAGTGGCATGATTTTATCGGCTATGAAAAAAAAAATGGAATTAGGAGGGGTTTATCAGCTACTATTAATGCATTGTCAGGAGCCTCTAATGGGCTGATGAATATATTATTCATCCTCATTTGGATTAACGGTTGTTGAGGGTACATTCACAGGCTACCGGGCAGCAGAGCTGAACACCACACACACACACACACACACACAAACACACACACACTAGTGTTAGATGAAAAAATCAGACAGAATAAAACCAGTCAGAGTCTTGTTATGAAAGCCAATTCTCCTGACTTCTGCTAAAGCAATCGGGATTCTTTTAAAAATGCACATAATCCTCTGGTAAAAATCATGAAAATGGTTTCATTTATAAAGATTTTTACCCTTTGAAACATTAAAGATGACCTTAACAACGCCTGTTGTTGTTTTAATGAAATCCATTAGGTAATTAACGTCAATTTTGTGGCACAGTTTGGGAAAAGGTACTAATTTATATCCAAATGTCTCTCTAATGATTCTTTGATTTCTAGTGTTTGGTATCCTGAGAGTTTGTAAACAAATATATTCATAGAATAAATTACAGAGAGGGAGTATAATAAACCACCAGGAGATTCAGCCTGAATATTAAATATTGACTGATAATTATCATTATAAAACAGAGAAAATTAGAAAAATACAAAACTGTGCTTTTGGGTCAGTAATGCTAAAACCACTAAACTCCACTCCCAGATACTAGATTAAATACAGAAAAGACACAAACAAAACACTGTCCCGTACACCTGGTAAAGAAGTCATTCCACAAACAAATCCCTTTTTTTTTGCATGTTTCACAAAAGACTACATGTTGAGGTCTTGGCTACTCTCAAATGCAGTAAAATGATATTTGTTCATAAACCACAGTTGGTGAAATTACATTTTTTTCAGTTTATGAGCATACAAGCACCATACCCAAAAGAAATAAAGACATATAAAGGGTGAGAGACACTGGATGTTCCTCAGAAATAGAAATTGCTTTTCAGACTGTCTGAAGGGCTGAACTTGATTTGTTTATCGGTTTCCCGTTACTCTCCTGAGTGAAAAAAGCCTTCAACCTCCTATCTGTTGTCAAAGAAAAATATGTTTACAAAGCAGATATTGCTCCTTTGGATGGGTTGTATCCAATGAGAAAGAGTGAAAATAGGAAACACAAATAGGGCACTCTGTGTATCTTCAAAGTGAATCCTTTAGCTCAAATCAAGATGGGATGCATATGGCGTGTTTGCGTAGTTACAACCTTTGAGGTTTCTCTTGATAATAGTCATCCATTTTCATCTATAGTAGACCACTGGAGTGGAGAAGCTCCCTCATACTGACACATCTGCTGCAGTTATCATTCAAGCAGATGCCTGAAAAACAGCATGATTTAGAGGGAAATGAGAAATATTCTGGTGGATTCGTTTTATTGTGTTTGCCATCGATGGCCAGTGATCTGTGACAAAACCCTGTAAATATATGAGCCATTTAGGTTTTATGACTCAGATTTATTCTCTGACACAGCAACTTTCATCAAAATGTCAATGTTGAGAGACCCTGATGGTGCCAGGCACTCAGGCAGATTTATTGTTCTGAAAGGTTTTCCAGCTCCTTCTCTCTGTAACTTGAGATCATTTCAACCTCAGACATGTCACTTCTAACTCTGAGATTGAAAGAGAAAGTAGTTTTGCAAATTCTGTGTTACCTCTTCCTTGTACCAGTTGCTTTGTGTGTGCTCATGTGACTCATCTGTCTCCTTACGATCGTTGCCATGGCAGTGTAAAGGCTGATTTCTTGGTTTTCTTACAGTGGGTGTACAGTAAGTGCATTCCATCTTGTGGTGGCTTTGGGTCACCTTGCATGTGCTGCTGAGGTATTAAGAGATTAGGGGCAAAAACTCACCCTGTGGAAGGTTCTGGTCTGTGGCGTGCAGCAGCAGGCCTGGACGTTAATTGGCTCTGGTGGCAGTGAATGCCCCGCCGCTACCGAGCCACGTGCTGATCAGGGGTCAACCCCAAACAGCCCCGTCCTGTCATCCTTCCTGTCAGCCTGAAGGTCAGCACGGTAGACCAGCGTGGCAGGAAAAGGAGGTTCCAGCCATTTACCATGGTGTGCAGACAGGTGTACCACCGCGACCTGTGGATGAGACAGAAGGGTTTGATGTAGAGGAGGAAGCAAGTAGGAAGTAGAAAAGTTAGTTGTAACTCAATACTTTGAATCCTTGTTCTACAATGTTTCACTTCAAGAACTTTTAGATCCATGTCTGAGGGGACTGATGTTTCTTTTATTTAATTTTTTTTTTTTTTTTTTTTCTGAATAGTAGTGAAGTTGTCACTGGCTTCTGCACAGTTCAGAGTTTTCGAAGGCGGATTGGCTGTGAAATGAGCTGGAGCGTATTGATGGATGTGGGCAGGACTGAGAAACAGGAGACTTAACAATTAAAACACAAGGAGGAAGATGTGACTTTAAATCCATGATAGAGATCGTGCCTGGGGCTAGGACAGAAGAAGGAGATCAGGAAAAAGACGAAAACACTGGCAGATTTCAGAAGATCCATGGAACTGCAAAAAACCTGTGCATGGGAAAAAAAAAAAAAAAGAGAGAGAAAGAACAAGACAGAGAATGAAAAAGAGAGAGGGAGGGAGCTTTGGGGAGGAAGAAGCTACTCTTGATAGAATGTTGCTGAATAAAATTGTGTATCTAATAAGGAAAAGTAATTAAATTTTCCTCCAAGACATCTTGTGTCATAGACAGAACGTACCCAGCTGTTCTACGCAGCAGACAAAGATAGGCTTGCAAATGTGAGGGGGGGGGTTTGCCTGAATAAGATATAGACTTTATTCTGTTAAAACAAGGTCTTTTCAAGCTGTGTTGATTACAATGTGTATCAGATGCTGTGCTGGTACCCGCATCTTTTACGCCAAGACTCATTTTGAAACAAGGACAAACATTGCCTTTACAAATTATCTTTTTTTTTTTATGTCATACCTCTGCTTTTAACTTCCTTGGCATCTGAATATGCAATTGGTCTTTTTCAATTCACTTTTGATTTGTTCCAAAGCTGCAAGTACTGCAAGTGCTGTAAATTTTCCAGTTAATCCCAAAGAAATAATATGTTTTCTTTTATAGAGGACTCAATTATGAAAACCAGCACGCTACAAAACATTAGCAAAGTTTTTTTTTTTTTTTTTTTTGTCTGAAGCAATTTATTAAGATACTGGAATGAATTACAAGGGTTCAGAGTGTGGGAAGCATTTGGAGAGACAGCCCAGAACATTTATTATTTATTTGCGCATATTTTTATCTGAAAGCAACTGTCAGAGAAGTTAAGTTGAGCTCGTTTTCAGTATATTCTCATGAGATCAAAGGCTAAAATGCATTGTGAAAATTAAGAAAATGAAACCAGTAGAGAGTAGAATAATTAAAGGGGCTGTATGTAATATTTCTACATTTATACATAAAACAAATTATTTAAAATAGTCATTACAGTGTTTAGAATAAAGAGCTGTGAAGTGATTCCAAAGATGAAAATGCATTGGATTGCAAATGTATAAACTGAATCTATTCAAAGCAGCAATGTGGGGGAATTATGACCACTAGAGGGAATAGTGAGTCACTTTGCTGGTCTCCCATTATGAGGAAAGCATCCAAACAAAGATGTGAATAACCTGAAAAAACAGAAATGTCCTAAAAGAAATAGGTGCAATTTTAACAATATTATGCCTCAACTTATCATTTATACATGAGCATTATGGACTGGATCTACAAACACACAAAACATGTAGTAACAGGCATTATATTTTATTTTAGTGATTGATCGGTTCTTTGTTATGGTCGGTATCCTTTGGCTGATCGGCAAGTCGGGTGGAGTCACAGTGAAATTGTTGTACATTTGGGGGTTTTTTTTGGTTGATTTATTTCCATATATTGGAGTGTCCTTTTGGATCTGTAATTTCTTTTGCCTATTTATGTTTGACGTGAATCGATCTATATGCGTAATATGGCCACGAAATGTACAGATTTATTTTGACATGCCAAAAACTTATGATATGCTGTGATAAAATGGATAGTTCTTTTTGATACGTATAATATTTTGCATTTTGTGTAGGATTTATTAGAACTTATTTTGACATGTAAGATTTGTTAAGTTACTTTGAGGAACTGACATGGAACTTTTTGATCAATAGAAAAAGATGGGGTAAGGGGGCGAAAATATATAAGTTGTCATTTGTTTTTTTATCCCCTCCCCCTTGTTTTTTATATTTGAAATAAAACATAAACAAATACTCGCACTCGTCATCATCCGCTTGTCCAGATCAGGGTCCGGGTCGTGGGGGCAGCAGCCTCAGCAGAGAAGCCCAGACAGTCCTCTCCCCAGCCACTTCCACCAGCTCCTCCGGGGGAATCCCAAGGCATTCCCAGGCCAGTCAAAAGATATAATCCCTCCAGCATGTCCTGGGTCGGCCCCAAGGTCTCTTCCCGGTCGGTCATGCCTGAAACACCTCCCTAGGGAGGCATCCAGGGGGCGTCCTCACCAGATGCCCAAACCACCTCAGCTGGTTCCTTTCGACGTGGAGGAGCAGCGGCTCTACCCCAATTCCTTCTCGGATGTCCAGGCTCCTCACCCTATCCCTAAGGCTGAGCCTGGCCACCATGCGGAGGAAACTCATTTCGGCCACTCATACTCGTGACCTCATTCCTTCGGTCATGACCCAGAGCTCATGACCATAGGTGAGGGTTGGAACATAGATCGACCGGTAAATCGAGAGCTTTGCCTTACGGATTAGCTCCCTCTTCACCACAATGGACCAATTTAGCGTCCACATCACTGCAGACGCCGCCCCGATCCGCCTGTCAATCTCCTGGTCCATTCTACCCTCACTCGTGAACAAGGTCCCGAGGTACTTGAACTCCTTTACTTGACGAAGAACTTCCTCCCCGACCCGGAGTGGGCACTCTACCCTTTTCCAGCTCAGAACCATGGCCTCAAACTTGAAGGTGCTGATCTCATCCCAGCCGCTTTACACTTGGCTGTGAACTGCCCCAGAGAGAGCTGGAGGTCACTGTCGGATGAAGCTAAGAGGACCACATCATCTGCAAACAGCAGAGATGAGATCCTCCTGCCACCGAACTCGACCCCCTCCCCCACCCGGCTGCGCCTAGAAATTCTGTCCATAAAAGTTATGAACAGAACCGGTGACAAAGGGCAGCCCTGGAGGAGACCAACCCTCACCAGGAACAAGTCCGTCTTATTACTGGCTACGCAGATCAGACTCTTGCTCCTTCGATACAGGGACTGAATGGCCCCTAGCAAAGGGCCATCCACCCCGTACTCCTGGAGTGTCCCCCACAGGATGCCCCCCCAACAGCTCCCCACCCCACTATACACAGTGTGGGCGAGTTGCCCCAACCCCAGGCCTGGCTCCAGGGTGGGGCCCCGGTAGCCCTCCAAGCCATCCACGAGTTCCTGATTTCCCTGTTCATTGGGGTCTTCTGAACCGTTCTTTGTTTGACCCTTTGCCTAGGACCAATTTGCCATGGGAGACCCTACCTGGGGCAAATGCCCCCAAAAACATAGCTCCTAGGGTCATTAGGGCTCTCAAACTCCTCCACCACAGTGAGGTGATGGTTCAAGGAGGAGCATAAATAAATAAATATTGTTAAATTTAGCCTAATTTTTCTTTGGATGTATCAGGTTGTTGATATTGGATCAGGTTATTCACATTTTATTGTAAAAAGATAATTTCTTAATGTAAATATTTTCATAATTTTTCAATGTTATTTTTTGCTCTAAAAAAAGAGAAAAGTTTTGAGTTGTCATTCTGCAGAGGTTATTATGTTATTTTACTTGAGATCACAATTGGTCTATATGTGGCCCCTGAAGTAAAAAGAGTTTGACACCCTTGATTGTTAATATCTTCAGTGTAATTTTTGCACTTCGTAAATTCATCTCACGGGTTGCATGTTTGACAGCCCTGCTCTAGAAGAAAGCTCAAAAGCCTGCAACCTGTGACTGACGAGATTTGCAAGTGACTTTACAGAAAAATAAGCCGTAAGTCACTTATACTTGGCAATACTGATTGAAACACAACCAGTTAAATCGACATTTTAGGGTGACTCGCAGGGTTAGACTTTGTCTGAAAATCAAGTGTCAAAGGGAAAGATTCAGAGGATTCTAGTTCAATTCGCAGTGCTTAATAAGTGTTTTTATGCTTTAAGGTATAATTCCACTGTTACCCATCCAGTTATGATTTAAATGGTCAGGGAGAAAATGGTATGTCAGACCATTTCTCAGGACCAGGTTTATTTTTTGGGGCATTTTGACTAGTCACAGGTGTTTTCAGCCAGGTACACATGACTGACACCTCTATTTATCATACAGTCTCTGTTCATTTCCTCAGAGGTGACTCCAGTCTGTGATTTAAACATTCCCAGGTTCCAGGACATCTATTACCATATTTACTATTTAGGAAATTTGGACAAATAGAATAGAATAGAATAGAATAGAATAGAATAGAATAGAATAGAATAGAATAGAATAGAATAGAATA
>JAPTGZ010000026.1:14179631-14192186 GCA_029814645.1 Fowleria isostigma | reverse complement strand
AATAAAAAAGTATGAGAATAGGCTGTTATTTGATGTCATGTTTGTTTTTCAATTTGTTTTATTTTCTCAAAACAATAGAAATACATAATTTTTACATACAAATCTGGTTTTGTTCACTGTTCATGTAAAAACTACAGCTATATTTTATTTAGTCACTGATGCAAAAATCTTTTCAAACAAAACAACTCTGCATTGTATTTTCAGTTACAGTTTTTTATGTTGTAATTTTACAACTTTTTGCTGTTAACAGGCTCTGTGCACCAGCTCCATGACGTACTTCTGATCTCGCAAGTTAGTTTCTTCCTCTAGTTAACTTTCTGTTCCAGTCACAACACCGGGAAATTGTACGGATAGAAAAACTTGAGTGCTTCAACTGTCAGAAAAAGGAGTACATCTAATATGAGGATGCTTTTAAGTTTCAGAGAACAGTGGGTGGCTCCAGTGAACATCGCTGCCACTTTGCACTGGATCAAGTCGCTATAATACGGATGCCCCAAACTGAATGACACAGAATGACAGGACTGGATCAAGTCACTATAATAGCAAAATAAGCTTCCATTGCATTCCTGAAGACCCCATCCTTCAAGCGGGGTTTGCTGTTACTCAGCACTCAAAGGTATGTAGCAGACATACCTCTATATATGAACTGCGCTCAAAGGACGGGGTCTTTAGGAATGGAAACTTTTGCTATTATAGCAACTCAATCTGGTGAAAAGTGGCACACATTGGAGCCATCCACCATTCTCTGGAACTTAAAAGTATCCCTAATATAGACCACTTTGGAGTCAACATTACCACAGTTGCGCATGCTATCTGGTGGCAGAAAAACACTGCATATCAACGGAGGTAAATTGAGAGATCACATTTTGTAAAACTGTTTTATGTCCTCGTCACTCACAAGGCAGCACGTCAGTCCTCAACACACAAAAACCAACACATAAATCTCAGTATTCAGTATCCTGGACATCATGTCAAAGTACAAAGTTTGGAATATATTACAACCTGTTATGTGTTCTTTGTGTTCTTAAACTGAAGGGTCAGATAAACAGGATGTTCACTTATAAAAGGGACATGGGTTGTGTATGTCATTTTTCTCTTATGAATTGTTTGAGTTACCACGGTATTCCTACCCTTAACATGTCCAGTGTAACAGTTGTGGGTATTGAGGGATGCCTTGAACTTTTCTTTTGTGTAAATGCTGGGTTTTTTAACAAGTTATAAACACATGTCTGTCCACTGTAGCTTCAGCCATTACGTTGACTCCATGACCTACTGAACCAACAGTGAGTATGGATGAGAAAACCTCACCCCACAGCTAATGGTCAACTTATTTTTGTAAGACATCTTGTCTCTTGTTGACAGACTATTAAAATAATCAAAGAATGCCTTTATATCTTCCATTTCTCTGTTTTTCTCCTGATTGTCGCGTTCCTGACACCAGCTTCCATGTACTGATGACACCACAACCAGAGACAGTTCTGGGCTATGTGGCGCTCCCGGCGAGATATTGATTTTGTGCCATCCCTCCACCCCCCCGTACATCGTTGATCTAAAATTCACTATAGCAGGGCTATAGATGGAACTTATATGAACATGTGTGTACTAATACAACCCAAAGGAACTTACTGGTGTTTTGTCTAGTTATAGTATAAGAGACAAACATTCAAAATAAACAGAAATTGTCTGATTGTAACGGTTTAGTACAAATAAAAATTAAGCATCCATTTAAAAATCAGATGAATAAACAAACAGTAAACCAAATATTCAACACTATACCATTGTTTCCAGGCTGTTTTGCTCTTGGATTGATTGGTGTCTACTCAGTAACACAGAGACAGGGGTCAGAGTTCACATGTGGATATTTAACTGTTTTCTTGTGACATAATTCACACATTCACTCAAACACATTTATCCACTTTCTCAGACTCAGGCTGAATCATCACTGGCAGGTTCTTAACTCTTTCCCCGCCATCATGTAAATTACGTTCCTTAGAAGGACCGGTTGTAAAGTTTTCTGTTAACCGGTAACCCATAGCAACGGTCAGACGCAGCATCATTTGCTTTGAAACGGAGAATGACGGCCCGCGCGCAGTTTCAGGAGAAATAAAAATGATTCTGGACACAAGCTCCGACAATTTAAAATATGATGAACCATTTAGAAGAACTGTTTAGATAAAGACACGTAGAAAAAGGAGGAGCGGGAGTCAGAAAGAGGAGAGACACGGACCTCTTGTCAACCACTGCAGTTGCAAGGTGATCCCCCCCCCCGCCCTCACATAGAGTGAGAGTGAGTGGGTGGTCGCCCACATCGCCCACAGCAAAAACCGGCCCTAACCACAACTGTCATTTTCTGCCACTGGTTAGGCCCCACCCATAAAATACGTCATCACTGTTTACCAACATTAAAATGGGCTATTAGATTTGATCTTTTTTCTGACAGTTGAAGCGCTCAAGTTTTTCTATCCATTCATTTCCCCGCTGTTGTGACTGAAGCAGGAAGTTGAAAAGAAACTGGCTTGCCAATCACTGTCAAGATCAGAAGTATGTCACTGAGCTGGTGCGCAGAGCTTATTCATTTCTTACAGTGTATGTAGTGTGTTATAATTTTGCTGCAACTGATCGGCAGAGCCCTAACCCTAACCCCCTTTAGTTACTGTTGCTACGTACAACAAGCTTTCAGAATCTCTCCATAGAGTTACATTAAAAATGCTTTCATATTTATTGTTGCATATTCTCCAGAACTCCATCAGAATTGATTGTCATGGCATGGGCAGTTGTATGTTCAAGTGTCAGCAATGCCTTTTGGAGGAATAGCACCAAGATTTCATCAAGATTGAGGGAGAAGTGATTGAAATATGCAGTTGAGAGCTAGCTACTGGCACAGTATTAACTTTAGAGTGGATGGGGGCACAGGTCAGACTGAGGCCGGAACAGACCAGCATTCCAGACGATCCACACTGGCGTGGCTGGAACCAGTATGCGGATGTGTGTGCTGTGGTTCTAGGTGTTTCAACACCAGATGTAGGTGTTCCAATGATGTGGCATGCCTGACGCATGCTTATTTAGCTTCACTAATGTAGCTTAGCTAATTAGCCAATGTGGCTTGGCCAAGGTGGTGGTCCGCCCTGGCCCAGACCGGAGCATGTCCCCATACAAGCTGCCAGAACAACATTATGTGAATGGGTGTGTTGCGCTGTTGAAACAAATGTAGCCCAACTAGTCTGTGTGTGCTCCCACAGCTAATTCTAAAGCGGCTCGAATGGCTAATGCTAAAGCAGCCCAAACGACTAAAGCTAAAGCAGCCCGGTCAGCTAGCTGCAAGTAACACGGTCCACAGATATTAATAGTGGGTCTGCCACAATGTTTAATTCATAGGAGACATCTGTGTAGTTGAGTTTGAGTCTTTATGAATGGGTGGAAGAGAACACTTCCTTCCAAACATTCAGGATATCTACTGTAGAATTACGAGACAGTATAAGGACGAAGTCCACCAACTGGTCAATTGGTTCACCTCCGTTCACCCCATCTGAGTTACAGCAGGAATTCCAGGCATCATGACCACATAATACATAATACAAAATGTTCTGCAGAAAGAAGCAAGAGGGTTGACACACATGTCCAGAAAAATGCTATTAGGTGCTGAAGTTGAATAATACAAATGCGCTTTTCTTTTATCTGTTAGTGATGAGAAAGTTGTTTTAGCTGAAAAAAAAAAAAAAAAAACACCAGACAGACAGATGTTTGACAAGGAAGAACAGAAAAAAATTGTCATGTTTGTCACACGAGCAAGTCAGTCACCGTTAAAGTTGAGAAATATGAAAAACCTTTGTTCTCTTATCTGGGGTTCGCTGTGTAACAGAAGAGTCTTTAAGTGTCTATGCTCTGGCAGCTTGAGAAAACTTAGTGTACATTTTTTATTTGACCAAGAAAAACCAAGGTAAAGGTGAGAGGTAATATGCAGTTCATGTGTTTTAGAGGTATAGCCCAATAAAATAGTGTTTAGTATGTTCCCCAATGATATCAGTGGCTCATAAAAAATTAAAATGGTATACAGGCTAAAAGGGAGGCATGAAATGATTCCAAAGTGGTTTTAGCACTTCATAAAAACAGGATGTGGCCAATCTTCAAACAGAAAATACCCAGATGTACACTTTTCATGCAGTATTTTATTCTCTCTGCAACACTCATTTTGGAGAGAAGCTTATGCAGTATTAAAACACTGTAGTATATCACACTGTTGGAAAAATAGTAACCACAAAAGTATCCCACAATTACAAACACAGACCCCTTTTTTTTACTGATACACAGAAAAATCGATCAGTTGAGATTAGAGCCAACACTTTCCTGTAATTTGACTGTTTGTAGCCACATACTAAACATCAATAAATCCTCGTGCATTTCCATAGCTGTGTTCCTTTTGTCCTTACTGAGACACAAAAGGTACATTCAGGCTCTTTTGTCATCTGGAGGAAATGTCCACAAGGACCTGTTCATCCAGATCATCCTTGACACGAGAGTCTAAACAGCACCTTTCTGAAATACACAGCATACAATTTCACTTGGGCTTTTTATTCATGGAATAATGAAAGACATAACAGCAGATAGGAGTTGTCAGTGAATATCTAGATAATGTAACTCAAGGATCTCCCAAATGAATTTTTCTCTATTTAAGTCTTTAAAATCGGACGTGTCATCGCTGACACATCCTGTGAATACGCAGTTTGGATGACTGTAACTCTTTCATTGTCTGTGCAATTAGAAAAATTCCAATGGTTTCTGAAACCTGAGACATTGCGCTTTATAGGTTTTATGAGCCATATTGGTTATTTTACTCATGCCTGTACTAGAGGCTGGAAAAGAACCTATTCTCGCACTATTATAACATGCAGTAAATTGTAAATGCTTGCTGGATTTTGAAAGATCTGGAGAAAAAAAGTGCTCTGGAAAAAATGGGTAAATGGACACTCACAGCATTTTTTCTTTTTTACTTTTTAGGTTGAGAAAATATTTTTAAAAAAGACCAGACAGATCATTTTAGCCTTAGGGTGTGACGGATTAACCTTTAAGTGAGTAAGAACCATTTGTACCAATATTCTTCAAAGTATTTAGCATTTTTCTGTGAAAATTTGCTGTTTTCCTGTATTTAATTTGCTGATCATGTACATGTTCATAAAAGCTCAAATTAAATTCAAAGGTTATTATATCAAAACAGAAAACTGAAGGAAAAGTGACCTTTTTTCAGCAAAGATATCAATAACTGAACCTAAAAACAAGCGTATACATCCACTATCATTTATTAAACTCCATGGGTTTTACTGATGAATCACTGCTGTAGAAGATGACAGTGTTTCCTCGTTCACTATGGAGCCTCTGAATGCCCAAATGGGTTGTTTCTGATCACCATGAAAAGATAACAAACTGCAACTTACAACAATTATTTACATATATTGATAGGATCAGTGGATCAACAGATACTAAATATTTTTACATGAGTAGATGGTTTTGGTTGTCCATGGATGTATGTGTCAGTGAAGCAATGCTAAATTAATGTAATCATGTTTTGTGTTGGGTTTTTGTTTTTTCTTTCCTATGTGCTTTGTAAATGGATGAATTGTAATTTTTTATATTAATAAGTAATCATGTTGTTTTTAAAGCAAATCTTAAGAAATCTGCACTGAAACAATGCTAAATTAATGTACTATGTTTTTGTTTTGTTTTTGTTTTCTCTGTCTATGTGCTTCGTAAATGTATAAACTGTAATACTTTTATATTGAGAATGGACCCTGTAGGAAGAATAGTGTTTACTTTGGTAGAGACTAATGGGGATCCTTAAATAAAGAATAAAGAATATTAATTATTAATCATCAATATTAGGTAGGTACAAAACCAACAACCGACAACACAGATCCAGTTGTTTCTAGACATTGCAGAAATTTTAGCTTTAGAGTCCAGTATCATTTGCTCTCAGTGACTTTCCATCTCCCCCAGAACAGAAGTCAAGCCTACCCTAACTTTCTGCAGAAACCTCATCTGACTTATGCATGACTGACTCCCCATGCACAGCCTCAGGTCAAACATTATACTGCTTGTCCGAGCCCCCAAGACTTAAGACTGGAACTCAACATCACCTGGGACTGTAGTTTCTATGTAGCTGTACTCCTTATGTGGTCAAAACTTCTTAACTACCCGAGGGCACCACAGACACGGTCTCTAAGAGTATAACCTAAAAATCTATCTTTATACACTGCGATTTGTGCAAAAGGATTTTTCTTTTTCTTTTCATAGAGTTATGGCTGTTTTAAATCTGGTCATTGATATTAGTTTTATTGATATGGCTTAAAATGTCATGAATGTGCCATGTATATTTTCACATCCCAAGACAACAACACAGTAAAAACGCCAGTGTTAATTTAACACCCACAGAGTCTATATGAGCCTACACTCATATAGAGTGGGCTCATATAGACACTATAAGTGATAAATTAACACTGTGGGTGTTAAATTAACACTGGCATTTTTTTACTGTGAACTTGAATATCTGTCTCAGCTGAACACACCCCAACAAACACAGCCAACATTCACATTGGAGACGATGGAGCCACAAATTTGTTTTGGCCTTTTCCTTAAAGGCACAGGAATCAAACATATGACCTGTGGGCCAAAACCAGCCCACCAAAGGAAGCAATGTGATCTAAAGTGAATCAGACCAGTAAATTACCATAATAACCTACAAAAAATGTTTCAGTGTAAAAAAGTAAAATTCTATAAAAATGTTGACATTTTCAAACTCTCCTTTCATGAAAAATGTGAATAACCTGAACAAATATAAACAATCTGAAATGTTTTAAGAGAAGTAAGTGTAATTTAAACAATATTTTGCCTGTTACTAAATTTTTTTGTGTATTTGTAGATCCACTGTGATCCATAAGTTATAATGCACATGTGTAAATGATAAACTGAGGCATAATTTTGTAAAAATTACACTTATTTTTTCAAAGAAATTTCAGGTTGTTTATGGTATTCACATTTTTAAGTAAACTTTGTAGATGTAAACATTGCCATAATGCAATTTCACTTATTATTTTACTCACTTCAGGTCATATTTGGCTGAATGTGGCTCCTGGAATAAAATGAATTTGACAATCCTGCCTTAGAGGGTGGTGGTGCACTGGTTAGCACTATTGCCTCAGAGCAAGAAGGCCCTGGGTTTAATCCAGCATCGACTGGCAGGGTTCTCCAGCTTGCCCCTGCTGTCTAAAGACAAGCACTTAATAGGTTAATTGGTCCATTTCAATGTCAGAGTGAATGGTTACTCATCTCTATACAATGATCCTTGCAACACAGCCAGGGTGTACCCGGTCTTCACCCACTGGAAACCGGGATAGCCTCCAGCATCCCTCGTGACCCTTCTGAGAATGAAGCAGTTCAGAAAAAGAATGCATGAATTTTCCTCAGAGTTGCAGTGCTCAATAGTTTTTTAAAGGTTAAGGTTAATTCACTTTATTCCCTGTAGGGAAATTGGGTCTCTGCATTTCACCCTTCCTAAAACACACAGCATCTAGTATTAGCACTTTTAGTGCATTAGGAGCAGTGAACTGCCTGAAGGTCCTTTGGGACCAACTCCAGATTATCAATATTTTGATCCAGAGGAATGATCAATGTGATCTGGAGGACTCAATACAGAAAAGCTCTAATATGACGGAGGATCCAACTCAGAGCCTCAGAAGTGGAAGTGCTATAAGGCGACCGAACCATAATACTGGGAAAATATGGTAAATGGTCGGAACTTATATAACGCTTTTCCACACTTTCATGGTACCCAAAGCGCCTCACATTCACACATTCACTCACACACTCATACACCAGTGGGCAGCTACTGCCATGCAAGGCGCTGCCGGGCCCTACTGGGAGCAATTAGGGGTTCAGTGTCTTGCCCAAGGATACTTCAACATGTGGACAGTTAGAGGCAAGATTCAAACCGCCAACCCTTCATTTATTTGACGATCCACTCAATCAACTGAGCCACCCATAAAATATTCCAGAATTAAGTGGCCTACGAAGAGATAAGACTTCACCCATCTATTCTTTCGTTTTGTTTTGCAGTTGTAGAAAATATTCGCAATGACACCCAATACTAATTGATGGCAAGTGTTTTTGGATAGACGGACGGGTTATATACATGACTGACAGTGGCAGTGACTAATCACTAGCCACTTTTACACAGAGCCTTAAAAAGGCAAAGATGGTGATCCCACCTCTTTTCCACCATTGACTGATTTCCACAGTGAATACAAAGGAGTAACAGAGCTGAGACAGGCTGGACTTTTACACAACGGACCTGCATTATGGAATCAAAGGGGTGGTGATGCAGTGCACTGTATAGTGTTATGTATAAGTTGTGCATCAGAAATACCCCAAGCATAGTGGTGATGCTGACCTTTCCAGAGTCGGTTCTTCTTTCACGTTCCACAAAAGTTAGCATTGATAGAGTCCTCACCCCAAAGTGAGAACACTCCCCAGTCTGACATCTTTCTGGTTGTGTTGATATGTTTGTTTACTGTACACAGCCCACACTCATTTTTAAATCCCCCTGGTGCTGGGGTTGCACATGCAATACATCATCAAAACCTTGGTTGTGGAACAAGAGGTGTTCCTTTTACACAACATTCTGGAATCACCTTTATCGCTGCTCTGTTATTACCTCCAGAGGTATTTCAAAGCCATGATAAAAGTGGGACCAAATAATTCCCCATTTCATTTACACAGATGATGTTCTGGAATAAAGATAAAATATTCGCATAACAGAAGTGCTGTGTGAAAGGGGCTACTGTTAATCTCTATCAGATGAGACCTGGATGTGACACTACTCTACTCTACTTAGCCTGGAACAATGACTTCACTTTTTCACATTTGCAGTTTACTTTTCTGGTTTGGACTGAAATGAGAAAGCTGAAGAAGCAATTTGTTCATTCCCTGATCTCAGCTTCTGCAGCCAAAACTAGTTTAGTATTAGTATTTGGGCCTTTAAAGCACTTCTAAAATATCCTGTTGTGAAGTAATTTTGACTTACTATATATCAGTAGTTGACATATAATGATGGAAGGTAAAACTAGCATGACAATATATCAAAAAAAGTTTAGCGACCAGTTTGTAACAGAGTATAAATTACATCACGTGCCTGTGCTTCACGCTTTTGCACAGCTATTTTTAAACCAGCCTTTTGATGATGCACATCTTGCTGTTGGTGAACTCACCTGGAGCTACCGTCTTATCTGTCTATGCTCTGATTTAAACCCACAAAAGTGAGAGAGCTGTTCAGAAGTGCCTCAGTGGAGCATGCAGTTTTGCGTTTCGGGTAGGTCAGTAATGGAAACTCAGCCTTCAGGTTATACTGGACGCATGAGTTTTTCTCATCAAACCAGAGAGGATGGTAATATAGTTGGTACAGACAAACCTGGAAGGGCTGTGGTGATTGTGGGGAATCAGGGAGGATGGCCGCTCGGGTCAGTTAAGGTTTGTGGTAGTGATGTAAGGAGCCAGAGAAAACATTCTGCTGCAGGAGGGAGGCTGCTCTGCTGAGTCCTCAGTGCACAGCAGAATTTAGGAGAGGCAGGAACATTTCTCACAGCACTGTGTTGAATGTTGTGTCTTTGTGTGAATTAGGTATTGTCCTGCCTTGCGATGATTTTCCAATTTCCTGCTGAGAAAATAATGTTGTTTTGGAAGAGGGTATAACAAAAAAATAGACAGCGACTCAACATGACATATTCTGTGAATGTGAATTCTGTTACTTTCTTAAAAATGTTGTTTTTCCTGAAATAAAAAAAAAAAAAGACTGGGTGAACTATAAGCCAACCCTCTAAAAAGTGGTGCCAGGCACACAAACCCTGGCCCTCACATGTACTGTAGCTTATTTTGGCATCAGTCCAGCTGATGTCATTATGTTTATGCATGCGCTGGTGTTAGCAAATCAATTGCCTCCATATGTGTCATCTGAAATGAATCAAAACAAAATTGATGTTTTTATAAACATTTAAAATTTTCTGAATTAACCAGCATTCCACACACAGAGAACCTGCTGGCTTTTGCTTGATCGACACATTTTTTGTTGCTGCTATTGTGGCTTCGCTTCGCTTCCCACAATCCACGCCGAGTTACGTACCAGCGAGACATGTAAACACACTGACTTGTTTATGGTGGAGTTCACGTTGAAATTGTTCACTGTGAGGGCAGATATTCAGGTGCGTTATCACTTGGGCTTTTACAGATTTTACAGATTTGATGAAAAATTGGTGACAACATTCATCCGCAGCTTTAAAAATTAATAACTACTTTAAAGTTTGACATACTCTATTCAGGGTCACTGTCAATCTAGTTTGTATGAACCCAATTTGGCATGAATTCAAGCAACGGTTTTGCTGCTACAGACATTTAAAATTTTACCCATTATAAGTAAACAGGAAAAATTATTTTAAACTTCATAAAAACACATTTTTATTTTTGTTCCCAAAATGTAATGACATATGCTCTGGGTCACTGGCAATCTATAAACCAAATTTGGTATAAATTCAATATGCTGCTAGAGTGTTAACTGACAAAGAAACACACAAACCGAACCAAAACAATACCCCTTGCCTCCCCATTCGGGGGAGTGGAGTAATCAAACCCCAAATTATAAAGGTGGAGATCAATTATATTAAACCATGTAACAGAAATCACATTGGTATATTTCACAGTAGCATGACAAGTTCCTGCGAAGTGTTCTATTTCTCACTTGTTGTAAAAGTATCTTGAATATTACCTATATCACAGTCTCTTTTCTCCTTTTACCAATAATATTCTGCCTAATGTGGCAATAAGACAGTCTCAGTGATCTGAAAAAGGATTTCAGAGAAAAACGACTGCAGCTTCACCAAGTGTATCAGCCAGCCAAGCGTTGATAGCCTTATCAGAACACTCCACAGAGAGCTCACAGCCAAACTTTTCACATCAGTGTGGTGCTTCTGTTGTGTTTTGTCTTCAGTGGAGAAGACAGAAAATGTGTATGTGTCTGTGAGGGAGAGGGAGGCAGACAGGCAGAGATAGATATAGTATAATGAGTTTCCATAAAGCACTCTCAGTGTGCTATCATTGTCGTGATTTTATGAATTCATCATAAAAGAGTGAGTAAATGTCACAGCTGAAGGTAATAGAGCGAGATGCTGCATGTAAAATGAAAGGCAGAAGAGTATGAGAATGAGGGGGGGGGATGGGGATGGGGGAGGAAATTGTCGGGGCTCCTGTGATGGTTTGGCTGATAACAAAAGCCACAGTCGGTGTTGTTCATGTGTGCTGTCTTTACCCGTGGACTCACAGAGATAGGGGGGTTCAGTGGTAGAAAGCTGGCCATGTCTCTGAATAAAACACGACATTGATTTATGAGTGTGAGCCGGCTACAAGAGCAGCAGGTCTCTACAATCACCTGCACAAACACACACGCACACACACACACACACACAAAATCACCGTGCAGTTAAACCACTGAGTAGACTCCAGCACTGTACATCTCAGCAATTCTACAGACTGCAACTACGAGCCCTTTATTTTAATTTTCAGGTTTTGTTTTTTTTTTTTTTATATTCATTCTGCTGATACTTTCCCCTCAATCTGAAACCTGCTCTTCAATCTGCATCATCACAAAACTGAACTTCAAAGCAAAGAAATTAATTAATAGAAAAAAAAAACAATCAGTCTGCATTTTAGCTCAAACCTGAAAGTAACTGGCTTGTTTGTGTAATATGATTGATACTGTGGAGTTGCTGCCCCACCAAGTAAGGTGTAAATACAGAAGTGGTGTGAAGTGTCTGTGCCAGGCTAGCAGCAAATAAACACTGAGAAACTAATAAATTCTCCCTGGAAGTGCCTGTTTTATAAACTCACAGTTATGAGTTGTTGATACTATATTATTACCACTGCTGTTATCTCACTGTGCAGCTCAGTGTCATGCCTTTGTTTATGTGTTTTATTAAAAAATAAGGTTTGGTTTCCGCAATGTACAGTTAAAGGAGATTCCAGAGTAAATTAGCAGCGAAATATAACGAATGCAGTATGACAGTTTACCATCACTGACTGTGGGTGACACACATGTCAACATGCATACATCAAAACAGACGCACACAGCACATTTACTCATTTGATATTAATCTCTGTTACGTTGGCAGATAGAACATCCAACCACATTATTTATAGCGGAGGGATCACAGAGGATTCACACTTAGTGGTTCTGTATTTAATCGCATTTAACGCCATAATTTCCATTCCAGTGCTAAATATTAACTGTATTTTTCATACGTCGCTCGTGGACATCCAGGTTCAGACACTGCCATAGTGTCATAACTGACCCTTCACTGAGCCCCTGCCTAAAACGACTACCGTCCAGTCATATGTTAGCAACTGTAGCTATGCGCTGGAACTTAACTGAGCTCATTGATATAAATATTAATATATTCATTCATTCATTCATTTTCCATACCCGCTTTATCCTCATTAGGGTCACGGGGGTCGCATGGAGCCTAT
>JAPTGZ010000026.1:14062774-14074524 GCA_029814645.1 Fowleria isostigma | reverse complement strand
CCTCTTCTGTCAGGCCCAGGACCCCTGAATTCTGGACCTCTCCTGTTAGGCCCAGGACCCCTGAATTCTGGACCTCTCCTGTTAGGCCCAGGACCCCTGAATTCCAGACCTCTCCTGTCAGGCCCAGGACCCCTGAATTCTGGGCCTCTTCTGTCAAGCCCAGGACCGCTGAATTCTGGACCTCTACTGTCAGGCCCAGAACCCTGGAATTCTGGACCTCCCCTCTCAGGCCCAGGACCCCTAAATTCTGGACCTCTACTGTCGGGCCTAGGACCCCTAAATTCTGAGCCTTTACTGTCAGGCCCAGGACCCCTGAACTCTGGACCTTTACTGCCAGGCTCAGGACCCCTGAATTCTGGGTCTCTTCTGTCAGGCCCAGGACCCTTGAATTCTGGATCTCTTCTGTCAGGCCCAGGACCTCCAAATTCTGGGCCTCTACTGTCAGGCCTTTGACCTCTGAATTCATGGCCTCTTCCCACAGTCCCAGGACCCCTGAATTCCTGGCCTCTTCTGTCAGGCCCGGGACCCCTAAATTCTGGACCTCTACTGTTAGGCCGGTGACCTGTGAATTGTGGGCCTCTACTGTCAGGACCTGGAATTTCAAAATTTTGATGTCTTTTATCAGGCCCAGGACCCTTTATGTGTATACCTCCTTGTCCTAAACCATGAGGCCCTTGGCTTTCTACACCTGGACCGGTTCTTTCAGGTCCTGGTCTAGGTGCACCCATATATTCTCCCCTCCTGTCAGGCCCTTGGTGATCTATAAATGGACCTCTCCTTTCATATCCTTGTCCTCTAAAATCTGAAAACCCTGGTCCTCTCATGTCAGTACCTGGAATGTCATTTGCTGGATCTCTGCCTTCAGGACGTTGTCCTGTGAAATTTAGGCCTTGATGTCTTCCATCAGGCTCAGAATCCTGTACACATGGACTACCTATTTCAGATCCAGGTTTCCTAAAATCTAGACTTCCTGGCCCTCTTCCCTCAAGTACTTGAACATCCATATCAGGACCTGCCCTTCTTGGCATTGGCCCACTGAAGTCTGTCATATCTGCCCTTTTCCTGTCAGGTACTGGACCGTCCATCGCTGGTCCTGTCATTTCAGGTCCTGACCCACTGAAATCTGGCCGCCCAGGTCCACCACTGTGGGATCCAGGGCCCTCCATAGGCAATCCTCTCCTTTTGAGCTCCCCTCCACTAAAATCTGGATCAGCGGGTCTCCTGCTAGCCTTGAAAGGACCCTGCATAGGTGACCCTCTTCTATCAGGGCCCTCTCTACTAAAATCTCCATCTTCAACCTCTGCATTGTCCAGAGCTGGATCGCTCCATTCACATCCTGAACCAAAATAAATTGGACCTCCTTGCCCTCTCTTGCCATGTCCTCTCCATTCTCCTTGGGTAAACTTCCCTCCTCTGCCTGGCCCTCTTGTATCATCTCTTGCATTTAACCCTGTACCACTCATATTCAAATCCATCATATATAAATCCTGATGTCTAGTTTGACCACTCTGATCCATATTACAACCAATATTAGGACCATGTCCCCTATCAATCCATTGTCCCTGCATTTCAATTTTTTTCGTACCTAAAATACTCAAATCCTCTTGATCTGAGCCATGTCTGTCTAAAGTTTTTACATGTGATTCAATACTATCAACATTTGCAGTTGATCCACTCATACTACCAGTATTCTGACCAGATGTAACATGACTTCTTTCCCTAAAATCTGGCCCTGCTAATTCATGCATAGTTTTTGATTCGTGTTTCATAATTTGGGTTTCTCTGAAGTCTTTGCTAGATTCACTAACAACTTGTCCATCAAAAGTCTTTAACTCTTTATTTTCACAGTTTGTGTTTTGCCCTGGCCCTTTCATGGATACATCTTGCTCTCTTTGTGGATACCATCTTTTATCTGTCAGTGGAGATTGCCTCTGATCTTTTCCCAATTCTAGAAGAGGAGGCCCAGGACTCCTCATAACTGAACCTGCATCTCCTATGCCTCCACCAAATGGACCTTTTCCAAAAACATTTGATCTTTGTGCATTTATTTCTGGATTTGCATTTCTCACACCTGGATCTTGATGTTTGTGCATCATACTTGTATGATCTAGGTTTGCAGCCCTACTTTCTAATTGTGGATCCTCAAAAGAAGAATTTTTTACTACGGAGGCAAAGTTTGGCTCTACAGCTTGATTTTCTGCTTGAGATTGAAGTTCCTTTGTTTTTTCAAACAGTGATTCTTTTGGTGGTAAACTCTGCATGCCTGGACCTCTCACAGTTGTTGCTGAAACCTGAATATCTGAACCTGTAGATGAATATGAATGGCTTTCCCTGTGACTGATTGATTTGTTTGGATTTATCATATCTCCATCTCTGAAACTTGGGCCTTGTGGGTCTAAGGTTCTAAAATTGTCTCTAGTAGCAGACAACTGCAGAGAGAACACTGTTGTCTGAGCTTCAACATAAAGAGGTTCATTTTCAACTTTCCCAACTTCCATTAGGCTACTGCTATATGTCACACTAATTTCATTTTTTTTTATATTAATTGAGTCTAGTTTTTCCATGGTGCTAGGTTGTACAAACTGAGGCTCTGGATCAGGACTGTGAGGGGAATCTCGAAGAGGTGGATCAAGTTCTCTAAGAGGAATTGCACTGTCAAGTTTGTCTAGAAACATAATTTCTTGTTTAGACAGTTTATCCACCTGCTTGCAACCACTACCTGTAACGTTATGGTCACTTACTGACTGGTTTTGATTTCTTGGAGATTCTGGGGATTCTACAGGCTCTGCCTTCACAGGAAGAACATCATGTGAAGAAAAGTTTTCATCAGGGCTCTTTTGTTCATGTTTTACCTGATGAACATCAGATTCCTTTTTGAGAGAGATCAGGCCATATGATGATGTACTCATTTCTAAACTTTGATCCACAGCAGAATCTAACGGCATATCAAATGTATTTGTTGTATGCTTCAGGTTATCTTCAAAGATTTTAGGGGAAGGTGTCCTGTGCCGTTTTGGTGAAAGAGATACAGAATGCTTATTCCTGGAAGATGACGGAGATCTTCTATGTCCATGAGAATGTCGATGTAAAGTATGTTCTTTACGATTACGGCGTTCAAAATGGTCTCTAGATCTATGACTTGACCTTTCCCTTTCACTTCTTCTGTGTCTGTCCTTTTCCCTTCGCCTATGGGAATGTGAAGGAGACCGGTGCTGGGACCTCCTTGATGGACTCCTATGATGGCCCCTTTCACGATGACTCCGTCTCTTGGGTGACTGCCTGTGCTTTCTACTGTGGTATGAACTCTGAGAAGTTCCCCTGTGCCCAGTTTTATCTCGAGACTTTGTACTGCTCCCCTGAAATACATCTTCCTGGATTTCATTAAAAAGTGATTCATCCTCTGGATCATAAGCTACATCTGAATCTTCAATCTCTCCAGCAGAGGAATACTTCTCACTTTCCCTGACATTTTCTTCTGTCTCAACTTGTTCTGTGACAGTTTCTGGATCATTTTTTACAACAGATAAGGAAGTCTTAGCTTCTGAAGTAACAGCTGATGAATCCACACTTGAACTGTCCAGGGCCTCTGAAGTCTGTTTTTCTGTTTTTATTTTGCTAATTTGCAGAGATGAAAGTTTACTCAGAGGCACAGATGTTGATGGGGGAGACATGAGGGAATCAGAAACAGAAAAGTGAGCCATGAACATTCCCACAGCCTCTCTTTGTTGACGTAGGGCTTCTTCTTGCTCCTTTAATTGTCGTTTTTGCTCTTCAATTTGCTTATTAAGCTCCTCAAGCATTCGTTTCTGTTCACTTAGTGTTTCAGCTGACACAACCACAGTGCCTGAAGGAATATTGTGCAAGTCTCCAGTTGGAGTAGGAGTAGGAGCTGGAGCAGAGGCTGGAGTAGTAGCTTGACTGGAAGCTGGTGCTGGTGTTACCACAGTGGAAACAGGTGTTGGACATGACTCTGATGTTTGAGTTGGAGCGAGGGACTTTGTTCCAACGTCATTCTTTATACAATCAAAGATTGTCTCATCCTCAGGATCATAGGCCACATCATCATCAACGCTGGCTGGTAATTCTGGAATATCTTCCTTATTTTTTTCTGTGGGCTGTGGAGTCGTCACATTATATCCCATCGCTGGATCATACTCATCCTCTGGGTCATACGGTCGATCAAAATCATTTTCTTCTTCTTCTTCTTCATCTTCTATTTCTTTGACTTTGTTTTTCTGTCCATATTGTTGGACAATTGGATCCAGCATTGATCCAGACATCTGAGACAACAGAGGGACTTTCTTTGCCCTCACTGTGGTTGCTGATGTGGAACTTCCCTCAGAGTCGTTTGAATTATTACGAAACAAACTTTTTAAGATTGTCTGTAAGGGTGTCTTACTACTGGATGCTGATGTGGGATTCTTGTCTGTCATATTTTTGGAGTTTGACTGAGTGGCAGCATCAGGGGCAGTAGAGACAGGAGGTGTTGCTTTAAGAGAAGCGAAAAGAGCTGGTGTGGTAACTGAGCTAGAAGACTCTGAAGGTGATCCAGGGCAAGAGGGTGAACCAGGAGGGGTGGTGCTGGCAGGTGTCTCTGGGTCGTAGGGTTGGAATATCTCCAATTTGTCAGACCCATAAAGAACTGGTGGTTTTGGGATCCACATAGGGTCTTTGGCCATATGCACTTTGGGTCTCTTTTCTTCAATTTCCTGAGGAATACTCCCTGGACGCTTTGTCCTCTGGACTATTGCCAACCCCAGAAGCAGGTTGGGCCGGTTCTTTTCAAGGCCTGTGAATGAAATGTCCTTGGTTAAAATAGACACATGCCAAGGTCACAGTGAGAGTAAAAGGCACAATTAGAGTAAAAACCATAATTATACTTTAAAATTAATGTATGCAATTTTAAGCTTTCTTTCATAGTTGTCTACTGCACAGAAAGAGTGTTTACTCAAATATATTTGGAAAACAATCTTTGATTCCACCACTTTTCAGCAAGTACCACATCAGTGAACAACAGTAGTTTTGTTACTTTCTATGACAACTGTTCTTAGAGAATTTAATCAGCTCTCAATAATGAAAATCTACTGAAAACATTTGACAGGGAAATTAAAGTTAAAAACAGCTACATTTGCTAAGTTATTTACAGGTATTTAAGGAGATACTAAAAACTGGACAACCTGGTATGACTGATACTTGAGTTAGACTCAGTTGCTTCCTAAAGCCTCAGTCACAAATGCCATTACGAACAGCTATGGCCACCAGGCGACCAACTTATAGACCATTTCTTAAGACCTTCTCAAGATGGACTTCAGGTGGACTTATAAGAATGCTGACTTTGTAGACCGTTCTCAAGTTTATAGCAGGTGGTATGATTTTGTTGATTGTAAAATTTTCGACAACCGCCCTACGAAACCCCTTTCCTATGAATGCTGTATGAGCAACCTGAGAACAACCTAAGGAGAATGCACGACATCTGTAGATTAAGAGGACATTCCAATTCCTGCATTGTCCACAAGTAGATCACAAGAACTCATTACTTTTTTATCAGGAACATGTGCGCACCTCCAATGTGCGTGTGTATGAGCGGAGACAGAAACTGGAGAAAAAGTACTTCAGTTAGGCTGACATATGCAGAGTAAAATTAAGAGTGTATATAATTAATCCAGAATAAAATCCTCTTCAAATCAAACAAGGACTGTTATTTCTGCATTCCCATCCTCTTGAAGGTGTGGAGTTTTAACCCCGGAGGAGAACATCTTTGGATCAGACATTCTATGTTGGACAGTTAATGATTTTAATGTTCAGTTCACTCTATTATTCTTGTGTAACTTTGTTTGATTCTTATACCTTCTACTTCAAATTTCTTCATATAATGTCTTATTATAATTCCTAATTTTTATTATGTTGAACTGTGCAGGTCAGTTTTTCCTCCGGAATTTCAGCACCATGGATAGAGCATAAGTTTTAAAGCTATAATGTATGAGAGTTCACTGTGGCCACTGTTTATACTAATTTAAACATTCTGACAAAGCGCAAGATCTTCTACCATCGACTTAAAGAGTGCCGTGAGTTGCACACAGGGGTGCTGTACAGTCACCTTACAAAAATAATTCCTGAAGTGGCCGTAGGTATGATGGAGGAAGGTCCTAAGACTCCCTTACACAGAACATGACACCTGTGCAGTTACCGTATGACACAAATCACATCCTTTTCTCACGGAGACCTCAAGTTGCTCTTGTAAACTGAACGGCAGTTGTATCAACTTTGTAATTTGGCCGCAAGAAACTACTGCTTTTTCCACAAATGTCTTAAGAACTCAAGAATGTTGTAAGAACTCCAGATGTCGTATGAACTAGGAGATTCGCACAAACCCGGCAGCTTTGGACTGAGACTTAACCTCCGTAAGTTGCTCAAATACCAGTAATATTATTGATAAGTATGAGTTTTAAGTTAAAGCATTATCCAACCTGGTCCTTCAAGTGGCTGAAGTATGGAGGGGACTGATTCATTTGCACTGAGTGGAACAAGGTATACATCTTTGATGGATCGGCTGTTATTGGCAACCACACCAAAACGTCCTCTGCTGCTAAAATAGGAGAACAGGGAGACATAGGCCACCTCTTCTTCTTCAGTTGCAGGGTAAAACCGGATCACACATAACTCCTAATGAAAGAAAACAAGATATGTGAATTGGAACTACTGTATGCTTTTAACATGATTTCAGCGATGCACACGAAGAAAAAAGCTTATATTGCCTACCTTTGTGAGAGAGGTCTTTACTTTTGCAACATAGTCCCAAACCGTTTGAGGTAAGATCCTTCCTCCAATTTGTATGGAGTCTGGTAGATCCTGCACATAGCAAAAATGAAAGTTGTTCATGTATTTTGTAATACTCAAACACCACAGTCTTCAAACATTTTTGCTACAGCTATGCAGAAAGGTTAGTATTATTCAGTACAATACCGCTTTAAGATTTTCAGCAGATCCTGACACCAGATATCCTTTGGTGACAAACTTGGCTACAGTGAGCATGTTAAGGAAGCCTTTCCATAGTATATCTTGCTTAGCAAGGAACTGAGCAGTCTCGCTATCAGCAGAGGGTTCAGTGGTCACAGTCCTGAAATAAAAAGCACATAAGCAATGACTATATCACTAACACCACTCATTAGTACTAATTAATTTACTTTATACTTCTCCTTTCTTCAGTACCTTGGGGATGTGCCATAAATTCTGGGATCCGCTGAGGAAGATGGCTTCATTAAGATAGATTTCGGTAATTTGTTTGTTGGTGGTAGGGACAAAGGTGGAGCTGAGGGTGGAGTGGAGCTAGAGTCTTTAAGAGGGGCATAAGGGGCTGATTTATTATGAGCTGTATTACTCGGACCAAAAGTATCAGTAGCCAAAGTTAAGAATCTGCTTGCCGCAGTACGAGGATCACGCCTTGTGATGGTTACCGTGGATACTGCTGGAATCACAACTGGTGTGTATGGTCTTGATGTTGTCGTTTGAGAAGTGTCAGAAGTTGGGGATGCAGGGGACTCCATGACAGGGGAAGCAGGAGACTCTAAAGTGGGGGAGGCAGGAGAGTCCTTAATGGGGGAAGCAGGAGATTCAACTATGGTCAAAGGACAGTCACTGGTAAGGTGTGAGGAAGGTTCTGTTATAGAAGATGCCGGTGAGTCTAGGTCAGGTGAATCAGGAGGTGCCCGTAATGGAGAGTCATCTCTTTTAGAGTTTTTCCAGTAAGGTTCACGTTTATCTCTCATTTCAGAAACCTTCTGTTTTTTCTGTGCTGGTTCTTCTAGTTCTTCAGCTGCCATTTGACCTTTTGGGAAACAATGAGAATGTACTTTAACTAAAATGAGTAATGAGTGGATTGTATTGAATGTCTACTGCATTTTGCACCGCAATTGTCAAACATCCTTGTAAGTCACCTGTACAAATCTTGCACTTCAAATCGAAGAGATGTGTTTTATGCTCCGAGGTTGTGTCCTTAAGCATACAAGTGAGAATATCTGGTACAGTGCTACTTCCCTGGTTTAGCTGGCTGGTTTTAGCCTTCAGAGAAGGAGCAGGAACACTTTTCTTCAGTTCCTGTGAAACACACAAGCAGTAAGATTTATATTAGAGACACTGCATCAAAAAATATGCAACATTCATGAGAAAACAGGAGAAACTACACTATAAAAAAGAGACTAATATGAGGGGAACATTCACCGTGTTCTTGTCAGGTCTGGCAGGATTCAAAGTGGGTAAATCTACCTTCACTGCTTCAGGCTTCTGCAGTGAACCTGTCGCTTTAGCCTTTGTGTCCTTAACCTAGATGCACACAAACAACAAAAGATGACAGCCACATCAGACACAATCGCTGATTCCATAAACAAAGAAAACAGAAACATAATTTATTATATATAATTTATATATTTATATATATAACATAATTAATTTTGTCTTAGCTATAATAATGCTTTACCTGTGTTGTTTCTTTTGTACTTGGTTCTGGTGCCTTGACAGCCTGCATATCTTTCTGGCTCATCCTGACGAGTCTAAAGGGACTGATCTCTCCATGTACAACCCGATACAACAAGCCCTAGTGACAAGCAAGAGGAGTGAAAACCACAGATAACACTGGAAAACCTCAATGCACAGATCTCTTTGATATTTAATACAGTATTTAAATGTATAGTAAAACTAAAGAAAATCACAAAAAACTTTTTTTACCAACCTTGTTTCTTGGGTCTTTCAAGTTGAACATTATTGTTCTGTACTTGTTCATGTATTTGCTGTCTGTGTTGCGAAATATGTTGAACATCTCAATCTCAATGCTTGTGACAAGTTTAGCAGCTTCACTTTCAGACATCTCCAAATCCTCACAGTCACTCACCCTGGACAAAGGAAAAGACAGTCAGTGAGCTATTTTGTTGAAGTCACACATTCAGCATTGAATGAAAGCTTGTCACTCAAGAGTGAAAATCAACTGATCATGTGACTTAAATTTTAGCAGTGAGAGAATTCTTTCAAAGAAGATGTTGGTCTTTTCATTTTCTTTATTTATTGACAAAGGCTTTTGCTGACAAACCTTTTTTCCTCAAACTAAGGTATGTTTTTTTTTAATTTCATGGTTTTCTATGAACCATGAAAGTAAAACTTTGGTACCGAGTTTATGCAAATGATAATGAACACACATAAAACGCAAAGATAATGACGGTGCACCAATGTAGTCAAATGCATCATTATCTGAAATATGTATGTTAAAGTATACTGATTTCATGTTAATTACCATAAATTATATCCATGTTGTTTATATACAGTCACGTAAAAAATTACTACACCATCAAAAGTCATCAAAAATAATGCAATCACGTACTAACTCCTGTGTGTATCATGAGACTAAAACAGACAGAAAAGAAAACATGGAATGTCTAAAAATACTGTTTTTGTCAGTATTTGTGTAAGAACTTAAGTAATTTTGGTTATTAAAAAAAAAAAAAAAGGAAAATGGATAGGTATCAGCTCTTAGATTAAACTCTTATGAGCTATTTTTATTGTTATCATTATATTTATCCAAACAAATGTACCTTTAGTTGTACCAAGCATTAAAATAAACAGGAAATTGAAGAAAACATAGGGTGGTCTAATAATTTCTTTAACTTTTTGAGATAATTTGTTTTTTCTGTATTTGTTCTAATATAATTTACATTAATTTAGAGGTAATATTATCAAGATAATACAACAAATACATTGCACTGGAACCCCTAGACTAGGGGTCCCAAACATGCAGCCCGGGGGCTAAATCTGGCCACCAAAGGCTCCATTTCGGCCCACGGGATGAAAGTTCAAAAATAACACTGAAGAAATTAACAGTCAAGGTTGTTAAAATCAATTTAGTCTAGGTTCCACTAACCAAACAGTGTGATCTCAACTCAAATAATAACATAATAACCTACAAATAATGACAACAACAAATTTTCTTCTTGAGGAAAAAAATGAAATGAAAAAAATGGTGACAAAAATAACATGACTGTAAAAATATTTACATTTACACATTATCCTTTCACAACAAAATGCAACAAAATACATGAATAAACGCAAATATGACCAACCTGAAATGTGCAATTTTAACACTATTACGCCTTTTATTAAATGTTTGTGTAAAGTGTGTAATGTGCATGTATAAATAATAAGTTGAAGTATAATATAGTCAAAATTGCAGGATTTTTTTCTAAGGATTTTTGTTTTTTTCAGGTTATTCACATTTTTTTTTTGTAAAATGTACATATTTTCCTAATTTAATGAAGGTTTTTTTGGAGTAAAACATAGGAAAAACTCATGTTGTCATTATTTATAGGTTATCATGTCATTATTTTACCCACTTGAGCTAAATGTGGCGCCTGAACCAAAATGAGTTTGAGACCCCTGCCCTAGACTGTGTTTTCATGCAAACCCTAAAACCAGGTCTTACCTTTTAAACAGGATGCCGGTGAGGGAGCGCTGTATGCTCTGTCTGACCTGGGTATTGGGCTGGGCGGGTCTAGAGGAAGGAGCGCTGGGTGCGGGGGGCACAGGCAGGTTTCGTGTCTCATTCAGTACGGTGGGGGTCGAGGTCGCCTTCTGGGACGATGCTGCTGCTGCTGCTGACACGTGGCTAGATGGAGGAGGGGGTCCCGACTGCTTCTTGGGTATGACATATGAGGTTTTTGTGATCACGAGAGCCCCCATTTCTTGATGTCTAGTGGCTGAGGGGGTCTGGGATTGGGTGGCTGCAGATAAAGTGGGTTTGGCTGTGGTGGGTGGTACAGGGGCCTCTGCACCTGCCGATGGTTGCTCTGAGACGTCGGCTGACCCCTGTGTTTCCTCTGGAGAGGGGCTCTGGGGTGAAGCTGGCTCTGTGGCATGGTGTGGAGAAGAGGTGGACTCTGGGGAGGGGTCCTTTGACGGCTGCTGTGAATCCGATACAACCTCAGGGTCTGCATCTACATTTGCGCTGCCCTTATTTGCTGTTAAATGGACAAAAGAGTGTTTTGTTAACATCCAGAAATATACTATTAAAAAACTGTGCAACAACATGTCACAGCAATCACAGTAATTTAGTGTTCAAGTCTGCAATAAAATATACATTGATTAAAAAAATTTAAAGAAAATAGCTTTTTTTCTCTCCAGGGCAGTTATTTATTATAGTGTTCAGTGCCAATGAGTGCCTCTTTTTCCTCCTAAGTTGTGCTGTACATTATTGATTACAGTTAACCTTTTAATTTACAAATAATTTACTATTATAAGTGACATAAAATGAAAAGAAAATGACAAGCTGTTCCAAAAAGTTAAAAGATCAAAAACAATTTCTGTTGGTAATGTGAATTTTTCCACATGTTGATGAAATGAAGGAATATTTTTTGTTTGTTTTTGGTCTTACATTGACAAAGAACTGATGTTTCGCTAAAACATTAAAGGTTTCACTTTGAGCCACATTTGGTAAAAAGAAAAACTGAAATTTGAAATTCTTTAAAATTATGTTGAAATGCGTTAATTTTTAGGCCAAATTGTCACTTGCTGTGTTATCTATGATCAAAAACATAAAAAATCTTTAATTTCAAGAACACTCGTAAAAAGTGTCAAAACACAGACACAATAGTTGCAGCCAATCATATGTGCAAAAAAAAAAAAATATGATCAGCTATTTTAGCTGTTCCATTAAAGTTGAGACCCACATTTTTTTTTTTTTTTTTTTTTTTTTTTTTAATTTAAATATAACA
>JAPTGZ010000026.1:14035235-14052782 GCA_029814645.1 Fowleria isostigma | reverse complement strand
AAAAGAAACAACACACCAGAAAAACAAAATGTTCCATGGGCAGAACTAGTAACATATACTGTATATGGGTTGATCCTAGTAGGTGTCCAAAGGGGAAAGAGTTAAAGGGGTGGGGCCAATTCAGAGGATTAAGAACTAGAGTATGTAAACTTTAGATCAGGATCATTTGGATAATTTATGTTGAACACATCTGATGAGAAATGGCTTCACCCAACCACTAACCACAAGTGAAAAAAATGTTTAAACATTATCATTCATATTCTCTAAAAAATAGTCAAAGAATCACACATTCTACAAGGGTATGTAAACTTATGAACACAGCTGTAACATCCAAACTGAAAAGAACCGACTGACAGAAGTTTGAGCAGAATTACTCAGAGGTTACCTAATGGTTAACTATCAGTTTAACAGTATAAATGTAAACATGCCCCAAGCTATCAGGGAATTTTGGACTTTGTATTATGCTTGTTAGGTGACACAAAATGGTCCACCAGTTGAGTTTTCCTGTCAATAATAGTTCAAATAAACTATGAAAACACTCAATCAGAAAGGAGGCATTCTTCAGAATCTGAGCTGCTCCATAATTCCCACGATCAGTCGTCATTATTTGCAAGACTCTTGTTGGATGTTGTGACATTATTCAGTAAATGTTTAAATTATTGTCCCACTGAACAATAAATGAGCAAATGATAAATTATGAAAATAAAGAACGTATCTTGATAAATGAATAACTGTACTCTAGTTCTCCTACTAAGATATCTACAACACTTCACACGTTCACGTCACATTCCCCCAGGGCTGAAACAAGCCAACCTCCGTTTTTCTATAATTCTGGTTTTACTAAAAACCTTTGCAAAACCCTCAAGTTGACTTTCAGTACTTTCAAAGTTGAACTATTTGAGTAATTAGCTGCTTTTTGGTTTGTGCAGCTTAAAAAAAATTGTTAAAGCAGTGACATGCTGTTCCGCCTCATTAATGTGCATCACTTAACCCAATAAATATACAAACGAAGGGTTTTTTGTTGTTTTTTTACCATACATCACAACAAAAGAAACATTTGCAGTCTTTTTGTCCATGCTGTTCTTAACTGTCCTATTCATGTGTCCTGTTTTCAGTGTTTTAATGTTTTATGTTTGAGATGCCTTCCAGAATGCAAAACAAATATACCTACAGTATCAATAAAGCCACCTTGAACCTTGAGACTGTAATACAACTCTCCCGACTGAACAGATCACACTGTCATGGCGGATGATATCACTATTTATATGCATCTACATCCTTCCAATCGCAAATCGCTATAATACCCTGAATTAAAAAGGACAGGTTTGAGCTTTAAATGAAATATTTTGCTCATTCAGAATGTGCTTTTAAAGAGTGAAGCTGCTTTTTGATGTGTGGATTTATCTGACGCCTGCTTTACAATCACCTCCCTGATGGGAAAAGCTGCGAACAAAAATGATCACTGATCATCACAGGGTCATTATTATAAAATGTAAAGCATATTAATGATAGGTCTATGGAATGTATGAGCAAAAAACACAACCCAAACGTCCAGTAATGTTCCTTGATCGTGTGACTATCCATCACATGTATGGGTACCAACAGCCTTTCACTTGCCACTAAAGTGTAAATGAGTTTTCTTGGTCTTGTATGACTAAATGTCAGATGTTATTAGAAACACAAAATGACTTTTAATCAAAAATAAGTGATGGCCATGTTCTTGTTTCATGTAGTGATATAAAGCGTGTTTTTGTAAGTGAATGTTACATTATTTGAGGCATTTAAAGTGTGTTTACATTAGTTCATTATAATTAATGACCACAAAGATACCTCATCCAGAATGGTGCCTTAACCAAATGAAGGTAATAGGGAACACTGAAAACTCTCACTCTAAACCTTTAGATCAAAGTTCATTCACTCAAAGGCCACACATCATATGATGCGTAAATGACACAGCAGCTAATACCATCAGAGGTGAAGCTTAACCATGGCAGATGCAGATGCCGTGGTCACACCTTCCCTGAGGACTACTAGTGTGTGTGTTGATGCAGTTTCAGTCTCCTCTCCTGAGTTCAACAACAGAGAGCAGTTGGACGGAACAGCTGGACATGTGGACTCTGTCTGCCAAGAGCCAGTGGTTTGGTCAGGACCTTCTCCAGAGATGTGTCAGTACCCCACAACTGCATATTCTGAATATCATCAGACCATGCCTCGGAGGCATTTAACAGAGGTAACAGTGGCAGGTATTTAAACCAAGGTTCTTGACTTGGATGATTTCTCTAGGAGATATACATGTATTTTTTGTATCAGGATTATGGAGTTCAGTCTTTATAAATTCAATCCTGAACACTCTTTCCCTTCCCTCTTCAACATGCATAGATTTAACATGTAGGAAACACATGCATGTTGCAGTCAGTGTTTATAAGGTCAGCTCATCTAAACCACAGATGTATTTTCCAACCATCCACCATCTCTAACTGCTCCTTTCAGAGGCCTGGAGCCGATCCACTGAGTGAGTTGTGATGCACCATGGACGGTCTCAGTTCATTTCAGGCCAGAGATAATAGATACTATTCACCATTCACACCTACTGGCAATACAGTTACCAGTAAATGTTTTCATTAGCCTGAATTCCTGGGAGAAGACGGAGCACCCAGAGGACACCCGCAGTTCTGAGTTGATGATGAAACCCACTGCACCGCTGTACTCAAAGAGCATAAGGTATGGACACATTTGTGTAGATTTCAAGATGTCATCCCTGAAACATGAGCTGTGACCCCAAAACCCCGAAATATGTAGTAACACGAGTTGAAGTATCATCACTATTTATACGTAGAAGTCATTTCAGTGGATCCCAGTGACAGCTAAGTTTGTTTATTACCTTTAGGTCTGCACCAGTGCTTAGCAACCAGTGCAGAACTAGTTGGATCATGATGAGAACATGTTTTTGTTTTTAAAAATAATTTTTATGATGCTTTAACTACAATTAGTAACAATTTAGAAAACAATTAAGATTGTACTCTGTGAAGTTCTCAGTTAAGGAAATGTTCTATAAAGCTCAGTTTTGTCAAAAAAAATATTTTAAACTGTGTTTAAGTTCATTGAGATATTGATTAAAGTCTTACTTTTCAAAGGGGGTCTACTCATTTATGCAGAGCACTGTAAGCAGTTACAAAAAATATGGACAAAACTGAGTTTTATAGAACATTTCCTTAACTAAGAACATGATGTGTTGTATAGTGTCCCACAGAAAATGTGGATTTTCAAAGAAAACTAAGGGTTTTGTGACAAATCTGTTGGGGTGAACTCATTTATGCTAAACACTGTATATGTATTGTCTTCTCTTTTAACCTACATTTTTTAATATTGGTGAAATCTGTATATTACATGATACTGAAATGCTGACCAATACGATCAGTGTGTGCCAATAAAATATTGTACTGTTGCATGTTGCATTTGTGTGCTTTTTTACTGTCAAGCTGTGATTGCAATGTTGTTAAGTTGCACGGAAGCTGATCCTGGGCGAGTTTTGGTGCTGTTGTATGTGTGCGAATATTTAAAAACATGTGGTTGACAGATGTTGAGCAAAGTTCCTTCAGTCAGTGTCTGAAAAGTCTTGTGTAAAGTTTGTATGCGTGTATGGTGAACTCATGGACATGTTGGCTTTCTTCATGTGCAGGAGGTTGGGGAGTGTTCTCAGGGGCAGAAGCATTGATGTCCACACTTCATGAGGAGCTCATCCTCAAACATTTGTAGTTTCACCTCTCCCATTCACTGTGGTGGCCTCCTGCACAGATGGATCCTCTGGCTTGTCTTTCTGATTCTGCAGCACATGAAGCCAACTCCTCCACCTCTTCACCAACTGCCTGATCGGGATCCTTTACATCTTAGTGTTCATGTGATATTCTGTGCATTTGCTGGTCCACATGTATGTTTGTAATGTGATTAGTGAACTCTGAGCTGCAGTATCACAGAACTTGATCAAGTTGAAGAAAAAGTAAAACTGGTCCATGTCATCACAGGAAAGTTGTTTGATGCAAATGCCAGCAAACATGCTGTCCCAAATGCTGATGTAATTTTGTTGATGACAGTCTGTGAATAATGTTTATGTGTGCTTTACGTACTTCTCTAATTTTGAGCATTTAGTGTTTTTGGACACGAACCGTAACCATGAGAAAACCATAGGACTTTGAGGTGAGATGTTTGCCAGCATTATGACATTACAATGCCAAAAAGCAGGCTTTAAAAATCCGGTGGATTGAGTGGTACTCTTTGTGTAATGTCTGTGATCAAGACATCCCAACTGCTGATGCTTTCCTGCTTTTGTGCAGCAGGTTTGTTTGTCCTGCAGCAAGTCTGACGATATGAGTGACAAATGAAACCCCCTACTAGAACATCTGGAGTTAATGTGTCGATGCATCACAGCTGTTAGTTGTATTGATTATTTGGTTTGGGGTTTAGGGAAGATTTGTAAATATACTGTTAACACTGTGTCAATCTGTGTGCTTATGGGGTTCAGCAGCTGGTCAATGTATGGTCAATAATCATGGGTTACCAGGCATTAAAATTCTAGATTATCCTAAATATCTTAAAAACTTTAATGGGCAAACTCCAGTGTGTGTCTTTGAACGATGCTAATAATGTCAAGTTGGATGTCAGTAAAATGAATTGAATGAATTATATTCATTCTAAAACCTACACCATTTGTTGAAATGCATCACTATTTTAAAACAAAAGCATCTGTAAATGCAGTGGACAGCACTTCTTGTGATCATATTTTCCAGGTCAAATCAATCACTGTAAGTGGATAACTGTTATAACCACATCTGGGTGAGTGGGTCGAACACTCAGTGATATTGGATTTTATTGCATTATTGATTCAACTAATGAGTATGGTTTCAATTACAGGTTTGTATTTTGACTTGTTTCCTGTTTATCATGAAGAGAAAATTATTTCAAAGTGCAGGTAGCAACAAGTACTTCCATCGCTGCAAATTATTTATGCATAGAAATGAGTCACACAACAATGATCACTATATGTGGTTTCCACTGTATCTGTTAATCTAGGAGGGGATTTAAGCAGTTCATCTTTTGTATCTTGTTAAAATGAATGTTAAAGATTGGGTCTATTATTGAAGGCATTTGGCAAGGTTGAATAGTTGTTTGTCTTTCCGTTGTACATTGAAAAAGTGAAAACTGCAGTGTAATGAGACGCTCTGACTTCATCTACGCATTACCTGACTCTAAACCTTGGATGACTGTGAGGTACTCAAGAAGATTCTGCACATGTCCATGTTTGGTAACTTATGTCACAGCACAAGGCGTATTTGAAGAAACTGTCATGTTAACCTCTTTCTTCAATGTTTGTGATGTTTGTTTTTCAGCAAGTGTCATGTTGTGCAGTAGTTCATGTGCCGCCCTCAAACACATTTGCATGAAACCAAATAAACTGTAGAGTAGTGCTTTGAACATAGAAGCCTCCGGTACAGAGCCCTACCTGCCCAGAACTACACCACAAAAAAATGGTTTCTGCTGATCAAGAAGCAGTTTTTGGTTTGGTGGATTCATTTGATTTGGACTCGGTTTAAGTAAATACTGAGTTGTAGGTGGATTACACATGGTACTTTGGGCATCAAGAACAAATAAAACTGAAGATACTTACCCACTGCAGACCCCCGCTACTAATCAGTCACTTCACAAATATTATGGACTGTATATATGGAGTGCAGGCATATGATTGTGTGGTGCTTTGTGATGATTGAAGGGAAAATTATAATGCTCAATTAGGCATTTTTCTATGATTTTGATGTGTATGAGTAGTGAATGGTACATACACTTGTATAATTTGGATGGTGGTATGGAAGTGGCCTGAACATCTGAGAGACTGGGGTCGCAGGCTAAGTGAGATTCAGCCTCCTCCTGCCTTCCATCATCTTTCTTCTTCTCCTCTTCTTCACTTTCTTTTTCAGGTTTTGCTGCCAACCTCTTAGACGTCCTACATGCCCTCTGACCCTGTAACACATTTTCACATTGTTAAAAAAAATGCCATGAGTTCCAAATAATTCACAAACATGTTGAAAAGTTGTTGGTACTTTTTTTTTTTTTAAATCACGGCTCAAGTGTCCATTTTAATTGACATTCTGTTAAAGTGACTTACCCTTGCAGGGGCAGGTTTTCTCTGTCCCTGTCCTTTAGACTTAGTCACCTTTGGGCCAGAAAGTGACTTCATTGTGAAAGCTGCATGCTGAAGAATACAGTCAGTCCCACAGTAAACAGAGTCTGGTAATGCATTTTTGTTGCATCCAGGTCCAATGCACAGGGGAAAAGAGTTTTCTGTGTCCATCTCAACTTCAGATTCAGGTTCGGTCTTCGTCAAAGCAGCTTCTACTTTCTCCTCCACTCCCAAAGGGCTCTAAAAACAGATTCTCATATCAGTTACCGAGATCAGATGTCCATCATGCAAACCATCAACGATACAGAGGAGTGACTTTCATGGCCGATTAGCACAGCAATATTAAACATTTCCTGTCACAACAGATTTTCAACCTTAACACTGTCTCGTGGGAAATGTGTGGTGAAAAGCTATTTCTATTTTGTTGTCTCTAAGGGATGGGAGCCACATGGACACATCTGACAATCTAAATAAAATTCTAACCTTTAACACTTGGTGCTCCTCATTCCCCTCCTCATTTTCACCAGATGGACTTTGTTTCAGACACTGAGGGACGCTCAACTGAGATTCTGACTGTGTTTCAGACACAGACTCTAGGTGGCTCTGCTTCTTTGCAGTGCAGGGGGGGCAGACATACTCCTGCCCCTGTCCCTCCATTTTATGGCCTTCTATCTCACTGATACCAACACAGTCACCATGGAACCACTCCTGGCAACTGTCACAGCAGATCATGAATCTAAAAACAGCAAACAAATGGTGATTAGAAAGTGAAACTTACAGATGGTTTGTGTATGCAAATATCTTATAATAATCAGCTCAGCCCAAGAGATTATATTACCAGAAATGAGCCCATACCTTTTATTGTCTTTTTGGCGACAGATGCAGTACAGAACATTTGATTCACAGCCTTCTGTCTTCGATATGTTTGAATCCTCCTCTGTTCTCTTCTCCTCTTCCTCCTCTGGTGCATCATCATATTGGCCAGGAATTGCATCAGAAATCTGGTCTAAATCAGTGTCTATAATTATACAGTCTGAACTTAATTGCTGAGCAGGGCTCAAACTAATATCAGAGAAAGCAGGTGATATCACTATTGGGCTAGGGCTCTGTGGAGTGTTGTCTTTTTCCTCTTCCTGTAACACCTGTAGCTTCTGTCCACCTGGATCAACAACCATTACCTCATCATCTTTGTCCTCATCATCCATAACAATTGAGACAAGTTCCACAGCTCGGCCTCTGCCTCTACCCCTTCCTCTGCCTCTACCTCGACCTCTTCCTCTCCCTCTTCCCCTACCTCTGGCTCTTCCTCTTCCACCTTTACCCCCTCTTGTTCCCTGTTTTCCTTTAGACGACTGCTGCTTAATTTCTAACAGAGTCAGGTCATCACTATCTTCTTCTTGGCTGGAGATTAAAACTACATCATCAGTTTCCCCTTTCTCTGCATTGTCAGATGGTAAACTGTCCATGTCATTGACAGATTCCACATTATCAGGTACATCGTTTTCATCTGCAGCATGTGAAGGCAGGTCATCAAGGATATTAGTGGGTTCTAAAATATTAGAAGTACCCAGTGTGTCTGAGATGTCCATTGATAAACCCTCTCTCCCACCAAGCAGTGAGAAAGCAGTGTGGAAGGCAGAACCAAAATCTTGCCATAACAAGGGGTCAAGGTTCCCTCCTGCAGAAGCTTCAGAGGCTGGCTTACTGTCCTCTGATGCGGGTGAGGATGGAGCGGACCACTCTAGGTCATCTATGACACTCTTAGTTGAACAAGATGCTCGCTGAGTGGCGTGGGAATCTTGTCTATTCTGCACCGTCTTGGTTTGACGACCTCTGGTCTTTCGTACAATTGGAGGGCTGTGACTTAATTCTCCAACTTCCTCCATGAACTCCCTTTTAGCAATGGTTGTCCGCCTGAAGCCCCAGGACTTTTTAACTTGTGACAAGTTTGGCCTTGTACTTGGCTGCATCCCTTTTGATTCACACTGCTGATCTGCTACCAAAAGAAAAGAACAGACATGATAATCAAAACAAAATCAGACTCCATGTGGCATCAGTCTGTCTATTTAAGCAACTTGTAAACTGGTAAATGTGTGTTACCTGTAGTATTATCTGTGCCATTGTTATTTTCCATATTGTCCATGTTGACATCCAAGGTTACTGCCTAAAAACAAAAAACAATATTTGTTAGGGTACAGGATAAACTACTCTTTGGAAATGAAAATACATATACTTGGCAGCCTATTTATTAAACTTTTCAGCCTTAAACTACTGTGGTCTAATGGTACAGTATTTTAATATTTCCTGCATACATAATGGGCTTCATTTTATTTTTTTTATTGCTTTCAAGGCTGTAGCTTGTGCTGTCTTCAAATCGCAGAGAAAGTTCCTAATATGCAACATATTGTCATCACACATACATTTTAGATTTCTTACTAAATAAATGTACACATGCTTACACCTATCTAGACTACTCTTGACCTACATTGTCTGTAACCACTTCACTAAAGTATGGAAACATTACTGGGCTTGCTGTACACCCAGTTTTCTGCAAGAGGCTGGAATAAAATAAAGACTATGCACCGTGAAATCAGTTTAATGCCCATTAAAACTACACTCCACAATTCAAAAAACATCAACTAATAGTTTTGGGGTGAATCCAAAGAATATGACTGGGCCTTACATGTTTAATCGTGTGTAAAATTCAACTTCACGAAGCAAATCTATGAGTAAATTTTTTAACATTAATATAGGTATCAATTTTCTTGTAGTTGTATTGAACTATTTACTGTCACGTTTAAAGTTTGTCAGCTGTTTTGTCGAGGCAGGAAATATGAGGGTAATACTCACATTGCACAAATTCTTTTGTAAAGTCTTATCGCCTTCAGGTATCCATGAATACTCACCCTAAGCTTGATGATACCTCGTAGCAAAACGAAATAAAGAAAACTTTCCTAATATCACTACCACCTCCAACCATGCGTAACAAAGCTGAAACCTCTAATTATGACCTCGTTAATACAGCATTTCGTTAGGTAACAAGCATTGTTTTCGCTAACAACATTGTTCAGTGCAGCTAATTTAGCTATAGCTGGCAACATTACTTGATACTTAAAGCTACACAATGCCGACGAATAACGTCTCAAAAACAAGTCTGAAGACCTTCACGATTTATGCTTGTAAACGGATATTCTGAAGGCAAAAACTGAATCATACCTTTGAAGAAATAAAGTTTCCAGTTGCGACAATATTTGGTCACCTAGCTAAACGGCTAGCGGTCTCGTCCATTTTCACTACCTCGCTACGTACTCAAACTCTCGCGATAACTCCGCTGAGACAGAGAACAGTGTGGCTGCCCCGTTCGTTGATCTGGTCAAATGATGATCGATGATCGGTTTGACTGATCATTTAAACTGATAGTGATCGATCTCTTTGAAATCATTATCACTGAGTTTTAATTGTGTGAATTAGTACTAGGTTTTGATTATTTTCATTGAGGCGCTACACACCAGGCACTAAAATATGCAGAACAGCTTTATTTTTTCTCACAAATCCATTTATTTTATGTACAATATGTAAACAGTAACGTGACACAAGATTTAGAAAAACAGACATGCTCACAGGAATCATTATACAGCCAAAATGCAGTTTCTCTTTATGCCCACCCAGTTCTTTTACTAGGAATTACATCAGTTTTAATCACTGACTATAAACAGAAAGCGCTGACATTCATAAGAAGTAGTTTTTTTCCAAATAATTTTGACACATAGAAATGTTATTTAATTAAACATACTATAAAAACATATAACACTATAAATATTGTTCAGGTATATTCTTACAAAAACTTTGTACAGTTTAAATTTTTAAATTCTTTTTTAATAAATCACATATTTTTATGTGGACCTATGCAATGTGGAACTACAATACAAAACTGGTATGAATGAACCAAAAATGCAGTGACGCTGTTGAAAAAAAAGTTGCATGAATTATAATCTCTCAGGTGACATGAAGCAACCATGGTCTGAAACAAAAAAAAAAAAAAAAGAAGATGAAATTGCATAACTCAAAATATGTCCAATGGCACCATGCTAGTGAACATTTTCAACTGCTGATGGTTGTTTTGCCTGATTTGGAGAACAATCAACAACATAGAACAGCATTGGAGTACTTCAGAGCAGCACTGACAGTTCGCTGATACAATCTTGCACCGATTTGAAACAAAATTGTGATACAGATATGACGAACATACAGGATGAAAACAGACACATTTTAATATAGACTATTTTCACATGGATATATCACTTGAACAACTTGTGGACACTGTGTGTAAATGAAACAAAAACTGTCTGATCACTACGCAGATGGGAATGAAAAAAAAATCAAAGTGATTTGTCACAGAAGTTCAGGCCTTCAAGTGTTGTGAGAGACCATGTGTTTTGGACTCCGAGCCCGACATCCACCTTTCAAAACGTGAGGATGTCTGTAGTGTAGCAGTTAGGTCACAGTAACGCCTGCACCGTCCTTGCTTTTTTCCATATATGTGGGAGAGTTGCTTTTGTCTGATATGGATCCTGCTCCTGATGGCAGTGTCTGTGTGGCAGGAGAGTGGCCCGATGATTTGACTGAAGGGTCCGAGTTGGCCTCCGCTTCTGGCTCTTGCTGTGAAGCTGTGGCTGAAAGGAAAAGCAAAGAACTGTGTGAACTATGCTAACCATAACCATAAAGCATCATTTACAGCTTCTGTTGGACAAAGATGGCCTATCCCATAACCATCACTCTGTGCAATAACCCGGATTATTGCAATAACTGCTCCTTTGCACTACATATTTTAACCTCCTAAGACCCAGGAAAGCCACAGGTTTTTGAGTTTTGGCCTTGTTAGAGCTGATAATGTTACAAAAATATTTTTAAAAAGTACAGTTATAAGAACTCATAATATTATAACTGGTCAGTAATGTTACAAAATGCTGAGCGCATATTGCAACAACTTTTTGTGCATAATGTTATAACTTATAACATTTCGTGTCAGCCGTTACATTATCAAGTTGGTAAAAAAAAATCCTTCACATGATGTAATAATTTTATAACATAAGTGAGTCAATAATTTATAATTTGTAAGATTATTGATCAGTTATAAAATTATGAGGGGGGGTTTGTTTGTTTTTTTTTAAGATTGTAACATTATGCGTCGTCGTAACATTTTGTGTCATTATAACATTATCAGCTCTAACAGGCCTTTGAAAATGAAATAATTACTTATATTGGAAACATCATGATGCAACTATGTTTTCAGATACATTAAAACATATTTTTATGGCATGTCCTTTGCAGTGGACAGTTTTTTTGTTGTTGTTTTGTTTGTTAAAGCTGTGAAACTCTTGTCCACATGAGGACAGAGGGTCTTAGGACTCATAATCATTTTAACTGATTACAGTTATTGGCCTTTTTTGAATACTTTTTAATATATTTTTATACATACATATTTATTTTTAGCATACTTGAATGGTAGCTGCTGTATGAAAGAGATCATTGCTGCTAAAAAAAAAGTTTTGTTATAAATAATACAATGACAATAATACTTCTCTTCTGTTCTGTTCTGAATGCATGTATCATTTGAGCTTAGACTTTTATCCTGCCCAATCAGTCAGTATGGTCAGGGACATTACGATACATAAGACTGCATCTACCGTGTTTGTTCTAATTACAAAACAAGCAACTTCGCAGGCAAAAGCTTGAAAAGGTATTTTTAATTTTTTTTGTCATCTAAACTATTCAAGCAGGGGTCACCAACCCTGGTCCTGGAGAGCTACTATCCTGCATGTTTTATTGGGTCTCTCTTCCAACACACCTGATTCAAATGATCAGTCTATCGTCCACCTCTACAGAAGCCTGATAACCACCGTCAGGTGTGCTGGAAGAGGGATACAACTAAAACATACAGCATAGCAGCTCTCCAGGACCAGGGTTGGTGACCCCTGTATTAGAGAATCTAAAACAGAATTTTTTAAAATTTGAGACCTGTATCTGTGTATTTTTCATTTGTTTGTTTGGTACAATACAAACGATAAGATAAGATAAGATAAGATAAGATAAGATAAGATAAGATAAGATAAGATAAGATAAAGTTGTGAAACAATTTTTTTTAGACCATCCTATATTTTCTTCAATTTCTTGTTCATTTTAATGCCTGGTACGAATAAAGGCATATTTGTTTGGACAGATATAATGATAAAAACAAAAAAAAAGCTGATAATGACTTTAAGAGCTGATATCTATCCATTTTCCATAGTTTTCTTGATAACCAAAACCACATAAGTTCTTACATCAATAACTATAACATTGTACTGACAAAAACAGTGCTTTTAGACATTCCATGTTTTCTTTTCTGTTTGTTTTAGACACATGATACACACAGAAGTTAGTGTCGCAGAGTCATTGTTCCTGAGGACTTTAAATCAGGGGTCTCAAACATGTAGCCCACGGGCCAAATCCAGCCCACATGTCACAGTTTGGATAGGGGGAGATACTCATACATACACCTACATGCACATATCTACCCACATAATTATGTGTAGACATGTATACAGATTTTACACACACACACACACACATATAAGTATTTATTGCACAGAATTATTTGGAGCAGTTTCCGTTGTAGAGTCTAACAGTTGCAGGGATCAAGTTAAATTTAAAATTGATATGCATTCACTACATGCAGAATTGTGTTTTTTCACTTGACACTCAATCCTTTGTTCAATCCCATATGGAAAGTTCTTGCTTTTGTTTTGCAGGGGATCATAAATGTGTCTCAGTTACCTGACTGCGTGCAGGACTTCATATGTTCTGGCCAGTGGGCTTGCTGACAAGGATAATCACAGTAACTCGTATTCCAGCAGCAGTAGAAGATGGCCTCCTTCCTGCAGTTTGCGCACCACTGTTTCTTTTTGGTCTCATCAATGGCTTGCTGTTTTTCCAGCTCCATCTGCTTTTTCACCTCAGCCACCAATCGTTCTCTCTCCTGTTCAAGACTCTGCCTCATCTCTGCCATCGTCAGTTCTGCAGTTAATCATATAAAACAAAATTGTGTTAAATTATGGTATTTTTTTTTTTAAAAAACTCAAGTAACACGACATTACACAAAGAAGAAGCGTACCCAAGTTGTGTTTCATCTCCGACAACTCTTGCTGATGAAGCCACTGAAGCTTCTCGATCTCTATCCTTAGCCGTCTTATCTGTTCCAAAAGTACACAGTTATTACAATACTGTACACACTGTGATGGGATGTTTTGAATGAGTCGTAAAAATACTTACCTCTGCAATTGTGTTTCCCGAAGTGCTTTTTGAAAGATCATTGTAGATTTCAGTCATTGTCCCTTTTATTGTGTCCATAATCTGCAAAGTTTTGCAAAACATGCAAATTAGACAAAAATTAGACACAAATAGTATAGTTAGGAAAACATTTGAAGTGTTTTTCTTTAGTAAGGTGAAACATTAGAGGTGAATAGGGTAAACTTTTAGAATAATAGATATCACCATGAAACTTTCTCAAGCATGGAAAAAAAAATGTATTACATGTTTTTAAACTTTGCATGTTTAATGATGCAAATTATGCATTATCTCATTAAATATGTGTGATTTTGCATATATTTTTGGCGGATAGATATGAACATATGATAAAACCAGGTGCAAAATTATTTTTTTCAATTTGTTTAGACTCAACATGAAAATAAAATTAGAGGGATTTCAGAATATCTCCTTTCATTATCTTGTAAATCAAAATATACTGTCCATAGCCTTAAATAAAATAGATATTTGAAATTTTTTGGACTAAAATGTCACATAAATCAGGCCAAGAATGATTTATTAACAAATCCCTCTGTAAATATCTTCAGAATACTGCTAAGTGTATAAGTGTAGAGTTTGGTGTACATAGATGATACCGGTCATGACAGACTTCACTAAACAGAAAAAATTCGGCATGTTGCATTGGAATGCTAACTTCTTGGTAAATTTGTGAGAAACTTACTGCCGCAAGAAAACAAACTGTAATAAAACAAACATCTTAATGTATATTTTCAACATTTTCTTTATAACAGCTTGAAAGAATACATATTGAAGGAGTAAACATCCTAAAATCTAAAAATTGACAACTGCATGAAAAATTGATATTTTTGCCATGTCTCGCCTTAACTGCTGTTGTATTATTTTACACATTTTTCTTCCCAAGGGACTAACTTACTTTATTTGTGTACTTGGCTATATCTGCAGCTACATCCGCTGAGACCGTTGGGATCTGCAAGTCTGACATAAAGGAAGAGCTACTAGATGAGACTTGAGTGGTTGTTAGTGAGGATGTATTCTGAGGTGAGTCTTTTTGTTGTCCTATGTATGGGAGAGAAAAGAAATATAATGTAAGAAATAATATACACATATCACACATCTATTCCATTCTATAAAGTTGTTGAGACGTGTTATTATGACCGTTTATTTACCTTTGACTGCTTGTCTGGTCTGATAGCGGGTGCTTGAGGAGGAATTCTGCTGTTGTGACTGGAGATGCTGTGGACTGCGGGTCTGCACTTGATTCTGGGCTGACGTCTGTGTCGTCTGTTCCCCATGCTGCTGCTGCCTCTGCACCTTTTGCATGTGCCACTTCTGAGAGGATGTCTGGAATTTAGTTGGGTTCCAAACCACTGCCCGCTGCACTGCCTGAGCCGTCTCTTTGGGCAGAAGAGGGCGCTGTTTCTTTACAGCTGCAGGTGCCGATGATGTGGAGACTGACGTGGAGGCGGGAGAGGGAGCGCTGGTTGAACCGCTGCTGTTTGTGGTGGCACTGGGCTGACCCGAAGCAGCAGTGGAAACAAGGTTGAGGGCTGCTGTGATGGCAGGTTGCAAAGAGTCTTTTAGATTGGAGGCAGCTTCTCGTCCAGATGTGGCTGCAGCAGAGGAAAAACATATAACGCAAGAATCAGGAATCAGCTCAAACAGATTATTCACTACAAGAATTACAGGAGAAAACTGAGAACTATCTTATACATCTAACCTTCTGACTTCACTGTAGACTCTTTGCTTGTTTTTGCAGCTGAAGCCCCCTGCTCTCTTCTTGCCCTCTTTGAATCCCGGCCCCCGTGTTCGTCCCCCAGGTCAATCACCAGTTCTCTTTCAGAGTCTGAGTCTTGCTCAGCTCCTGTCGTGGCTGCCGCTGCTCTTCCCTCCTCTGGGGTCTTGGTTTTGTCGGCGTGGGGCTGAGCCTGGGGTGTTCTGGGCTTGTCCTGGGCATCCCGGTCTGTACCATTACTACCCTGCTTGTCTTTGGGTTCAGGGGTAGCTTTATCCCCCGTCCCTGTGACCCCCTCTTTAGTCTCTCCTTCAGTGCTTGCTTTGGGCCTCTTTCTCTCTGCTTTGTCCTTGTTGTCCTGAGCAGAGCTCTTTGGCTTGTGTTCCTCATCACTGAGGTATTCACTGTCGCTTGAGTCTGATTTCTCTGAGTCTTCAGAGTCGCTGTGATCCACACCTTTATATACATCTTCAGAAATCTCATCTATCCCTGTATGGAGAAATGGAATTTATCATTACATTTTTTTTCTATCACAAAAACTGAAACGCTTTGTCCTAAAACTATTAACTGTTTTCAACCTCAGTATGTTTCAGCTGCTTCATTTTTTGGGCTGACAGTACCTTGTCATAAGAAAATACACTGTGGATCGAGTTTAAATAGGATTATTTTTTGGTGCAAACTATATCTTCTAAATCCTTTTTTGCACATACCAATCCAAGAACACAAAATGTGAACTACTCTTAAATTATCGTACTTATTTTGTAATTTGTTAACTTACTTACATCACATAGTAAAGTTCAAATAGAAAATATTTGGCAAAGAGTTTAACTGGATTGTGTTTTCTGGGGTCTGGTTATGTCTACCAGGCGATGTTTGTGAGTCTGACACTATGAGAGCACATTATCTTAAAACACATTCAGCCTGATCAATTGTTCATATAAACAAACTGATCTGAACAGTCTTCAACATGTTTGAAATATTTGTCATCACGTCAGATATTGCTATCTTGACACAACATGGCCTACAATGTATAAAAGTGCAGTTCTTTGCCACAACATTAGACAGTACAAATTTGTTTTATACCCAATTGTGCCTTGCAGCTTTCGATAGTCTTGTCGAGGCTCCTGATAGGTCGCTTTGGAGTAGGTGGGGCAGCTGGCGTTCCCTGTTGTTGCTGTTGCTGTTGTTGTTGTACAGTCTCACTCAGCTCCTTCAAGTCCATCTCAGCCTTAACTCGATCTAACAAAAAAAAAAAAAAAAAAAAGGTTAGATTCAGTTTAAAAAATCCTGAAAGTTCAGTGTAATGTGACATTGAGATCAGGGTTTGAGACCTAAACCATAAAAACAGTTGATGTGTTCTTAGTACTGACCAAGATTGAGATTGAGGATGCTGCCTGTTCCTGCGGTCCTCTCCTGTTTGGGGACCAGTCCAGGGTTAAAGGACTTTGGGCTGCCTGTCACACTGCCTGCAGGACCCATCTTCCCTGACACAGGAGATGCTGTAAATACAACAACACAAATTCCAAGTTATTTGAGTTACACAAAATAAACAAAAATACATTATTTTGGGTGAATGATATACTTTTGTTTACCTGTACAATCCATGGATTCCTCTCCAGTGCTGTAGTGGAAAGCAGGATTCCTATTGGCCTTTTCCACATCCTGCTCCCCATCAGATCCAGTGTGCACCGAAGAGTTAGTGCTCATGGGAGACCGAGGCATATCTGTCATCGAGACCCTCCGGCTCATGCTGCTGGAGGTGGAGCTCTTATTAAGGACCATTTTAGGAGATGCCGTAATATCAAAGTTGAACCGAAGTTTATCAGGTTTCTCTGTTTTTACTGTTCCTGCGCTGGGATTGGATGGGTCCACTAGCATTTGGAGCTGATTGTTGGGCGTGTAGGGCGTGCGAAAAGGTGCATAGTTAAAAACTCCAAATTTCTTGCGAATGTTTTCCACATAGACCTCCATTTCTTGCATGGCACTGTTGAATATGCTCTTTGTCTTCTTCACAGAGAATGGGATCTCTTTGGACATGAGGTAGCAGTTGTTGATGGGAACCCAGGCTCTGCATCCACATAGAAGACATGGAATATTAAAACATCAGATAAGCATAGCCAGAAGATTCATTTTGGCTGAGTTTTTATCAAACACTTAAGATAAAAAAAAAAAAAGGCGGCACGGTGGTGTAGTGGTTAGCGCTCACGCCTCACAGCGAGAAGGTCCCGAGTTCGATCCCCGCACCATGCACGGGGGGACCTTTCTGTGTGGAGTTTGCATGTTCTCCCCATGTTTGCGTGGGTTTTCTCCGGGTACT
>JAPTGZ010000026.1:14020606-14035135 GCA_029814645.1 Fowleria isostigma | reverse complement strand
AAGTAGCTGGGATAGGCTCCATGCAACCCCCGTGACCCTAATGAGGATAAAGCGGGTATGGAAAATGAATGAATGAACTTAAGATTCAAGATTGCTTCATTTGCCCCGACAGAAATTTATCTTGGGCACAAAGGTTGACATATACCACCATGCCAACACAATACATAACATATGCCCCTTTTCCACTGCATATTACCAGTTCAGCTCGGCCTGGCTTGGCTCTACTCGGCTCTACTCAGTTTAGTACAGTTACTTTGTCACTGATCACCTAAGCGTGACTGAGGTGGACATAGTTAGCAGAGTCGAAACTCAAAACATAAGTTTCAGCATAGAAAACAGTAATGACAATGGATACCTGGAAGTTCTGCTGTACCTGTTGCTCGGTCTGTGGATTTTCACAGAAAAGATGAAACCAAAGAGCCAGAAATGGATACACATGGAGACACAAAACACGGCCGAAAAGCAAAGTGAAAGTTATGAAAGCCAACGCGGAAGTACGAAGCTGAACACTAGTGGTTAAGAGCTGACAGAGATGACATCTGATGGTAAGATAAAGCCTATAGATGTGTCATTGAATGTTGCGGTCTATGTGGACCGAGCCACGAGTAAAATGACAGAATGATATAGAAACTATGTGGAGATCTTCTCTGCTATCAGCCTTGTTGGTGTCTGGTGTTTGCATTAGGCGCTCACGCCTTGTGCACATGTGACTAATCAGTGGCCAGCAGTGTAATCTCAGTACTGATTGAGCCCGGTTAGAACCACAGCAGGGATGGTACGGAAAAAGTACTTGTATCAGGTCCACAGTCCAGTGGAAAAGTCCTAAAACCATGCCAAGCCGAGCTGTGCTGGAAAGGTGCAGCGGAAAAGGGGCAATAGACTTATAAAATTAGTGTGCAATAAGTGCGAGACCATAAATCTTATAAAACATCCTGATCCGGCTCTAAATGGAGTGAGAGTTCTTGTATCTATTCAGATATCTTTTCCCATTTTTGATGGGGACTCTGTAGCATTGTTCAGATGGGAACAGCTCGTACTGTGATTGTGAGACATGTGAGGAGTCAACAGGGTTTTTTCTTCAGTGTTTAATTACAATTTCCTCCAAGATCTGCTGTAAAGATGCTGATCTCACCTGTCGTGTTGTCCAAAGAAGCGTGCATCTACCTGACCATCCTTCTCCCGAAGTGCTTTTGCTGGCCAAAAGGGAAAGCCTTTTAGTTTAGCCCAGACCAAGGGATGGGGTTGACTCTGTTAGGGACAAAGGGTCATTTTCAGCACATTACACATCTATCATCCTCAAGAATATTTACTGAACAATGAAACGGTTTAAGACCTACACATGGCTCGCAAAACCAGTTGTCCCTTTTCTGACAGGAGGACAGGTAACACTCTGGACACACTTCGATCTCATTCATCTGAAATAACACATGACAGTTCAGCTGAGGATGCACACTGACAAAAACTTAACGATTAAGTTTGTGAAATTACTTTACCTCATGTTCGCAAATCTTGACGATGACCTTTGCAGTTGCTGTCAATTTGTGATTACCTAAAACAGAGTCACATGCTTATTATTGATTTCTTTTGTTTAAACCAGTAGAGCAGTGTGATGTGTCAGTAACCTACCTCCATTATAGATGATGCAGTTGTGTAAGATCCATTTCATGTCAGCAAGAAAAGCTTCCGTACAGCCATACATTTTCTTTTTAATGTTCTATTCAAAGTGAAAGGAGATGAAAATAATTTTTCAACTCTTTTTAGTTACAACATGCATACAGACATTATTATGCATGCATGATCTACTTTGTAAACATTGTACAAGTACATAAAGAAATTCAATAATACCTTTTCTAAGGTACACAAGTCCATGGGGTGGAAGATATACTCTGCATAATCTGGATGTTGTTCTAGAGAGACAGGCTTCTGAAAAGGCTCAGTCTGAAAAACAGACAGGAATTTGGTTGTATAAACACTAAAACGCTTGCCATAAAAAAAAATACATTTCCGTGTAAATCATACACAGAACTATACAGTTTAGAGGATAATGCATGTTTGGGATACCCACCCCTGGTTGTTTAATCTTCTGGAGTGCAAATTTGAGCAAGTATGAGAGCTGGTCTATTGACAGCATTGTCATTGCCTTACTCTGGGTTTCTATGCATTCAGCAACTGTTATTTTCTGCAAAATAAATGGATGCACCATTAAATAAAAAGCAAAGTTGCGACAGTAAAACATATAAAATCATTAATTATCAAGATTGATTTTTAGATCTTATGAGTATGTCATCATTGTCTTCAAATTTGTTGTTCTTGAAAGGGTAAGGATCTGATCAAAATTGTAATCTTGAAAAATCACAGGTTTACAGGGGTGTCACATAATGCACTATGGTCCCTCTGTCTGGCCAACGCTATCACAGCTCTTTGGCTAAAATCAACCAAGGTGCATGATCTGACACCCCTTTTATCAGGATTGTGCCTTGAGTCACACAATAATTCACATTATTTGTGTCCACTCAGACATACACACTCAACAAGATACCTCACACTCTGGACAGAACCAGTCGCCCTCGGGCTCAGCTGGTAGTTTGAGGCACTTGGCGTGGTACACCCTGGGGCAGAGCTCACAGCAGAGCACCTGGCCCTCGCGGTGGCACAGCCAGCAGTAGAAGTCATTCCTGCCGTCCTGCGGTACAACATCAACAGGGTCTGTGGTGAGTGCTGGCTGCTTCATATAGTAAAAGGGACCATGTCTTAGCTCTGACTGAAATGCAGGCAAGAGAAACAGGGGGGCAGGTTTCAAAAAACACGCAGGAACACAAAAAGGTGCAGTGCAACAAAAACAAGGCAGTGATGAGGTGGGGGAAGCAGGGGAAGCAGCTAAGAGGACAACTAAGGCAGTTCACAACATAAACTTTTCTTAAAGCAAGTAAATTATCTGATCGTCTTGCCACGCCTGCAAGTCAAAGAGTCACCCAACAGGTTTAAGTATACACCTTAACACAACTGCATTTCTGTTTGTTATATTTAGAAAGCACAGTTTTAACCTGAGAAGACACAATGAGTTCACAATATTTGAACTTAAAATATACCAAATAAAGATCATAGACTGTATATAGATAGCACTTATTATCGGTGCTCAAATTGTACTGCAGCTCTCAAGTTGTTCAATGCATATATATTCAATGGTTAAACTGGCTTTTGTGAATATGGAGAGTCCTTGTGTAACCTACAGTCAATGGTCATCTTATTTCATTCTTATTTTATTTCATATTTACTTTGCCCACAATTTATGTAATACCTTTTTTTTCTTTTTTTTGTGTGTGTGGGGGGGTGGTGGTAATATGTATACTGTGACTGAATTGTTATCTAAGCATTGAGGATGTTAATATTTTTCAATTTATTATCTTTTTGATTTTATCATGCAACAACAAGTTTTATTTACACATTACACAGCTGCATAAAGAAGATCAAATGCAGTACAGCAGATGCATTGAACGGTAATCTATGACTCATATAGTTCAATTTTATTTTGTCAGAATACAGTGTATGGTCAATGCAACATGTAAAAATTGGGTTGGCTTCCTCTCATTCTAGGATTTGAACCCCAGTGTCTGACACCGTAGTCAGTAGCATTACCTACTGAACTATCCAACCATAAACATAAATGGTAATAATTAATGGTATTATGGTGAAATAGTATTATTATTGTATTTTGTCTAGTCATTTTTAAAGTAGCTCACAAGCCCAAAAGATATGGGAAACCTTGCTGTAGGTTAGAGAATTTCAGGATCCGTTTAGAATAGATCTTGGTTTAGATAAGCGGGGCATTGATGTTGATGTACTGAGATATTAGAATCATAGAATGCATTAGAATGTGATGTCTGACAATCCCATGTAGCCGATTTGGGTGTGACTTTGGGTCATTTTGCACTTGTTCAACTTCATAATTTATTTTGTTTATCAGGAGAAACTGAATGACAGAAATGGTAGGGGGTTGTTTTACAATGAAGGGGAGGGAGCTGACCTCTGGTGGGGTTTGTTGTGGCCCTAAGGAGGCGGAGCTGACCTCTGGTGTGCTCTGGCCCTATTTGACCTACGCTTATACTGAAAAACTGTCATCAAGCAATTACTAAAATCACAACAGGTTTGATCATAATACTTGCAAACTGTCAGAATTATCTTTTTAGTAACATGCAAGTCAACAGGGGACTACATGGGGTTTCAATTAGCACTAAATTAAGCTGATTATCAAACTATATCCACCGCAATCAGATAATGGCAAAAGTCATACATTGAGGAAGAAAATGGATACAAATAATCGTGAATAACTAACACCACGTTAATACAAGTGTAAAGATGTGTAAACAATAAGATAGTGAGTGGACCATGCAGTTTGGCACTGCTCTGAATACCCATAACACCCACAGCCACAACACACACACACACATAACAACAACATATCCACTGTCACACCCACATACATCTGTAAATATCTTAAAGCTTTCAATATACAAGATCCAAATTGCTGTGTTCTCACAGGCAAGGGTGTTAGTTTCTGCAACATACAAGCCTACTGTCAGACTTTACCGACATTTTTCTTGTTCATTTCACCAAAGTGCAGAAATCATATGCTACTGTGCCTCTCAGTCCCCACTCAGCATTTGCCAACACTTGTATTTAACACTTTACATTGCCATAATATACTAGGAGTATTTAATTAGACTTAAATTGATTCCAAAGTAAATAATTGCTTTTATATTTGTGCTGAAATAGTGTTGAAGATTTCATCTTCAATATCCCACTACAGTCTCTGTATTCTGATGTGGAGAGATACACACTCTGTCACATAGGTTTCACCAGTGTTGCCTCTAGCACCAACCTCAGAGAACACATGCATTTTGGGAATGAGTATACTGGAGCTCTTACTTGATCTTTGTTGTTACAGTTGACAGCCCCTGGCTTTTTCTTTTTCTTGAGAGGGCTGGGTGAGGTGTCTGATGGAGAGTGTCCATTGGAGGAATGGGTAGGACTCGACACCTTTCTCTTCTGTGGTGCCACCGATCGTTCTGCAGACCCTGGTGGATCAGGGACTGGAAACGGAGAGAGACATGTATTAAAAAAAGACTGAAAGATTGGGGAAGCATGTACAAAATTACTGTAATGGAGTTAAGTCATTCCTAAACATACACATTTTCTATTCCATCTGCTTACTGCACCAAGAGAAGAACTGTTTGCAAAAAACACTCCCTGAGCTAGGAAATTTTAATGTGATGCAATGCTTCGTGTTTTGCCATCAAACAAAGGAAAATACACCACTGACAGCTATCAATCTACCCATACAATTATTTATTGAAGACACTGCTTATACATATTACATTACCACTTGATAGTACTGCAGGGCTAGAGTGCTACCTCTAAACCAACTAAACCTGGTTACTTGACACAAATTCAAAACAGGCAGGCAGTCGACCATTATGGATTATCTTTGTAGCCCCGAGAGACTAACAAAATGCATCAGCCTGCTCCATAAACAGTAAATATCCTCTGCTTTCACTGACACTAAGCTGCCTGAAGATTCCTGACTCTTAATGTGAGGTACTCGGCCTCAGAGACTTACCTTTGGATCGTGCAGATGAATCCATCCCCTCTACCACATCAGACTCCGTCTTTATCTCCTCCTCAGCCAGACTGCAGAGCACCGAACAAGAGCACACAGAAACACAGAAAGAGAGGCAAACACAAAGTCAGAAAGGGTGTTCAGAAACCACATCAGCATAACAGTAAACAAGTGGAACACCACCTAAGGCACCAGGGTCCCTGAGGATCTGTCAGTAGGGACCCTGCAGGTATCCATTGCTATTGTGTTGGGTTTTTTTTTTTTTTGGTGACAACACATTTCTGACATCATGTTACGAAGTTCAACTCCTTTTCCATAATATCAGTCACATTCTGTTCTGTGTGTTCCAAGAGACACAGTGGTAATAATCACCATGGCAACATTCCTCTCCACTAAGCACAGGTTGATATTCACAACACACAGGGCCATTTAGCTGACATTACCCTGCTCTGTCGTCCTCAGAATACACTGCTGCTGTAAGACTGTAGTCGGACTGTGTGCTGATCTTTGCTCTGCGTTTTGTGCCTGCATGATAAATGGAAGACCAACCTATTGTAACAAGGAAAGCCAAAGGGAATTGGTCCATACTACTAGAGGGATGGCATCTTGTGGAGATTCACAGTATGCATTTAAGTAACCTCTCGAGTCCTCCTCTAACAACGAGGAAACCCCAAAGGCTTTTTGAGCCCAATCATAGAAACCTATGGCAACAGATCCATCTAATAGGCTTAAAATGAAGGTCTGCAGTTCTCTCAGACATGTTTAAAGCCCCTCTTTACCACTTCAAACACATTCATTTCAACATTTGCTAGTCCAAGTATTGCTTCACTGTCTGTAATGTATATTTTTAGACTGTGACACCATTCAAATGCATTTAAAAATCCTGAGTATATTTTACGATGTAGTTCAACATACAGCCCAGATCTAACATCCTGTTCACAAAACAGGGATTAAGTATGAATCAACTTAAAAGCCAAGAACACAAAAACTACCATACACATATGCAGCACTAGAAAAGCCCGATTTGCCTGGTTTCGTCCCTGGTTCTTCTCTCATCTCATTTTCTCTAAAGGGAAAAAAAGACGGAGAATAAAGGGTGGCTGGCGATAAATGAGGGTCTTTGAACATTTGGCTCCTCCTTTGTCAGAGCAACAGAGGGCCTTGTTCCAAGGATGTAGCCTTTATTCACAAGCCCCTCGGAGAAAACACTGCCAAGGACCCCTGACAGGTCACACACTTGACCAGTTCATAGCTTTGGCCGTAGCTCTGGTTTCCCGCTAGGATGATGGGTTTACAGGCTTCAACTCAAAGGTCAGCTGCATTTGTGGGATAAGCTTTTTTTTCTTCTTCTCTGAAAGTAAAGGAATGCCTCCTCCTCCTCCTCCGCCCTTACAGAGGCATTCCACACAAAGTTGATCAAATGTCAGTTCACTGATAAGCAGGAACACACACAAGGAAGCAAAAATATACACCTAAAAGGACTGAGTGAATCAGAGAACCACTATCTAAAAACCTGGGTGTGATCTATCCCCTTTAAAAACAGCATTTTTACAAACACCGTGTCAACCTTGATTTAAAAACAATTTAATTCTATTCTTTCAGCCAAACAGCAGGTCCACAACTGTTACCAAGGCAATGCTGAAGCTCACAAGGCTGCATAAGCAGTTTAAGACACTGACGTAGACAGCTTGTCAAATTAAAACTTACAGAATTCATACCTCACAAGTTGTTACTGACTAAGAACTGGTAGTCTGAGCAGAGTTTCTAAACAAATATGGCATGTGGGTATCTTGTTTCAGCCTGCCAGCAGTCACGTACAAACACACACACACACCCCAACCCCTCCAGGGCCTTCCTGTTCCGGACACAGAGAAAAAAAAAGCGAGGCCCACATGAAAATAAGACAACGTTAGCCAAGTTGCTTTGCTACGTGCACCAAAGCACTGAAGAGAAAGAACACTCGTCTGCTCCTCAAAGTGCCACAATCTTTATACGCATGTGCTTGATACCAATGACAAGACACTGCTGCAACTACCAAGAAGACAAAATGACCAGTAGTTATAAAAAAAAAAAAAAAAAAAGGTGAGCTCATCCAAAGGGCAATCTCAAATCAGGAGCTGTGTTCCATCACACAAGGAGAGTTAAGCAAATAAATCCTCAGTAGATTCTGGGATGTATTCCAGAAAGACCCAGGTTCAATAAAATACTGACAGTATTCCTCTCTGCAAGTAGTACCTGATGGACAAAAAGGAAACAACACTGACTCAGTGCCTTTAGATTCCACTCCTGTGAGAGACGAGCAGGGTTCTCTCGTCACAGAAAATGGAGGCCACAGCTTGCTCCCCTCCCCCCTCTCCCCCATCCCCCACTCCCAGGCTCAGACTCAGGCACTGGCACATCCATGCAGGAGGACCAGAGAGATCTGTGGCGATTACAGTCCAACACTACAAAATAAAAAAGCACAAAAATACACACTGCTTGCTTAAGACAAACCTTCAATGCTGGTCACAGACACAGAAGAGACACAGAGAAAGAGGCACGAGAAAATCCAACAAAGTAAGGAGCACTCATCTCCCTCTCTCTCTTTTTTCCTTTTTTTACGCCTTCCATTCCCTGTGAATATTACTGTTATAGGATAATTAAATTTCATTTTCAAGAGAGAGGCCAATACTGCAAAAAGCACATTCGCATCCTGCAATAGCTTTTCTCTATACCTAAAATGCTCTTTACACTTCAGATAAAATATTGGTGTAAATGGCCTCTTTTTGTGGCCATCGAGAAATGGTGTTCAGTGCGAATCTAACACGATCAACTTTGCACTTATGTTGTAATTGAAAACACTTGGGATTAATGCCAGTGACAGAAAAACATCCCACTCACCCTGTTACACATCACCCCAGAGAGATTATTAGGTCTGTATTGTGAAACCTCTTTAAGAAATGGAGAGAAACATCCAGCTTTCACGGGATGAACAACCATAAGCAGACCAGTGAAACTAATTAAAGCTGAAGGCATATGTTTTTGGTCAGGATATTTGCCTGCATAGCATAAAATAATGAATCCCAAAACAGTACATCATGTAAAAACATTGAACCATTCCAACATTTAATTAACAAATGAAGTCGACTGAAAGCACTCACAGAACATGCCAAATAAAAGAAAGGTTTGACCTGGATTTATATAAGGCTGTAAAGGGTGAATCAAGATGGCTGTGGAATTTTCCAGAAGGCCCTTGCTCTCCCTGCTGCTCTCCCTCTGATTGTCAATCTTTAACCTCAACTGCAGCTGCAATTGGCTGGAGGGCCAACAGGGTGGAACATTATTGGTCGGCTGTGCTTTGCCACACGGATCACAGTGTGCAAGCTCCCCTCTTCCTCTTAAAAAGCATTTTTGCTGCAATGCAGAGATTTCCCCCTGCATTAGACATTTATTTTACTTCGGTTTAGCTTGCCCATCTTGATTATGTCACTACAAACTGGGGGGGGGGGGGTTAAAAAGGGCCTTTTGGTAGATTATATCCATGTTGTAATGCATAACCCAACGGTTCTGCTATTCTTCCTGGGTTGTCTTATTTATTGGCTGCATTGCCTCAGAAATAGGCCCAGATGATTTGTTTCCAACACTGTTCCATTTCACATAACTATTTTGTTCTAACCATGAATGCAACAGCTATACTACAAGTTCAGTTAAGCACTGCATACTTCCACATGCTTATTCGTTAGCAGAATTTTAATTTGTATTTTGAATTTCACAGAGAGAACAGAGTCATAGTTTAACAGAGAACTGTAACATTACTGTTCACTGGCTTCCAAGTAGATGAAACATGTTTTGCGTTAACTCGCAGGAAAAAAAAACAAAACCTTACCCACGCAGTTGAGACAGCAAAACCAGAGTAACATGAGGTTACACAAGGTGCAGTTTTTCCTGTGCACTGACAAACAGCATTGCTATCTTTAAAGTATTTAAACTTCCCACAAGTGTTTTGAATGTGTAACCTTTGCTCTACCAGCAGAATACATACGTCAATAAATAATGTACAACATTTCTAGTTTGTGTCTGAAAAAAATGGTAAAAATAAGGATTTGAAGTGAAGATACCAACAGAGGAACATAACTCCAGTTATTCCTAAAACTGTGACATCTGCAAAAAAACATACCACATAAAAGCCTTTTCGGTCCAATAAGTCTCTACTTGTTCTTCTGTAATGCTGTCTGGTGTGTGAAGGGAAGACTAGTGTTCTCTCTCTAAACACAAAATGGCCTCTGTGTAAGGATTAGAGTGGAGGAAGCAGTTTCACAACAGTGCTGCAGAGTCGACATAGTCGTGGACTGTAAACTACAGGCCTGTGCTTATAAGTAAGGGTAAAATGTGACACATTACTTATTTTTAATCATTAGAGCATAAACCTGAAACAAATAGAAGTCAATTCTGCTAAGGATCTGTTTAAACTTGTGTTTAACTGGGTTCATTCTGTGTTCTGGGACCAATGGGAGGAAAAGAAACTCCTGTCAAAGTAAGAATGCATAATATTAAGTACCTTAATGTGTTTTTTAATATTTGTATATAGGTGTGTGTGCATGTGTCAGGAAACTAGGATTCAGTTAGACCCCTGCTCCTGCTAATAAGCACATCTGTTGGCCCCCATGTCTGTTCTCCAACCTGGCATGACACACAAGAAAACAACACAGAGCCGAACTACTTACAAAGGGTACATAACACCCCCTCCTCCTCCACTGCCCATCCCCCATTCATTCTCTGCCAGGCTTCTAAACAAGACTGCCACAACAGAAAGGAGATGTGAGTGCCATTTTTAATTCTAACTCTCTTTTGCATTATAAAAAAAGGAAAAGGATTTGCCATGGTCCACTCTGCCTCCTGTATGGCAGCCTGGTTGTCTGGGGCACCCATGTGACCCTGAGACACAGAGAGAGAGCAAGGGTGAGAGTCGTTACCCAACCCCCCACCTTCCTCAGCACCGTGAAGCACAGAGGCCTGGCGAGGCCTCCAATCCACCCCAGCTCCTCCTCCTGCACACTAAACTGATTTTTTAGGTGTGTACATTCATCATTAGAAACAGACACTCACCAAAACAACAAGAAGGAAGCCATGTTGTTATCAGAGTTGAGATAATAAAAAGTCAGAGCTTACCTCTGTGGATGCATGGCTGCCTGACACACTGTTATATCAACACTTATAAAACATGGAGGACACTCTCAGCCCTCAGCCGGGGAAGGCTCCGCTCTTCAGGCAAGGCGATCAGGCCCCAGTGATGTTAGCCAGATCCTGACTGGTCGCTTGCCTAACAGGCAAGATAGAAGGCTGCGCCTGATTGGCCGAAATGTTTCCTGAGTAATTATCTTTGTTCAGTGCAGGCAGGGGCAGCCCTGTGAGTGTCAGAGACAGGGGAAGAAAAATAAGCAGAGAGCTAGGCCTGAACCACCAAATAACATGATTAATCGGAGTAGTTTTGACATACAAACCTCATAGAACAATGCTGTGAAGCTTTCAGGTGTGGAGTCTGGAAATTTTTGTCTTACGGGAAGGTTTCAGAGGTAGAAAAGGCACCATATAGAGGCTGTGTTAAGGACACCACTGCTGCTCTGCTCAAGCCTCCATTTTTTATGTGGAGAGGGCCTTTGTTTAAACTCCTCCCTCCCTCCTGGCCGTCTGCAGAGAAAAGAGGATACAGCTTTTCACCTATTTTGTCAAAAAAAGTCAGCAAAACATTGGGATTAAGCAGTCAATCTGACCAATGAAATATTGACAGCACTGGTGGAAAGGACAGCAGAATGTTACACCAAACAGGCCTGGCCATATGCTTGCTTTTTAATGTCACATATTTCTGCATAGCAATGAACCTCATATACAGGCCCAGTACCGGTGGAATAAAAGGGTAAATAAATATAATGTAAGTACTGTATGTGCACTACCTTCTTGATACATGAATTATTTCGCTAAAACACTTCGAAACATGAATGTGTAAGGTTACATTACACTATAATAATAGCTATAAGTAGTAGTACAGTAACAATAGTTTTATTACAGTTAGATATAGGACCATTTTTTAGTTATCCTTACAGCACCACATTGACATGAAGCACATACCCAGAAACCAAATCAATGGAATAAAATATCTATAAGGTAAAATTAAATAAATAAATAAATCTCCCTCTTTTAGTGAGTTTTGAAGATGCTGGGTTTTATTTGCATCACATAGAAATCTTTGGTTGCCATTTATCAAATAAATGTTCAGTATTATTACCATACAGTCTGTCACATTCTAAAACACATTACAGCTTAAGAAATTTTAAGTATTACATTTTCTGGCCATAAACTGCTTAATATTTAAAAAGCATTACTGTGGATTTATTTCCGTAGTACCTCAATGACAGGTGGACGTACTATTTAGTATTATGCATCTTAAACACTACCATAACGCCGTAAAACAATTGTAAATGGGCAAAGTATCCCTCAATCTGAAAGTGCTTATTGTGTTTGAAGTGAAAGTCTGAACAGCACTGGAAAACTTAAGCCACAACTTAAATTCACGACCGACCCCTACAAATCCATCCACATTTTTTTTTTTTTAATAAAAGAGAACAAATAACCTGTGTCTATTGGTCATGTTATGTACGTAGCCTACGTCAAACATCACAGAAACATGAAGCTAATGCTGCGTCATGTATGAAGACAGTGTAACGAGGACTGCACTCAGAACATGACTGAATCAGCCTGCTAACCAACATATTTCTATCTCATACTGACCTCTAGTGGCCAAAATATAGATAAAACATAAAATGATTTTTGACTTACCTTTAAGTTTTTCAATATACAGTTTACAAATAGTGGAATTTACATTGCTAAAGCTAATTCTTGAATAGCTATAATGAATAGAGGCCTATATTAGCATTTAGCATTATAGCTAACGAGCTAACATTGCTAACTATTTATACATTTGTATAAACTATTATTAATAATTTTGTACATTTGTATACATCTGTATACATTTAGCATAACTATAGCTAACGAGCTAACATAGCTAACTATTAAGCTCAAACGGCAGTGCATGCTTTTAAATTAACAAATTATTAAATTTTAGTATATTCTAAATCAAGAATAAGGAATCATACTCACTTGTCTTTTGTTTTTTTGTTTTTTTATCTTTTGCTGCAGAAGGAAGATGTTAGTCATGTGGTTCTTTCGTCTCCTGCAGCTGTAGTTGTCCGGTCTGTTAGTCTCAATGTGTGTGACCTGAAAAAAAGAAAAATAAACAGCTGTGGCAAGCTAGCAAATTAGCTCTCGCACAAGTGTAGGCAAGTATTTGATAAATCGTACTCAGTTGCCTATAAACAGAGCCAATACATTTTTTTTTACAGAATACTACTGCGTTAGATTTTTATTTCTTATTCAATTATTTATTTATTTTTACCACAAAACTGTATACATGCTTAAAATGTGAAACTACATATACAGTAACTCTGTAGCATAAGCAGACAGTTTGTTAAAATGCCTTTGTCATTGCATAGTTATGCCAAGAGATATTCAATCCAAGTTAGTTTTCATTTAATACCAGTACCAATACATTACAGATTCACCATAAATGGCTTTTTAATCTGTACAAAATGCAGCAGTCTCTGGTTTGGTAGGGAAAAACTTTTAAAAAAAAAAAAGTTTGTGTAAGAGGAAAAAAAAACTGAAAGATCATCTGTACAACAATTTGGACAAAAATATATACAAAAATATAGTTACATCATGTAGAACAAATGCTTTTTGTTTTTTTTATAATTTTATTTTTCATAGAGGTTTGTACAGGAAACAAGGAAAGAAAATTAAATAGTTAAATAAGAACATTTAAAGAGGGGTATACACAATCAAATAAGATTAAGTAACACTATACAGGGAAATATAGAATAAGAAAGGGGAAAAATATATAAATAAAAGACAAGGTAATAATAATAATTATGATGATTATAAGATAAAGATTTACACAAAGTCCGGTTACCTTAATCAGATATATGTCCCATATTTTATCAAATCTATCATTTTGGAGTCTGTTGTAAAAAGTGATTCACTCCATCATGAAAACCAAGTAGACGATTTGATCCCAGTTTTCCAGAGTTGGGGTGTTTACATTTAACCATTTTTTAGTAATCGCTTTCTGAGCAGCTATACTCAACATTCCAAACAAACATTTAGTGGCCTTATTTGCGTCCAATGAGTAAATGTAACCAAAAAGCAACTCATCCTATTTGAAAGTTGTCTTAAAATATTCCTAATCTCTAAGTGAATTATATTCCAAAAATTTATAATCTGAGGCCATGACCAGAATAGGTGGAAATGTTTTACTACCAGAGTTCCACAATTTCTCAAACAGCTGGAAGAGCCTGAATAATGTTCGCTTTGTGTTGGACCAATAAAAAAACCTACAAAGCACCTCCAAGAATTTGAGCTGGTGATCCTCCACTGAAACGCACACTGTCAATGCCATGTACAATAAATGTGTATTTGTCATCACAGGTAATTATATCGATTTGAATCTGTAGTGTGGGGAGAGGTGCTCCTAAAGACTGAAAGTGAATGTTGAGTTCAAAAATACCAAAAACAAATTACCTTGTACTCTGTCTTGGAGCATTTGGTTTGCAGAAGAATGACAAATCAAATTAGGTGCTGTGATTATTTTTTGAAGAGTCAAAGGCAAGGCAAAATTCTCTATATTCTCTTAAAGCCATACTATTTATATCCATCTTTATATACCTATCTCTGAAGTCATGACAATATACAATATTATCTATATCAGGGGTCTCAACTCAAACTAATTATATATAAATAATGATGACTCCAAACTTCCCTCTATGTTTTAGAGCAAAAACAGTAAAATTATACCATGAAAATGTTTACATCTACAAACTATC
>JAPTGZ010000026.1:14004341-14019519 GCA_029814645.1 Fowleria isostigma | reverse complement strand
GCGAAATGTCCAGGGTGTACCCCGCCATCGCCCTTCAGTAGCTGGGATAGGCTCCATGCGACCCCCGTGACCCTAATGAGAATTAAGCGGGTATGGAAAATGAATGAATAATGACATGTATGTGATATGTGGATCTTGTGTTATTTCTGTTATTGTGAATAATATTATACATAAAGTGCATAAGCTTGAATTAACCAAACCAAACCACATATTCATGGTTTTGTTTTGGAGGAGACAGTATAAATCTGGTCAGCTGCTTCCTATCAATCTATAATAATAACAACACAGTGATAACAGGAATAGCAACAATAATATCAAGTGTCATACAATCATAATCCACTCAAAAAAGACCCATAGTCTGTCATTTCCAAATTGTTATGCCTTTTATTTTATTCATTGTACGAGGGCCCTAGGTACAGGTATTACTCCCTCTCATCACCTCCTCTGTGGGCTTTTTAAACTAATGTGAGAAGTGTCCGCTTCCATGCGGTCCGTGAAGGCACCACGGGCCTGGGTTTTCCTTGCTACATCCATGGTTTTCCTTCTACGTCAAAGCCACTGGGCGGTTCATGAATGGGGCTTTTAAGTGGGAGGGCCCGTCCTCGGACTTTACCAGGCAGGAAAAAGTGGGTGTTGTGCTGTGGTGTTTGCTTTGGTGCGATGTATCTTCATGACTGTTTTTAAACACATGAGCAGCGGTTCACTGAGCCTACGGACTGCAGCGGAGCGACCGGCCCCCAGCAGAGGGACCATCCATCAGCCGACAGCAGTGTAGCAGCCCGGGGAAGCTAGCGTCAGCCCAGCTAGCGTCAGTGACGGCAGCCCGGAGCCCGAGGAGGGACAGCCGCGTCTGGGAGCCATGGGTTTCCGCAAGAAGAACAAGAGCCCGCCGGTGCTGAGCCATGAGTTTGTGATCCAGAATCACGCCGATATGGTGTCGTGTTTGGCCATGATAATCCTCCTCGGCCTGATGTTCGAGGTACAGTGTGACTGGATGGGGAAGCTTGGGGTTAGCAGAGGGATGCTAGCTGATGCTAACTAACGCTAGCTGACATGACAGCAGCAGCAGCAGCACTCCAGGGACAGGGCGCTAGCGTGTGTTTCTCCTTCCCTTCTCATGTGTCTCAGTGATTGCCAAAGGAGATGGTGAGGAGGCCCACTGGCACAACGAACAGGTCATTTTATCAGCCGGCTAATGCACTGCCCCCATTGAGCAAATCAATACATGCATGTTGCCTTTTCCAACAGAAGATGGTCAGGTCTACAGTAGATGTCTGTGTGACTGTTGTACACCTGACTGTCCAGCACTTTGCGTCGACAGAAATCCTATAGCTTGTAAATACTGCAAGGAAAACATCTTCCACCTACCCCTAGCACACACAAATAAACAATCAATTCTGTGTATGTAATCCTAGAACCTCAAACAAACCCTTATCTGTGAGGATGGTCAGTGCTTACAATCCTTCCTAGTAGGGAACCAAAAGACAGTGTCATTTTTTAAATATACCACAGACCCCTAGGATCCCCTTCAGGCACCTCCTGGATATCCCCAGACCCCAATTATGACAGTCATTAAATTCAGGAACTGGCAGTGACACAGCAATCCTCACATCGCATATGTGCATCACATGATTGACTGCTTCACAGCTGTTGTGATAAGACAAATTTAATGATGGATGAAATTAGTGAGAAATCCTGCTTCTCCGCATCTCCATGAGAGATATATTCATAAATATGCAAGCGTGTTATCAAGAAGCCATTCACATTATCTTCAGGTCTAAATGGTGACACGGATGGGAAATCTATCAATACACATTTCCTTAAAGTGATAAGTTGTCAACTAATCCTGCATGTTTATGTTTATTCCAGGTGACAGCAAAGTTTGCCATCATGTTCATAACAGTCCAGTATAATGTAACACAAGTTCTTGGTAAGTTCTGGTTCTGGAGAGTTTCATTTCTGTTATAAGTGACCCATGTGGGGTATTGTTGTCTTTCACCTGATTTTTTTTACTGAATGAGCTCTTCATTTGTCTTAAATTTTTTTTCCCTTTGTGTATTTTTTTTTTTGTTAACCAGATGAAAAGCATGACCCAGTGAACCTATACCAGTATGGCCCTAAAGATGTGGCAACTGTGTTTTTCTACCTACTTATCGCAGTCATCCTTCATGCCTTGATACAAGAATATATTCTTGATGTAAGTAGGTTTGCTGATGGTTTTTGTCTTCTTTTGGTTTTGATGTTTTGATGTATATGGTTGCGATAAAAATTATTAGACCATCAAAAACAATGGTTATCTAATCAAGTACTAACTCCTGGTGTATCATGTGACTAAATCAGACAGAAAAGAAAATATGGAATGCCTGAAAGCAGTGTTTTTTGTCAGTACAATGTCATAGATATTGATGTAAGAACTTACGTGATTTTGTTTATTATCAAGAAGACCATGGAAAATGGATAGATATCAGCTCTGAAATTAAACCCATATGAGCTATTTTTTGTTGTTATCATTATATTTATGCAAACAAATGTACCTTTAGTTGTACCAGGCATTAAAATGAACAAGAAATTGAAGAAAACACAGGGTGATGTAATGATTTTTTTTTTCCATGACTGTATATCATATTTAAAAATCTTTTACGTAATACATGATTAGACAATTTCTAAAGGAAAATAAAACATCAGGACTTGATGCACCTATTCAGCATTTATTATATTTCATTTATTTTATTACATTTCTCACTTGCATGATTATGATTCCCTTTTTTCATAGTGACCCAGTTGTTAGATTAAATACTAATATTCATTTTCAGGCTCTTCAGATTTAAAATAAAATGTGTTAAACTGAAAGCACAAATCGCTTCTTACGTTTGATTTAGTTTTAATGCAAAGAGCAGAATATCACCCTTAAAAATCTTTTTTCTTAATTCCAGAAAATGAACAGGAGGTTGCACCTATCAAAAACTAAACACAGTAAGTTCAATGAGTCTGGGCAGCTGGCGGCGTTCTACCTGTTCTCCTTCATCTGGGGCTGCAGCATCCTGACAGCGGTACGAGGGCCAGCAGTCGCACAAGTACACTGTCCTAGGCCACATTACCAAGTCTCATGCAGTGTTTTTTTTTTTTTTATTTAACAGGAGGACTTTGCAACAAACCCTACTTTCCTATGGGAGGGTTACCCGCACACCCACATGGTGTAAGTGAATATATACAAAACTGAAGTATCGAAGGCCAAAATACCTTTCTTTGTCAAAAGAACTGAAAATAACTGCTATATAATAAGAACTGCTCTGAAAATACCGAATCCCACAGTTCCCACAGTCAGCTCACTAGCATCTTCTGTGCTTCACAATGCCAGTATCCTCTGAAGTTCATGCTTTCTATTTATTCAAGTCTGCAAACCAGACCTGAGATAACCTTAGACTTTAAAAGTTCCCTTCAGCAGAGCTCGTCATGACTAGTAAGCCAAAAGAGTGTCAACTGGGGATGTTACGATATGAAAATTTCATATCGCAGTTATTGTGACCAAAATTATCACCGTTAGCATTATAATCGCGGTATTGTTGAAATGTGCTCAAAATGTCCAAAAAGAACTTATACACACACTGAAATAAATTGAGTTTTATTTAAAAAATAAAATAAAATAAAATCACATGCACAATATACTTTGGCAGAAACATTTTTCATCTGAGATTAAAACGTTAGCACATTTACTTTGATAGAAATCAAATGTATATACACCAACATTAAACAAAGTAATGCGGATTTAAGAACAATAAAACCACATGGAAACAAATCCATAGTGCAAGTATTTAAGTATTACTGTGATTACCACACTTTGAAAACTCAATCACAGTTTTCATGATAATTAGAATTGAAATGGCAATACTACCGATGGAAATTTTACCGTGGTTTATCATTATACTGGTAATTGTTACATCCCCAGTCTCAACACTGAGCATCAGTTCTTTCAGTTCAGGTGGGGACGCACAAGTTCCCTTATAGGTCGCTCTGCATTTTTCTGATATCCATTGTTTTGTAACAGTACCAGATTTGCTTTTTGGTGATAAACTTTTCATGTTTTCATGCATTATAATCTAACAACAGTAAATTACTGAGTGGTAGCAGTAAGATGCATCAGTGACTTTTTGGATTTCAATCTAAATTTCTACTGTAATCTAGATCCTGAAAGACTGTGGAGGAGCAGCTACATCTGCTCAGAAATCAATTTCCCATTTTCTAACTACTTTAAGTTGGAAATACTTATATTGTCATGTGTAATGTTTTACCTGTCATGTAAAACATCTGTCATTGATGATATGGGTTGTTTAACTTTACACACTCCATTCTCTCTAGTTTTCAGGTCAAGTTCTTCTACATTTGCCAAATTGCCTATTGGCTCCATGCACTTCCTGAGCTGTACTTCCAAAAAGTACGAAAGGTAAGCGTTATTATGTGATATATTTAATATATATGGTGTTTAAAAATCAGGATTGATGTGAAATGGTACTAATGCACAAATATTTTTAAAAAGACATTTAACCCAATCAATTACGGATTTAACATCCACATTAATCACATGTAACCTCTCATCAGATGGAGTGGATAAGAACATTAGTCATGTAGTCTAGCCTCCTATAGAGTAATGAATGCTAATTTATCTTGATATGTTTTAATTATACTAGTTTACTACTAAGTGTTTATATTATGTGTTAATAGCTTTGCATTCTGTAACATATGACGGGTACCTTGGAGCACCACATTTGTTTAACAGCGCTGCTCTGTCCATGAGAAATCGCACGAGGCTCAGTTACATTTTTACTTTTACTTTATTTACTTTGCATATTCCTGTTGCACCTTACTGTTTTCTATAACACTCTTGTTGCTATATTTATGTTAGTATGTACAGTGTTTTGTTCTTTATTTATGTTGATTTTATATTCTATTATTACTGCCTGTCATGCTGCTGTTACAATCCAATTTCCCAGTTTTAGGATAAAAAAAAAAGTACATCTATCTATCTATCTATCTATCTATCTATCTATCTGTCTATCTGTCTATCTGTCTATCTGTCTGTCTGTCTGTGTATCTAAGTGTATCAGATTAATTCAATTGATCAATTATTTGCGTTCTGAATATCTTTAAAATGCGGTGTACTCTGGTTTCTCAACAAAAATTCAATATGCAGTCCATCTGTCATATTGCAAACAGAGTGCCCTATTTTACTTTAAATTATTGTTATATATTTATAAATAACACAATGATACCCTAAAAGTGAATAGTCTGCACTGTATAACATAAGATCTTAGTAAGGAAAACTATTTATGAAACATGTTTTGTCTTGAGTTAATAAGCAGTAAAAAAAATAAATAAATAAATAAATAAAATTGTGAATCATCCATGATGTGAAAACAGGCATGATAATTTTTTTTAACATATTACCCAACTGAAATGCACAAATTACAGATGTGCAGTACACAGCAGATAGACCATAATAAAGCATAAAACAGTTTGTTTTTATTTTATTTATTTATTTATTTTTTTTTTACAACTTCTTTTTACTCTGGTTAAAATTCTTTGAATAATGCTAAGATAAATGGGTGATATTTTGCTAAACCCTGTTTTCTTAGCCTTGGGTACATTTATTTGTGCATTTGTGGACCCTAATAGTTCATAAAGTTTGAGTTTGAACTCTCCAGGTTCTGCAGATCTATCTTTATATTCATTTTGGAAGAAACCCCGTATACCCCATTCAATTTTTTCTTCTTAGTTTGTTTCGTTTTATCAGTAGTTATGCAGCTATATTTGCATAAACAAGTTCAAGACTTCCGACGAGTAGGACATCAGTGGTGGTTGTAGTCCATACGGCTAATTCCCGGTTCACATCTAAAGCATATTTACGCTTAATATTTCTACATACCTGTCCATTAAAGACGTGTCTAGACCTTTAACACAGTAACTGGCCGGTCTGATTATGATTTTAGTGATTTTTGAAGAGGTTTCCAGGTATATTTAATGCTGGAGGTAGATGCTATGCTAGTTCGTTCGGTAATTTCCAGTTTGCTCCTTTTGTTACATACTCTGTTGCTTGTTTTATTACAGGAGGACATACCCCGCCAGCTCTATTACATTTGCCTTTATGTTGTCCACATCACCGGTGCCTATGTCCTAAAGTGAGTAGAATGAGAGATTTCTCTTCAAAACAATGACAAACTAATTTTTACAAATGCCTTTTAAATGTGTAATGTGGTTATTGTTAAATCAGAGTTGCCTTTTAAGCTACAAACATAAGTTTTTGTTATATATACAGTCTGAAGTTATCTCCTTTTGTTTTCATTTTCTTTATTTTTAAGTGAGAATATGAAAGTAACTTTTGTCTCTTTGTACATGATCATGTTTCATTCTTAATTGCCTTCCGTCTGTTTTTGTGTGCCGTCTGTTCTGTTCAGCCTCCACCGACTGGGCCTGGTGTTGCTGGTCCCCCACTACCTGGTGGAGCTCCTGTTCCATGCCTCACGCCTCTTCTATTTCAGCGATGAGAACAAACAGAAAGGGTATCTTTTTAACCGAAACAGTTTGTTCATGTTCACAATGATCAGTACAGACACAGACCTCTAACTTTTTGTCTGAACAATCTGATGCAGTGTCTTCTCTTTCTTCACAGTTTCACTCTGTGGGCGCTGCTTTTTGTCATTGCCCGCCTCCTCACTCTCACACTTTCAGTTCTGACTTTTGGTTTTGGGCTACCCCGCACAGAAAACCAGGGCTTCTCCCTAGCAGAGGGCAATTTCAATGTACTCACCATAAGGCAAGTCCAGATAACAACTGACTTGAGTTACAGCCCTGATTTTCCCATTGCAGTAAACCTCCTGTTGCAACTGAAATCACTTTACTTTTTGTTTTTTTTTATCCTTTATTTGTTTCTTCATCCCTGTAGGATGACTTGTCTGGCAGCTATCTGCCTGACGCAGGCCTGGATGATGTGGAAATTCATTAACTTTCAGTTGAAAAAGTGGCGGGAGCACAGCCAAAATCAGGCATCAAAGAAGAAGACAGTCAGCCCAAAGAGTAAGCCTCACAAAAGGGAACCCACAAGGGGTGAGTTATGAAGACCCTCTCATCACTCACCTACAGTCTATTGGGGTTGTTGGGGTTTGTGTCGTATTTTTGTTTACTAAAAGTAAAATAAAAAGTAAAAAAGTATAGAATTCGACGATGTTCCAGATTTAAGAGAAACCTTCTAATGTTTTTGAGGAAAGTTTATGGGCTGCCTTTTCATACTCTGTGACAGATATTGTATTTAAAGGCAAGGCAAGTTTATTTGTATAGAACTATTCCTACACAGGATAACTCAAAGTGCTTTACAAAAAGGCATAAAAATCACAGAAAAAAACAAGACATTGAAAAGACATTAAAATCAAAAAAGCAAAAAAAGACATTAATAAAACGTGATTTTAAAATGCATTTACAGAATAAAAGAAACATTAAGTATATTAAAATCATACATTAAATTTAAATTAAGATTTAAATGAAAATAAAGTAAAACAAGATATTAAAATCCAGAAAGTGCATTTAAGAAACAAGACTGAGAAAAAACTGTACTCATAAGCACATGAAAAGAGGAAGGTTTTAAACCTTTTTTAAAAAATGTTCACATTTGGGGCTTATCTCAGTTCAGTTGGTAGCTTTAAACAAAGAAAAATGAGACGAAATATGAAATTGTTTAATATGAACTTGTTTTAATGTTTTTGTTTATTTTTTTTCTGTCCTTGTGTATTTGTATATACTGTCAATTTTTTTCTTGCCCATTTTCAATTCTGTAACAGCTACCTAGAAATTCTATTCTATTCTATTCTATTCTATTCTATTCTATTCTCAGGGCTCGTAGGGGTGCTTGAAATAGTTGAAAATGCTTGAATTTCAATGCTGTGTTTTCAAGGTCTGAAAAGTGCTTGAATTTTAGTTTAAGTGCTTGAAAGTGCTTCCAATTATAACTCTGTCATGTGATGTATTTTATTTTTAATATTAACTCAGCCAGGTTAGATGTCAAGCCAAAGCTACTTACAGAGAGGTGATACATTTTGAAAACTAAAACTTTATGTAAAAAAAAAAATAAAATCACCAGATGCTCTCAGGTTGACTCGAGTGGCTTCCCTTATTGGGGGGGTAAAAGCTTTGTGTTCTCCTTTAATTTCTAAACTTTTTGCTATTATGAAATATAATTTTAGATGTTTATAGCACAATACAATGTGTATCATTGTGATTGAAAGCTAAAAAAAAATAAGTATGGGTATATATATTCTTGTAGATATGTATTTGACCCCAGTGATAAGGTGCTGTGCTGGAAGAATTTGAAAATGACTCTTAAAAGTGCTTGAATTTGACCTTGAAAAATGTGTACGAACCCTCTATTCTATTCTATTCTATTCTATTCTATTCTATTCTATTCTATTCTATTCTATTCTATTCTATTCTATTCTATTCAGTAGTCTTTGTGGCCATATGAGTATAGATGTCTGAATTCAACAGATGTCCTTGAATGCAGCAGTACATATGTTGGCATGTTTTACATTTAAAACTATGGTTTACAGGTACATCTCAAAAAATGTGAATATCATGAAAAAGTTCAATATTCTTTGTCACTCATTTCAGAAAGTAAAACCCATATATCATAAAGATATACTTTTTTAAAATTAATTTTATGTAATATTCTAATTTTCTGAGACACTGAATTTGCGGTTTTCATTATCTGTAAGCCATAATCATCAAAATTTCAAGGAATTAAGGCTTGAAATGGTTCACTCTATGTGTAATGAGGCTATATAATATATGGGTTTCACTTTCTGAAATTAGTGACAAAAAATATTGAATTTTTTCATGATATTCAAATTTTTTGAGATGTACCTGTATGTGGATGATTCTGAATTCTCCATTCTCGTGTCAAACGATGATACAGTCACAGTAGGAATAGAAGCAGCACCTGAAACTAAACCAAATAAACACTGCAGCACAGACATTTAACTTTATGGGCATCCCACTTGTTTTTACTCTGTGACAGGCTGTTAATCTATATCAAGTAAAATATCAGCTTACATTTTAGAGCATTTTGACATTTTGTTCTGATTCTGCTCTTACGCTACTGTTTTAAAACATCTAAATCCTTTTTCATCAAGGTTCTTTCTTCTGTCTTGTCAGGAGGCGCCGCCAATGGGGTCATGAAGTCGGAGGATAAAACATCACCACGGGCAAGAAAAGCCAAAGCTTCGTAGAGATGGAGAAATGTGGGAGGGGAAAAAAAAAAAAACTGAGTGACGCAGATTTGACAATGCGACATTATGTTGTAACACAACTTAAGATTTTGTCTACTGCTCTCCAAAACAAATGTTAAGCGCACTAAGCAACCTTATAGAGCTGTCCATTTGGGGTCGAGACTCCCGTTGAAAATGTTCAGTGTTACTGTCTGCTAAAAAAAAAAAGAAAAGAGATTTATTGTTAATTTGGGTTGTGTACAGATGGAATATTGGCAGGGCAGTGTTGGTTTTGATGCTTTAACAGGATAGATTTATCTATTCAAAGTGTCCTTTTATGTGAAGCTATGATCACTCGTCGGGTACTTTCAACTGACTTGATGTTCAGTGAATTGACATTGGAAAAGTTAACATCATGGTGACTTTAAAAGTGAATTGACATGAGGCAACTTAATGTATAGTGTTACTGTACAGGTTATCTGTACATGGTGTAATTTTAAGTAAGAGCCTTATTCAGTTTAACTTAAAACATGCCACAGGCTCATGCCCCAATATAAAGCCTTTCTTGCTCTGCAAGATATTGCTATGATATCCTACTTCAGGAACAGGAGCTGATCCTAAATTAATCTCTCCAGCAGAATAGTTGTAATATTTGGGTGTTTGGTAGAGCTGCAGCAAGGAACCTGAAGCGTGTGCTTAACTCCTTGGTCATTTACTGCCATTGTTTGACAGTTTCTGCCTTTGAAATCCAACTTGTTACAGGATTGAGGCTGTTTTATGGGTTTATTTGCCTTTTTTTTTTTTTTTTAAATCACTAGCCTGGTAATTGGTGTGACCCTGTCACAGGGGCTCATCCAGGTTAGAGACTTACCAAGAGGAAGCTGTACTGTAACCTGCGATGCTGTACTGTATGCATACAGTTAAATCTTCATAATGGCATGATCGGAAACCTGAGCAAGAACCTGTGTTTGAGGCTGCATTTCAGTCTTTTGTATGGTAATGTCAATGCATGATGGTTTGAGGCTGAAGACTTTATGGCTAGATCCTACCTGTGCTGTTGAGTTTGCATCTCTCTCACACATCCCACACACACACATTCACATACATACACATACACATACAAACACACAAGCATTCAGTGGCCTTTTTAAAACTGCTGCAAGAGGTTTTAGTTATTTATTTTTGTCATATATTACAGATAGTTATTATTTTATATGCTTTGAGAAGCTATAACCAGCAAACACAGCGGTACATAACAACTGCGTTCAGTTAATCCAAACAATACAATCTTTCTTCAAGTGTCCTTATAACGTCAGTGGTTTGTATCACTCGTTAGGCTTGTGTTGTGTTCTGTTTGCCTTCTCTGTTCGCTTTCTTACTCTTGGGTATCAGGGGACAAGCTACTTACCACTTAACACTATAAGTTACATCCCATGATGCAATGGGAGGCGTGTTTGTGTGGGGATGTGTCGGTATGCCTGTGCACTTACAAGTGTGTGTGTGTGTGTGTGTGTGTGTAAAGTATTGTTTTGCCTGCTATGAATGTTTGTGAATTAACTGGGCCTGGAATATGATAACGATGGCGACGATATTGTTTATTGCTCATCTCGTAAAAACTTATTGCCTGTGTGCAAAGCATGAAAATGTGACAATCTGTTCATTGACTCCTGCCCTGTAGGTTGTATATCAAAATCACATCCTGTCCTCTGGTTCACTCCGGTCGGGCCTGTCTCTTCTGTGTGTAAAAACACTGAGCTGTGGTTAAGTGTATGTTCTATAGGTTATCGGTTACTAAATGCTTATGTGTTAAATGTCTCTGACCCTCAGATGCTCTATTCTGTGTGAGAGAGATTCTGTGATTTCCGTTTGCCAGACGTGGCATGACTCGTCCTTCCTGCTTCACCTTTTCAATGATCCTGACATTGCTACGGAGCACACGTATTGTACTGTTGGCCATTCTCTTACCTGTCATGGACCAAGTCCTGCTCTACTACTAAACCACTGTGCATGTGAAGCCCTGTACAGAATCCACTGTACAACCTGCCTGCAGACAGTTGGAGCCTGGAGTCTTAGTCTAGAGCAGGGAGAAGATGAAGATGCCATTCATTTTTACTCCCTTTAGCGCTCCTTTTTGGGACTCAGGTGGTCTTTATTGCCCCGTGTCTGTGTTTGGCAGTGTCATAGGAGGGAAGGAGGAGCAGAGGACTTATGTACCAGCCTGTTATTAAACTGTCTCAGATGTAAGCGAAGGAAAAAAAAAAAAAAAACTGACTTAACCCTACACTGTACTAAAATATGTGTCAGATTTTTAAGCTATTTTTATAGAGGGGGAAACTGTTAAAAATTTACTGTTGTTCAGTACACACGTGTGATGATTTGTTTTGCATCCATATTGATATGAATTGTCTTTTTATATAAGAATGAAGCTTGCTGGACTGTTAGCGTGGGGTATACATTGTGGTATGAGTGTTCAAAAAAAAAACAAAAAAACCTTAGCTTAATGGTTTATTTAACTTCATGGCCTTATTTCAGAAAAGTGAACTCACTTGTACAACAGTGCTCTGTTAACACTATGCTGCAGGTGTACACTGCAGCATTCACTTTACATGTTTATCAAGTGAAATATACCATCATTATGACACTTAATGTCACCCACAAGCCAGTTAAATATATATGATGAAAAGAACAAATGGTCAGTGTAGTGTTATATGATATGTTTTACTCCTGCAAGTGTTTTTCATTGGGTTCAGCCGCCTCAGCCTGGATGCAGAATCACCACAATACATTCTGCAGAGTAATATTTGGCACTGCAGTTCACAGCCCTCTTTGGTTTTAGACACAATAGCCTCTATAATCCCACAGGATTGCACTTTTTTGCATACGTAATATGCATTTTGTCAGAGCACCATAACACTGCTCACCTTGGGCTGTATTTGCATTGGTTTTAAATGACTTACAAATTGGAATTGCTTGATTAAAAATGTGTGTATTTTGTAATTGTTGGAAATAAAATATACTGCAATGAATTCACTGTATCAGCAACCTCTAGGTGGCAACAATCATTAGTGCATTTGACCATGATATCACTTTAAACAGAAGAAGGACCTGCACAGCAGAGACACATTTATTGTACCCTATTAATTCATTCTGCCTTGTCCTTAATTAGTTTTCTTTTGCTGCTTGTTTGTAGATTGTTGCGGTATACTTTCCTTTCAAATATGTTGTCTCTAAAATGCTCTGATGGTATATTTATGCAAATTCTTGTGCGTTCTGTTAATTTTTCTTTGTCACTTTTTTTTTTTTTAATTTCATGTTTGAATAAAGCTTTTGTTCAATACACAAACATCTTTTTTACATGTTACTTTTGATAAGTGGAGCGGTGGACCAGTCTACAGAGGGACGATAATGTAACTGTCTTCAGCTTTTTCACATTTCTTCACTCACCTGCTCATTGCATTTTCCACTTTTTCTCCCAGGCATATATACATTTAAGAGAACGTTTAACTTTTTTTTTTTTTTTGTCAAACAAGGTAAAGTTTAACAGCTGACTAGACGAAAATACAGCATTATCTCAACTCTGCCGGTGAAGTTCTTCAGCAGAAAGCTCATCCATCCCTGAACAAAATGAAGAAAAAATATCCCTAATATGTCAAACAAAATACCAGTATATCAGAAAATGAATAAAGAGCACAAGTACACAGCAAAGTCTGGCTTTTACTGCACAATTTTTCTTTATTAAAAAAGTAGTCCTTCCACATTGCATATGATTCTTTATGATTATATAATCACCGTTACCACAGACAATGCATTGTTGGTCATATTGATCCATTCTTGTCTTACTGAGGTTTTGCAGGAATGAAGGCTCGCTCTGGTCAGGATACAAAACCTGTTTGGGTTATAGCAAATGCAGATCTGTGAATTGCTGGTAAACCTAACCCATCTCCAAACAGATACAGCTGAATCGGTACAGGCATATGTAGCCAGCCTTGAATTGTTTTTTCCCCCCCTTTATTTTTCTTTAACAAATTAACAAAGAAATAACATTGCCCCATTCCTAGCAGAAAAACAAATCCACACATAGAGAAAATACCCATCAGTAATCACCATAAAATGGAAAATTCTCTAAATAAATACAAATAGTAAATTTAAATAACTGAATAAAACCAAATAAACATAATAAAATGACAACCCAATTATAAAATCAGACCACAGCAGTGTACAACCTGTGGTTTTTCAAGAAAGTCATAGATGGACCCCATAAACGGGTCCATTTCTTTTCCTTCTTTTTAACAATATATGTTAACCTTTCCAAAGCAGCAGCCTTGGACTGGATTAATTGTATTACCTCTCTCCAAACTGGCAAAATTGCAAGAATAAAGAAACCTTCATGGGTTTGATATTTCCTTTATTAAGTAGTACATTTATTTTATGAGGACAGATCCATTCCAAGCCAATCAATTTTTATTTACAAAGCACAAATTTCTGAACCTGCTTTATCTTCACTAGGGTCATGAAGGTCGCATGGAGCTTATCCCAGCGACTTAAGGGCGAAGGCAGGGTACACCATGGACATTTCACCAGTTCACCACAGGGCTGACATATAGAGACAAACATCCACTTCCATATTCACACCTATGGACAATTTAGATTAACCATTTAACTTATCAGTGCATGTGTTTGGATGGTGGGAGGAAACCAAAGTACCCAGAGAAAACTCACGCAGACACGTGGAGAACATGCAAACTCCACACAGAAAGGTCCCACTAGTCATGGTGCTGGAATTGAACCCAGAACCTTCTTGCTGTGAAGCATAAGTGCTAACCACTGCACCAACATGTCACCCCATTTGAAGAGACATGTTGCTTTGAGATGCAAGGCAGAAGGGCACAACAGAATACAATTGAAATTACCGTAAACAAGATGCTAGCAAAGACACTAAAACATAAAAAAACAGTAAAAGAGAAAAACATGAGCCTCCCAATAAATTTAAATACATTCAAGTAGAAAGGGCAGAGGTCACAGAGACATAAGAACATAACATAACATGATGCTGTCAAATCAATATAAAATGAAGGGGTGGAATAAGACAACATCCTGTTCAGTCAGTAAAAAAAAAATATTAGACAATCAAAAGTCATGAAAAACAATGGTTATGCAATCAAGTACTAACTCCTGTGTGTATCATGTCACTAAAACAGACAGAAAAGCAAACATGGAATGTCTAAAAGTGTTGTTTTTGTCAGTACAATGCCATAGATATTGATATAAGAACTTATGTGATTTTGGTTATTATCTATAAAACCATGGAAAATGGATAGATATCAGCTCTTAAATTAAACCCTCATGAGCTATTTGTGTTATTATCATTATATTTATGCAAACAAATGTACTTTTAATTGTACCAGGCATTAAAACAAACAAGAAATTAAAGAAAACAAGGGATGCTCTACTAATTTTTTCCGAGACTGTATATCATTTTTTAAACATCTTTTATGTAATACACTATTAGATAATTTCTAAAGAAAAATAAAACATTAGGATTTTGTGTACCTATTCAGCCTTTATTGCATTTCCTTTATTTTATCACACTTCATACTTGCAAGATTATGATTCCCTTTTTTCAAATAGTGACCCAGTTGTCAAATTAAACACTAATATTCATGTACAGGCTCTTCAGATTTAAAATAAAACGTGTGAAACAAACTGAAAGCACAAATTACTTCTTTGGTTTGATTTGATATTTTTAGGCAAAGAGCTGAATATTAAAAAGAAAAAAAAAAAAAAAAAAAAGAAGAAGAAAACATAGGGTGGCATAATAATTTTTTCTGCATAAATAAGCATCCAAATGAAATATTCATTCATTCATTTTCTTAACCCGCTTAATCCTCATTAGGGTCACGGGGGTCGCATGGAGCCCATCCCAGCTACTT
>JAPTGZ010000026.1:13982011-14001032 GCA_029814645.1 Fowleria isostigma | reverse complement strand
AACTGTATTTTACACCAATTATTGACATGTATTGATAGGATTAATGGATCAACAGGGATTAAACAGTTTATATCAGTAGATAATTTTGGTAGATGGTGAATATTTGGCTAAAAAAGGTCAAATATAGAGAACATTTCATTTGAGAACTGACACTAAAGTATTGCTGGGTCTTTATGGGTTAATAAGGTGAATTGGAAAACATATGACAGAAGTGCTGATTAGCTGATGTTTTCTATATCTATATATATGACAAAGCGTTATTACACATATATGTTGGTTAATGTACATTTATACAATAGATTTCTACATCTGCCACTAGTGAGAACCTGTAAAGTGAAAGTATTGTAATGTGTAGACAATGTTTTGAAGTAGATCTGGTAGGTCTGACACATAAATCCCTTTGGAATAAAGCCCATTCTCTCAACAATTTTCAGAATTTCACATTTTGACCCAAGACTGTATCTTGGGAACTACAGCCAACCAGCATTTGTGACTTAATTTTTCTTTATTAGTGTCTCAGACTTGGTAAAGTTTCACTACTTTTCTTTTGGAAGCATTTTTAGGTTCAGACAAATGTATTTGTCTCCAGGGGGCAATTTAAAGCACATACGAGCATCATCACTTGAAAAAGGACAGTATCTATAAAAGATAAGGCACTTATTAAAAAAGATCTAAAAATATATAATAATAATAATAATAATAATGATGATGAACAATGCATATATGGTACAGTCGCAGAAAAATTTGAGATCACCCTATGTTTTTTTCAATTTCTTGTTAATTTTAATGCCTGGTACAACTAAAGGTAGATTTGTTTGGACAAATATAATAATGACGACAAAAATATCTTATAAGAGTTTAATTTAAGAGCTGATATCTATTTTCCATGGTTTTGTTGATAATAACCAAAATCATATAAGTTCTTACATCAGGATCTATGATATTGTACTGACAAAAACAGTGCTTTTAGACATTCCATGTTTTCTTTTCTGTCTGTTTTAATCACAATACATGCGGGAGTTGTACTTGAATAACCATTGTTTTTGATTACTTTTAATAACAATACAATAATACAACAATATTTTTTTCTGGGACTGTAAATACTGAGTTTATTAAAGCTTAGTGTAGTGGTTTATGGTTCTAAAAATTTCTCTTCATATGTATGTATGTTGCCAGTTATTTTCTTCTCATTTCAATATACAAACTCTTTCCCAGAAACTGTCACAGGAGTTGTACTTGATTGCATAACCATTGTTTTTTATGAGTTTTGATGGTCTAATTTTGTTTTCCATGTCCAATGCAATGTAAACATAAAATCAAGGCACTTATTAAAAATGATTTTGAGTAGGAATAAACAATATATACAAAATATATCCAGTGTAGACAGTGAAACTTGTTGACTACTTGTATGAAACACTATTATCTAGTTTCCTGTTACTTGCACATTCTCGCAAAAGTTTTAGTCCACAGCAGAGTCAACCTGAAGCCTGTTTTGTGTCCAGGTTTTCTCAGTGATCTGGATTTTTACAAACATGTCTCCATGTGCATCGTGGGATCTGACCGAGATGTTTAAAAAACTGTGGTATTTCACTGGTAATATTTAAAAAACAGACACAGACTTTTAGCTTTGTATGTCTAATGTAAATAATGGTTTGTAGTTACTGTATTTGTTTGTAAAAATGATCAGAATTTTAAACAATGGGCTTCTTGTTTATTTCTGGTCAATAATACTCAGTTATTCAGGTCAGATAAATGTAATCAAATCAATATTTGCATGGGTCTGTTTGCACACAGAACAGGTTTTGTGTCACCAAATGTGTCACCATGTTTAATGTGATATCTTCATTTTGTATCCCATTTCACAGCATCAGATTTAACCCTTTGTATGCTTTCTAAGTGAACTCAAACTGACATTGATGTCATATCCAGTGCATATGACCTGGAATTAATGTGTTAGATCCCTCTCCGTAAGTAACATCAGGCCACCTCCACACTGGCCCATTGGATTTCTCATTGGCCTCCAGGCATGAAAATAAAATAAATACAGGCCACAAAGCGAGCGTAGAGGCATGCCCTGCTGGAGCATATGATCCAAAAGTTGTTTTCAAGCTTTCACACAACTTCCGAAGAGCTCAGACTCTGCCAAAGCAGATGGGGACAATCTGAAGAATGTACAGCGTGAAAATCTGTGTTTTCTGCTTAACCCTTTAGAGTTCACTCATAGGCATACTCTGAAACTCAAAATTTCAACCTTAGTGTGTTATTAGAGAACATAACAAGACTTTATTACTTTTGTGAAAAATTAAAAAAAATATATATATAATGTATAAATCTAGGTTAGTAAAGTAACCATATTTGGTTTCTTACCAATAAGTGGCAAAAAAAGAAAAAAAAAATCCAAGTATAAAAAAAAAATACATGTATTTAAACATGAACATGTATTTTAGAACATTAGAACACTTTTATAACATTTGACCAATATAAGTCCTGATCCAGACACTTGTCAACATACCATTATCACTTTGACCATCATTACTCACATTAGTACCATTACTTGATGGTACTAACAAAGCCGTTCAACTCACTGTTCATGCAGAGGTGGACCTTACAGACCCTGTAGACCACAGTGGACCTGAGATTGTTGCCTCACTGTCCTCACTGGAACTGTCTTGTAAGGCATGTGGAAATTATCCAAAATAGTCACTTGTCCGATAAAGGGTTAAAACGTCACTCTCCCATCTTGTGTGTGCTCACAGATCTAGCCTGAGTGTGTAACTCCATAGTTTTGTAATAATACAAGTGTTCAATTTTGTTCGGTCCTTCTTTTCTGCCCATATGGATAATTCTGTTCATAGAACTGGTGAAAACATTTAAATTTAGCACGACAGAAACCAAAACACAGAGGGAATGTCAATGTGATTTATACATGCCCTCTTGTCTGTGTGGCATGATTTCTGTGTTTCACATGCGATGCAGCTGTGCACCGACAAGCTGTTCATATCAAGCATGAGTCTTTACATCTTTATACACCTACACGTATGTGCATGAACACACACACAGCTCAGCTGCCAACTGGGACAGCTGACAGCTTTAGGAGTGTCATGTGTGTTTACACAGTCTCATCTGTTCCTTTGCAGCCTGAACTCTCTCGGTTACACTCGATTTGTGCTTTTCCACAGTGATGGTACAGTTCCAGTTCCAGGATCATCTTCCTCTCTCACTTATTTCTTCACCTTTGGTGGTTTTGTTTTTCCAAATAGCAACTTTATCGCCCCTTGAGGCAATCAAGCCTGTGATTCTCAATTGCCCCCATTTTTTCTTTATTGGTCCCATCATGTTGTATTGATTTTGCATTGGGTGATGCTGTGGTAGGTTTCACAAACAGAGATGGAGGCTTAGGGACCAGACCATACAGAAGACCCAAAACAAAACAAAACAAAACAAAAAGAAAAATCTATCACACACTGCACTCAGCCTAACTTTTCTGCTTGACTTTTGAGCAGATCTCTTTTTGTCATGCTCACAGTAGGCTTCATCAATGATCATTTGTATTTGTATTTATTTTTATATAATTACAGGAAAGTGTGTATTGCCATTAGTTACAAGAACAAGATCCGTGCACCAGATTTAGCAGAGGAGCTAATTTCCATCTGTTGTCCTGGACACATAACCAACATAAAAAACTACTCATGGATTACACAGTTCTAATATGCAGGAAGAAACCATCAAAATGACATTGGTCCAGACCAGACTGTCACATCTGAACATATTTTTGGGGATTTATCATCGAATATTACAGGCTCATATGGTCCCCACACAGAAGCTTTGATGATCCCCCAGACCTTCCATCTTGCATGGGTTTGACATTTGAGTTTTTGTGAAATGTCTCCCCAACGATTCCATGAATTACCATGCAACATGGCACAGATATTCAAACTCCCCAACAACATGACTTATTTTATGAATTTCCATCTGTTGTCAACAATACATTAGATCCATGTACCTGAGGAATGCAGTACTTATCACTTGGGTTCCTATTCTGTCTCATCTATGTACAGTACATACAAATGCAGCAGTATTTTCTGTCCATGGGTTGCATCTTTTCTTTCTCCACATCTCACATCTCTATGTGTGTGTCTGTGTGTGTTCTGGTAGCTGTTCCACAACCCTCCTACCTGAAGACTCGTCTCTACCTGTTTGGAATTTTAAACAGCTTTCCTGTTCCTCTCACCTTCGCACAACTGTCTGCAATCACTAAAATTCTCAAGCATGGACTCCTCAACACTAAACTGTATGGCAGTGCATAAAACATGACGATCTCCTGCCTACTCTTTAACTATGATAACATTTGGCTGTAAATGTGCTTTAATGTGTCCTCACTGATTATATTCTGAGGACACAGTTTGGTGCTGTGACTGTTATGTGTATTTCTTGACATCATATTCTCTTATAGCTTCAGGCATTATTATGGAATTTTCCAAACGATGAACAATAAGTGCCATAATAAGGTGGTTTTAAATATTGTGGCACTGCAACCTGAAGCCAGCTGGGTATAGAAAAACATTTCCACTCTGCCAGGAACAGACCTAATGAATTGCTCCAAAATGCAATAGAGTCATGCACTTACTGTTATGGTCTCAAAAGCAGTTAACATAAAAATATTTTAAATATTTAGAGGAAAGTCATAAAGTAATTGAATCTAAAATATTACCTTCCTATTGTGATTACTTAATTAAAGTTAACTGATTTAGGAGCACCCTGGTGGTTCACCTTGTAGAGCATCTGTCATATTGCTGTACTGTATGTCATTCCCATCACTTCCTCTGCCTTTCCTGTCAATCTTTAATCTGTCTTTAGTCTGTAATACAAACCAGAAAGGCCAAAAACCGCTGACAAAATAAATTACCCTCAGGTTTTAACAGTGCAACTGCATATGCTTGAAGAACCATAAACATCTATTTTAAGTAGTTTATATACAGTTGAAGAAATAATTAGATCACCCTATGTTTTCTTCAATCTCTTGCTCATTTTAATGCCTGGTACAACTAAAGGTACATTTGTTTGGACAACTAAAATGATAACCACAAAAATAGCTCATATAGGTTTAATTTAAGAGCTGATATCTATATATTTTCCCTGGTTTACTTGATAATAACCAGAATCACATAAGTTCTTACATCAATAGGTATGGCATTGTACTGACAAAAACAGTGCTTTTAGGCATTCCATGGTTTCTTTTCTCTGTTTTAGTCACATGATACACACAGGAGTTGGTACTTGATTGCATAACTATTGTTTCTGATGACTTTTGATGGTGTAATTTTTTTTTCTGTGACTGTAAATACTGAGTTTACTAAAGCTTAGTGCAGTGGTTTGTATTTCTCAAAATTTCTCTTTATGTTCCAGCCAGTTATTTTCTTCTCATTCCAATATACAAATTCCTTCCTAGAAATTGTATAAAATGAAATATAAGTTAAAATATGTCATTTGTTCATTTGCTTAAAGCTTTAACTGATGAAAAATCATACAATCATTTCACTCAAAAAACTAATTATAAATATTCACTTATACATTCAAGCTTTATTAAGGACACAAAACTTGGTCCATAAGTAGTATAAAACAAAACAGAGATGAAAAAAAAGGGAATTGTATAAATCTACCTGTCGCTCATACATAAAGGCTTGATCACTAGTGAGACCACATTTAAGATGTGAACCTCACAGAACTAATCTTGGGACAGACCAGGACTTGTACAGTTTAGTTTGATAATTTATTAAATCTGCACGAGTGAATAAATAAAATGCCGCCCAATCGAACACCACAATCCACAAACATCTGACTTGCACTATAATGTCTTGGGACCCTAAGCAGTATCCTCATCGAGTCATTATAAGCACCCTCCAGTTTGTACATCTCTTTCTGTAGCTGCGCAACAAGTGCACAGTACATGGAGGAGAGCAGAAGATTCTGAAAAGTACAGTTTTTACATTAGCAGAGCACATGTGGAACCTACAGACCAGAATGTATGCTTGCCCATAGTTTACATTGCTGCCGGTAAATGTCTCTGTCATCAGTGAGGTAACTTATAATGTCAAAGATACTTGATTTCAGGGGTGGCCTGTGGCATAGGCAGACTAGGCAGCCACCTAGGGCACCACCCTCTGGAGGGGGTGCCAGTGGAGGGGAGAAAAAAATAAAGAATTCTCATCTTCTGTCTTAAAAATGGCAGCACGGTGGTGCAGTGGTTAGCACTCGTGCCTCACAGCAAGAAGGTCCTGGGTTCAATTCTAGCACCAGTCAAGGTGGGACCTTTCTGTGTGGAGTTTGCATGTTCTCCCCGTGTCTGCGTGGGTTTTCTTCAGGTATTCCGGTTTCCTCCCACCATCCAAAGACATGCACTGATAAGTTAATTGGTTAATCTGAATTGTCCATAGGTGTGAATGTGAGAGTGGTTGTTTGTCTCTATATGTCAGCCCTGCAATGAATTGGCAAAATGTCCAGGGTGTACCCTGCCTTCGCCCTTAAGTAGCTGGGATAAGCTCCATGCGACCCCCGTGACCCTTGTGAGGATAAAGGGGGTTCAGAAAAATGAATGAATTAATGAATGAATGTCTTAAAAATAAAGAAATGAGTAAGTGAAATGAAATTTTCCCCTCACCCTCCTCTGAACATTTATTAAAACATTTCACCTGGTCTCCAAAATTGACAGCCTTGTGGTTGCATTATGCGCAGAGATCCATGGACCAGCATGAATGAAGGGTCTTATAAATGTTCTATCGACAGTAGTTCATCATTCTTCTAGCACAAATTGTGCAGACGGAGACTGGACTAAAACGCATGGTTTGCGTGGAGAGAACGAAGCCGAGTCGGTGCCTGGTGTGCCCCAGACGTGGTGCATTCCCAGCACGGTGCGCTTGTTCCGAGCCTCCGCTGTCTCTTCCACGTTAGGGGATTTAAAAATCTTCCTGATGCAGGAGAGATATCACTGAACAGGACCATAAGTACCACAACGTAACGCAACTCTCTCTCTCAGAACTCCAAACAACTTTCCATTTCCTTTCATATAGCGGACTGTTTCCATTAGTGCTGGCATCTCCTATATTTTCAGTGTACTGTCTCCATTTTGCAGTGCTGTTTATGAAAACACACGCAAAATCCTCATTTATATAGGGTGGTCTCTAATGTCTTTGTCACTATAGCATACACAGTCTTGATTACTCATCCACAAACTGGAGAGAGCGAAAAGAAAAAAAGATGAGTTTACTGAGTGGGAGGATGAAGGTGAAGAAGACATTGGAGAAAGATAAGGTCCAACGCTACATTAAGGGCCACTTGTTCTGGGACGGAGAGGACATTCTAAACTTGTGGCAGTCACAGACAATGGCCTTTCTTTCCACGGTGTCAAAAATTATCCTCTTTATCCCAGCCACAAGCACGTCCAGTGAGCGCACATTCATCTTTGCTGGTCGGTGTGGCAGTCGAGGCCAAATAGATGAAACCCCGGTTCTGATGATGCCATTCTGTTTTTGCACAGTGCATGTAAAAATGTTACATAAAAGATAGGTGGATTTGTGTTTAATCAAATACAAGTTCAGTGGATATGTGGCCACTGGTCAGGGATTTACAATAAGCTATAAAATATTAATTTCTGGTTAAGACCCCAACCTGTTTTAATTTGGTAGGGCCTATTTGTTTTTCTGTTGTAGTTTGTGACAAATACTTGCAATTGAGGCTAAATAAAGCTGTTTTCATTTATATTAACATGTGTAGCCCTAATGGATTGGTTGCAGGTGTTGGTCAGGTCGGGTTGATAAAATAGCTGCAGTGGTGCGGGGTGGTTTATGCGCCAAGTGGTTTGAGGAAGTAGTAGGATTTTGATATTTGATCATTCATTTTGTTGGTATTTGAGTTGTATTTAGGGCATGTAAACATGTCTTATATATTCATGTAGCCCAGGTTCTACGCTTTAAAATGATGTACAACATCACTGTATTATTTTATAATGTGGGACAGACAGAGGACTTCATGTCAGGTGGGGTGAGGGCACGGGGAGTGCGGGTGGGGGAGGCATTAAATCAATATCTCGCCTTGGGCGCCACATAGTCCATAACCGTCACTGCTTGATTTCATTGGTGACATTGGAAACATTTCCACCCAAGTAGAAGTCAGCAAATCAATCAATCATCTTTTGTTTTAACAATCATGATGTAACTCAATGGTATTGTAATAAAACTGTAAATATAAACAAATTTAGATTTTTATCTACAGTCACAGAAAAAAATTATTAGACCGCCCTATGTATTCTTCTTTCTTGTTCATTTTAATGCCTGGTACAACTAAAGGTACATTTGTTTGGATAAATATAATGATAACAACAAAAATAGTTCATAAGAGTTTAATTTAAAAGCTGACATCTAGCCATTTTTTATGGTTTTGTTGATAATAAGCAAAATCACATGTTCTTACATCAATATCTATGGCGTTGTACTGACAAAAACAGTACTTTTAGACATTCCATGTTTTCTTTTCTGTCTGTTTAAGTCACATGATACACACAGGAGTAAGTCATTGTTTTTGATGAGTTTTTTTCTAAAAAAAAATTTCTGTGACTGTATAATACAATGTAATACACCCAACAGTTGCAACAAAGACTAAATAAAACTGAGAGGTTCATAAAATGTACAAGCAACACTGCAAAATGGACAGGTTATTGGATCTTGATATGGCCTTAAAGGTCTTTGCAAGGATGGGTCATGACTCACCACTTTGTACCAAACTTTATGACAAAATTGTCAATCAGTTCAAAAAGAAAAACTGTCAACCAAAAATAGCTAAAAATTGGGGTCAATTGACCACCTGCACTACGTAATGGAATAAAAACCTTCAGGGAGTTCAGGGAAATTTTAGTGTATGAAAGGCTGTTGAATGTGTATGACCTTTGAGCCCTCAGGTGGCGGAAACCACTAAACTACTGTGGTGAGTAAATCTGCATGTGTTTGGGAGGACACCGAAAAAATACTGTAAATTAAATTAAAAAACTCACAGAGGTCAAGCCTGAATTAATTATAAACTGAGTAAAAATATGTGTGTGGGGACTTATTGACCAACACTGCGTATCCAAGAAGCCTTCATTTAGAGTAAATTATGATCTCACGGCTTAAATTAGATGGAGAATGAGAATTGTGTACATTTCCATTCCAAGCTCATCTATCACTTGTGGGTTTGTGGCATTATGTTAATGTTTTTGTATTGTGTTTTTCCAGTGGATGAGTACAATCTGAGCTTTTACTCATTTCCGCCTTAAAGGAGTGATATTTTGCTTTTTAAAATGAAATTATGCATTTTAAAATATTTAGCTGTGGTCTACATAAACTGTAAATGCTATGCCTGGGTCTGAATTCTTCATTAATTCAACTTCACAGGTCCATCTTCAACCCTATTTTTGAGTAATGATAAGAGACAGGTGGTTATGAGTGCTGGCCCTTTAAATGTAAATGAGCCACTTCACACCCCACCCCCCTCCAGGTTGTTGACCATGCTGATCTGTCTAGCTCAACTACTTGTGTGTGCTGACAAACAATTATGGTGTACCCAGAGAAATGTTCATCGGAAGTCTTGACCTTATATGTGCAAATGTCATGACGTAACTAGTTACAGACATGACAAATTAAACAGGAATTAAAACGAGTTGTTTTAATCCACTCGATTTTTGCCTCAGTAAAGGTAAAAATAGCTCTCCATCACCTGGAGGGTTCACATTCAAACTTTATGAACTACTAGGGTCCAAATACACAAATAAATGTAGCAAAGACTAATAAAAGTGGGCTTAGCAAAATATGACCCTTTTAAATCACTACTATACAAAAATTATGTCAAGCTGTCTGAGTCAAAGTTCATCTCTGGTCGACTCGAAAACAGTGGAAACTTGTGTGACCAGACAATTCACGTTCAACAAAAGACGCAACAAAAAAACAACCAAACAACCAAAAAGAAAGCATTGTCTGTGATGGTATGGGGTTGCATTGGTGCCCAGATGGCTGATCTGCATATGTGTGAAAGTACCGTATTTTTTGGATCATAAGTTGCCCTTTTTTTTCATAGCTTGGCTGGTCATGTGACTTATACTCCGGTGCGACTTATATACGTTAAAATACATAATTTTACATGTTCTTAAATGTGATTTTCACAATGACCAACATGACCAAAGAGTAAACATTACCTACCACTAGAGGGTGCTCCAGGCTTGTGACAACTACCGGTATCTGCTACACCGGTTTGTTTGTTTTTTCTGTGGACCTCCCCTGGAGGACAATTAAATGTCGTAACCAACCATCCCTCTACAAACGTGCATTTGTGTTCAATGAAGGCAAAAAAATAGTGATTGCACACTGGGGCACAGCAGAATGGGAAACTTTACCCAGACATTGAAGTTTCAGACATTTGTTTTGACGTCATGGAGGAGATTTTGTATCTGGAGCTGCTCTTCAGCTCTGCAGGTAATGTTATAATAACACTATGCTAACGTCTGCAGACAGCCTCAGCTCTTCGGTTAGTTGTGTGGTAAACCAAGATGCAAAAACACCTCCAGGTCCCCCAGTGGGATTCGTTCCCCACTGACAGGTCCTCCCTGGTCCCAGATGCATGGGACTGGCTGACATGCCAGTTATCGGGGACTCAGTTATCTGCACAGCTAACCAATAAGCCAAGGCTTATCAGCTGCCAGCTGCTAGGATCATAAAGCTAACTTTATTTAGTTAGTGAATGGTGATGCCCCAGTGTTCTACTGAACATTTGAGGAACTCTTTTGTACCAGATGTTTATTTTTATAATGAGAACTTTATTTGAAATTGCTATTGCACTGTTGTTGTTGTTGTTGTTCCAAGGGTCTGTAATCAGAGTACAGAAAGACGTTGTGTTTTTTGTATCTGTGTTATGAGTCCATGGCATTTTCATTTACCCATTTGGGGTGAATAAAGACATCTATCTACCCATCTAAACTGTACAATTTAAGAGCTAACCGGCTAACAAACATCAACAGCCACCTGTCACTGCTCCTGCCCGGTTAGCATTAGCACACAATCATTTCGGGGCTAACGTTTACTGTACAAAAATCACACATCTCGTCAACACCAGTTACAACTAGACTCAATTGACTAAATTCTACACCTATAATAAAAACACAGTCCTGAGTCAGACAAAGGATCTAATAAACTGAACAAACATACACCTATGGGTGCGACTTATACTCCAGTGTGACTTTTTTTTTTTTTCCTTCTTCATGATCTATTTTTTGACTGTTGCATATACTCCGGTGTGACTTATAGACCAAAAAATATGGTACTATTGATGCAAATACATATGTTGGAATTTTATGGAGACATATGTTGCATTCAAGGCAGTATCTTTCTCTGTGAAGCCTATAGTCATTTAAGCATGATTAAAAAGTGAAATAACCAAATCAATGCAACACAGTGTTAAGGCAAAACACTACTGGTGAATAGGTTAAAATTTTAAAATAATAGATATCACCATAAAACTTCCTCAGTTAATTACTTACACAAGTATGAAAAAAAATGTACTACAAGTTTCTGAAATGTATTTAATTATGCAAACTTAGCATCTCATTACATATGTGTGATTTTGCATTTATGTTCAGTAGATAGATCTGAATATTTGATAAAGCCAGGTGCAAAATTCTTTTCTCATTTTGTTCACACACAAGATGAAAAAAAAAAGACAAAGGGATTTCGGGATATCTGCTTTCCTTAGTTAGGTTATCAAAATATATTGTCAATAGCCTTAACAAAATCCATTTTTAATTTTTTAAAATTGAAATGTCACATAAATCAGGCCAGCAATGTTTTATTGTCAAATCCCTCTGTACTTATCTTCATAATACTGCTAAGTGTATAGGTGTACAGTTTGGTGTACATAGGTGATACCGGTCATGACAAACATCAGTAAACAGATAAAACTTGGTATGTTGCATTGGAAAGCTAACTTCATGGTAAATTCAGGAGGAAACTTACTGCCCTAAGTAAACAAAGTGTAATAAAATAAGCATCTTAATGTAAATTTTCAATGTTTTCTTTATAACAGCTTGAAAGAACAGATATCAAAAGAGCAAACTAGTCCAAATTCTCAAAATTGACCACTGCATGAAAAATCGATGTTTCTGCCTGCCATGTCTCACCTTAAACATGCCTCTGTCATAATTTCTGATGAATGTATTTTCGGGATTCAACTTAAAATGTGTTTCTATATACACAACAGAATTCAGGTGGTCATTGAAAAACTTGACTTTGTGCATTTGTGAGGTTCAAGTTTTGTTTTTTTTGTATTTTAGAATGTCACAACTTTTCTGGCAATGAAGTTCATACAGTGAAGATTAATTTCTAGCGTAAGAAACCACAATAACACTTTGTTCTGTCCTTTACAACAAGCAGAATAGTCATTTGTACTGCCATTATTAAACTCAAATTTAAGTTACTTCAAGCTGAAACTATTCTCTCTATGCCTTCAGATAATATTGTGCAAAGGCTTTTTATATGTTATTAAACGTGTGAAGCTATCCTTTAAGCTCTCATGCTTTAAGTTTCTGGCACATTACACCCTGCCTTTGGACCTTAAATGTGGTCCAAGTCTAATTTATTTTAAAGGAGGATTAAAACGTCTATAAATCCCTTAGCTACAACTTATCCCCATGTGTGTGTTCTGCAGGGACCGCATCTGTTGGTGACATGACACATGCGTTTGTTTAAATTGTTGGGGTTTTTTTTATATGAGGGGAGTTTACTTTGAGTATGAAATGCACAACACAAATGGATCAGACTTGTATGAATGTGTTCCGTGAGGTTATTCGTTTTTCAGGATATAGCATTTAATGAAGTTCCTAGGATCATTCTACTTTAATTTGGTCTTTCCAACAACGTTCATTTTTTAATCTCTCGGTGAATTATGTTCTAATCACATTTTCCCTCCTCCGTGGTTCTTTTGTTTTGCTTGATGAATTATACCTGACCCACAAGGCTAATTACTTCAAGCCTTTTCCTCAACCTTATTCCGGTGTTTTCTTTCTCTCCCCATACAGACTGTTATGCTCTTCTCCCGCTTGTTCACCCTTCCACTTTCAGAGTCACTCTGGTGTAGTTCTACCTTATTTTCACTTTCTGTGTTACTTGGAGCTACAACACTTCATCTCCCTCCCTGTCACACTGACAGCTCCGCACTCTCTCATTCTCATCCTTTTTTGTGCTTTGTGTTTCTTTAACACCTATAGGTTTTCTCAGCTTTCCCTCACTTCAGGCAATAGGCGACATTTATCATTATCTGTGATCTTGTCTCTTCGTCTTCCTAAACTGCCTTAAACTAAACTTCACTGGCTCATCATCTCATCTCACTTCGCTCTCACCTTCCCCTTCTCATCTTCTTTCATTCCTACTGTCATTGACACAACAGGATCCTCTCTCGCTCTGTGTGTCTGTGTGTATTTTGTATGTGTATCTATCCATCTATCTGCGCTCTTGTCTGCCTGGTATCACCATGGTGACGGATTTGGTGCTATCTGTCTGTCCCTGCCTTGTATATCTTGGCAGCAGTCAGGGCGCTGTGTCGACGTGTCCTAGTTCATAGGCCACCCGGCTCAGACGTCACTGCTGTATACTGACCCTGCCAGCTCGCATATGGAGCCCACATATGGGCCTCATCTATAAGAAATAAGTGCCCTGAAGGAGCCTCGGCCCCTCCAGTCAAACAAACCCAGATCGCAGAAGGCTGGCTCCTGCAAAAGGCTGCAGGATATTTAGTGACATTTCAGTGTTTGTGTGTTTGTCATGAGGAAAAAACAAGACTTTTAAAGGATGAGTAAACCTTTAAACTGTGCCTTTTACACTGACAAAGTAATCTGTAAAGGGAGGCAGATACAGACACACACTATACGGTTCAATATATAAAAAAATAGCATTATAGCACATTCAAGATATTTGTCACATAACCAACTGGATCTGATTTAAACTCACAGAACCACATTTTCCTCTTTATCTATGAAAATCTAGGTCTCACACAATCAATAAAAAGAATATATATATATATCAAATCATAACTATTACTTTTGTGACAACATGTTATGTCAAACATATTGTCACACATTGGATATGACTTCAGCAGTGTTTCTCATACGTAGCTGCAGTATCAACTAAATTAAAGAGAAAAATCTCCATGCGTATAGATACATTCAATGTATCAATATCATACAAATTCTCTACATTATCAATAGGTATGGAGACTGATAGGTTTAACCTTTTATCAGGCAAGTGACTATTTTTGGTTATTTCTGCACACATTAAAAGACGGTTACAGCAACACTTAGAGTGAGGACAGTGAGTCGACAATCTCAAGTCCAATGTGGTCTACAGTAGTCTTTCTCAAGGGGTACATGTACCTCCAGGGGTACTTAGAAGAAGCCCAGGTGGTACTTGAAATTTTTTCAGAAAAATAGATTAATCAGCATTTACTGAATACAAAATAAATAATGAAAAATAATGTTGAAATATAAAACACAATAAATGCATTGATAAAATAAAATTGACATTCCTAGTTTTATTATGAGTCATCTTGTTTCATTTATTAATAAATGATCATTTTATTTATTTTTCTTATCAATGAAAGAGGAACTTTTCATTTAATATTTTGCACATCAAATTTAATTACAAAGATTTGTCATTTTTAATATATTAAAGTGAAATATATGGTGTTTGTTTACACATTTTGAAAATATAAACAGACACCTTTTGCACAAGAACATATTTTGGCTTATTTTTTCAAAAATACTAAATTGAAAGTTGGGGGTACTTGACTAAAAAAATATATTTCTGGGGGTACTCATCTGTAAAAAGCTGGAGAACCATTAGTCTACAGTGTCTGTATGGTCCACCTCTGCATCAACAGTGAGTGTACTGGTACTTGGAAGTACCATAAAGTAATTGTACTAATGTAAATAATGATGTTCAAAGGGATGATTTGTATGTTGATATATGCTTGGATCAGCACTTATGTTGTTGTAATATTCTAAAAGTGATGTTCTAATGTTCTAAAATACATGTTCTATATTACATGTCTTTTTTTTTTTTGTATTTTATATATATACTGCTTGTACTTTTTTTTTGCCACTTATGGGCAAGGAACAAAATGTAGTACCCTCACTGACCTTCTTTTTCTACATTAAAAAAAGACACAACATTTCATGTAAGTAATAAAGTCTTGTTATGTCCTCCAATAAAACACTAAGGTTAAAAATGTGAATTTCAGAGTATTTCTATGAGTGCTCTATAAAGGGTTAATGCCATTGCAGAGGACAGACTGTTTTGTGATAATAAAAATCAAGGTTTTTATTTTTTGTTAAATGCCCTATAAGTGAAGACATAACAAAATACTTTCTGGTGAAATGTAAATGTACTCCATTTATGTTTGTTAAAAAAAAAAAAAAAGAATATAATAGAGGAAAGAGGACAGAGACAGTTTTGGGGTCTTTTAAATATATAAGATCAGGGCACATTGCTTAAATGACAATGGCTTTTGTAAAACATTCATCTGTGATCCTTTTAGTGGGTCTGTGTTTAAGCTGATACTAAAACTGAAGTAATTCATAGTATAAAAATCGACGGGGTGGGATTTAGTAATAAGTTTTCTTCTTCCCACTCTTTTCGAGCAATACTTAATGACTTAATTTTATTTAGCAACGGCTATATTTTCTTGATCGCCTCTATTTATTAATGTATAAGCTTTGTCATTAGTTCGTTGTACACATAAAATTTTTAAATTATTTTTCTGCTCGAAACAAATGAATGAAATGAATTTTTAATTTTTTTTAAATAGTATACGTTAGATTAAAAACTCTGCTTCTGATGTTAAACTGTTAAACACGGATTCCACACAATTGAGGCGAAATTGACTATTTCATAGGATATATTTATAAATTTATGTGTCTTTAATATTTCCTGTACTAATCGTTATATATGTGCGAAAGGGGTGAATGAATAGTCCGTTCCGGATAGATAAAGTTGCCTGAACTAAACATTATGTGGTGAATAAAAACGTATTTTAAATTTTAAAAGAACAGAGCAGGATCATCGTAGAAATGAACAGCCAACCCCCTCACGGTTTTCAGACAAGGATAAGACCTTCGCGACCTAATTTGCTCCCAACTTAAGGCTGTCTACTTTTCCATCACCCCTCCAGCCAAATACCATGTTTAGGAAAAGTCTCGAACCGCGCATCTTAGCCCGGGGCTCCTTTAAACAAACAACCCAGTGTTTGCCTTGCGTGGCGTCCTGAGCTTAACTGTAAATACACACCGTGGCATCTCTCTACTGTAATACCGTCGCTCACATCCGTCTGTAGGCTGCGAGACAGACACTGCCTGCTCCCCCGCCTCCTTCTCCTCCTCCTCCTCCTCCTCCCCCCTTGTGCGGTGGTGGAGTCTGACTGTAGTCCGTTTCCGGGTTGAACGACGCAGCCGGAAGTTCGGTGCTCGACTAGAAAAAACTCAGTTACCCAAAAGCCCCCGCGACGCCTCAACTTACAGAACTGGCTTCTTGGGCTTCGGGAGTGTTTCCCATTTAAACAAACAGTGCTGAAGATGGCGGAGAGTTAATGGTTTAAAGAAGAAATTATCGACCCGGTACAGGGATACGTCTGCAAGGTAAGCTAATGCAGCGTGTGGTAACATTTTTATTTAAATTACGCGGACTTTGCATTTGTCTTTGCTTTTCGACAGAGGACGGAAATGTTGCTAGTGACTTGGGTTTCCAGCGTCAATGCACACACAATATTGGCATCGGCACGGAGGGCATAGTGCATGGTCATTTACATGACAGCAAAGATTTACTGTCCCATTCTCAATGGCAATTAAATGCACGCTAGTCTTCCTTTCTTATTGTGTACATGCGTTGTAAAAGAATTAACTGTTTGTCTGATTCAATAAACTTACTTGGCGATCGCGCAGACTGGATAGTTTACGCACAGCCTTTTGGATCACAGAAGTGTCTCCGGTATACATATCTGGAAGTTTTTAGAAAGCACACACACTCATGCACTTTTTCTTCCTGGAAACATAAGCTTTAAAAACACAAACAAATATGACACAAATATGACAACAGTTCCCACATTTCCCCCCGTTTGCCGCTGATCGTCCGTGAAAGTCTGCTGGAAACTGTGCGACAGCTGAGCCGATCGATGTCGCAACGCAAAGGGAATCGAGATATTTATTAGTAAGAGCGTGGAAACATGTGTACGAGCTGTATCACATGCAGTCTGTGTGTTTGATCGGGGCTGTTGGTGTTGTTTTACTGGTTTGGTTGCAACACACACATGCGATGCGGAAAAGACAGACGATGCTTGAGTATCTGTCAGTCAAGAACCATCCAGTCAGTCAGTCACTGGGGTCCCGAGTGCACCCACTCCACTTACACAGGCTGCATGTCACCGATGTGCATTGCATTGAGCATGCATTGAGCTGCACATATTAAAGGTGCACGGCCGCTGTGTTGCGCTTTTCCTCCTTCATAACCCTCACTGCCATCTGCTTCGTCCCCAATAATGTGTCTCGCTGTATATCTGCAGGGGGCAGCAACGTGGCCCTGTGTCTGTACACTGTCCTGTAACCCTGAAGGTCTCCGCTTGGATCCCTGTGACAGCCAGTGTTGCCTGTTTGTGCATGGAGCTCCGTGTGTCCTTGAGCGTGACACCAAAGCCCTACTAGAGTACCTGGCTGCGCATGGATAACAGCAGCCCTCTGCCTCTCCCAGTGGGTGTAAACACAAGTTGAGTGGAAGTGGTGCAGACAGCTGTTTGTCTAAGTGCAGAGGATTGTTTATTATGACCATGTTATTATCTTGAAATTACAAAATTGATCATGAAAATAGCTGTTCATTTTCTGTTAGGAGACTGATTGATTTGTGGTTTCATATCCACTGCAAACAGGTGAAGATTAGGGTTGTAAGATACTGTCAAAACTTGCGATATGGGTGTACAGTATTGCAGTAATGGATAATATTGCAATATTTCTTGTTTGCCTAAAGAAAAAAACAGTTTCATCTTCTAAGAAAAATGTTCCTTAATGTTAAAATTGTTTGTATGTTGACTCAATTATTTATAATTTAACACAAAATACTGTGCTACTACAATCAGCGACACAATTCTGTGGTAGAACCTGGTGGTGCGGCTACCATAGACCTTCACACACAAACAGTCAAATATTTGGTCATTGAATTCATATATAACAATGTGTAAATGACATGGATTATTTCATAATAACTAAAGTGCCAGAGTACTGCCATGTAAGCGCTTTAAGTAAACTCTATTCCATTGATGCTTGGTTTGGTAAATACTGGATATAAAAATACAATCTTTAATTAAATATAAGTGTTCAGGCCGTGGTCAAAGTTGTACTATTAATCTTTTCAACATTAATAACATGTAAACTTGCATTCAACCAGAAGCAGTAGCATTACTTCAGTTTTTATACCAGAAAAACTATCATGTTACAGTGGTAAAGATAACCACTGTGGTACCCCATGGTATGTAAAACAGACAGATAATGAAAAAAAACCCAACAACATGTGTCTGCGATATAAATATTGCACATGACGTAATTGCAATATCAATATTTTTGCTAGATATTGTACAGCCCTAGTGAAGATTCATATATGGTTCCTTATTTCGAGATCATGTTTAATTTTAGATCTGGTTGCAGCTTTGTATCCGCTGTCTGACGCCCATGTGGAGGGGTGTGGCGCGTTGGGAAGCCCATGTCTCCTTCCACAGCTCGCTTCTCCTGCTCTGACAGATTTACAGTCAACTCTGTGGCCCAAGTCTCTGCACACGTGCAGACAAACACGCGCCTACAACCTGCTTACTGGGGAATTGAAGTGAACTATGGGTTGTGGGTAGATATGTGTGTGTGTGTGTGTGTGTGTGTGTGTGTGTGTGTGTGTGTGTGTGTGTGTGTGTGTGTGTGTGTGTG
>JAPTGZ010000026.1:13925381-13947165 GCA_029814645.1 Fowleria isostigma | reverse complement strand
TTGTAGAAGATGATGGTGTTTCCATGGTAACTACGGAGCCTCTGAACGTCCAAATGGATCATATCTAATGACCATCAAACAATGAATAACTGCATTTTACACTAATTATTTGTCTGGATTAGTGAATAAAAACAGTTTAAACAGTTTATATCAGTACATGATTGTGATAGATGGTGGATGTTTAGGTTAAATTAGGTTAAATATAGAGACGATTTCATTTGGGAACTGACACAAAAGTAGTTCTGGGTCTTTATGGGTTAAAAACTCACATTATGATGACATAGACATCATCAAAACAAACAAGTGAACAAACAGATTAACAAAAACCATAGGATGATCACAGGGGCATTAGCCTATTCACTCACCTCTATACTTACGTCCAATTTACAGAGAAAGTGCATGAGTGATGAAATGTGTCAGTTAAAAGTGAGTGCATCTTTGGTTTTCTATTGAGTTTTAAAAGTGTTGTATGTTGGACACTCTCTTACTGGGAGGGGTAGATTATTCCAGAGTTTACCTCTTTTTATTGACTGTACATTTTGTCTAAAAGTTGTGTGTCTTCATTCACAGTGCTACTTTCTGCACAGTTCTACAGCTGTTCCAGTCATACAGGAAGTGTTTAATTGTAGCAGAAGCAGAGATGTCTATCTTCTCACCAGCAGTAGTTTCAGTATCCCGTCATGCAAAGCAGTAACGTTTTTAGTGCTCAAATACAAGTGTGCATGACAGTTTGAGAAACAGTCGATCGTTAAGATTGTTATCATCACCACCTAATCTGTATTGTTCATACTTAAATGGCTGATAAGTGTAATTTGTTTAGTAGATTTCACTCACCACATGGAAGAGGTTAACTGATAGGAGGTTTTATAATAAGGATGGTTTCTAACAGGAAACAGGTGGATCACTTATCAAGATATTAGGACCCCATGAAAATACTTTTAAACTTTTGGAAATGAACTATTTTTGACTAAATTAAAAGTAGATTAACCTTGAACTCATTGTCTAAGTAATAAATATATATCAATCAATTTATTGAGATCATTGAACGTCAAACTCAAAGTAATGAGTCAGTAATATTCCAGCTTTTTTTTTCAGTCGCTTGTTTTCTGTCTGCATAAACTTAAAACATTTCAAGAGCATACTTTCTTTATTAAAACTATGTCACAAAGGCCTGGAGAAACACATTCACACATACATTTAATACATTATAATGGGCAAACAGGCTGGAGTTTTGCATAGGGCTTAATTTTTGCTTTACTTAGAAGTTTTGTTGAGCAAGAAATGTCTCAAGGTATGATTTCAATTTGGAAATTTAGTCATTTTTTTAATAATATTCAGAAAGCAAAAGTTTGATTCATTAAATTAATTTGATATAACTCAGCCCTAGTTGATATATACTAATATTTTGTTTATGAATGTCGGTGTGTCAGCATTTACATGGTGAAGGGCCTTATTTATTTGAGTTAGTTTACAGTGATTCTTTAAAGTTTATCAGAGGAGTTTGAGGTGCCCTTGAATCTAGCACTGCATACAACTCTGCAACCTCTGCATGAGTAACAGAGTTTTTGATATTCTAATAATAAAAACACTTTGAAAAACTCTAAGGTATGAATAGAATCTGAATGGACCCTTTGTTTCAGGTGGTTTTACTTATTTTTAATTCACATATAAACAGAAGTAACATAAGAAAATTAACAAGTTGATCTGTTTTCACTCACTGGGGATCATGCACAAAGGCTCAGTGGACATTTTCTAATGTCCCCACCCAACCCTGCAAGTGCTACATCTGTCAAAATGCAGGTGTCCTGTTGCAGCATGCTCACAGAGGACAGAACACACCAAAGATCTGAGCATCTTTAAGTCCAAACCTCTCCTGAACATTGCAATAGTGGAACACCATAGATCTTAAGCTACAGTAAAGCAGGGTACACACATAAGGACTTTCTAAATCTGAAGAGATTTCTTACCTGTTCCAGACCACACATGAAGTTAAAAAAATCAAGCAGTTTTGATCATACTGTCTGTGTGATGTGCCTCGATAATCTCAACACAGCACACTCGCACATAATGATTCTGTCCCACCACCGAATCTAGTCCTCCAAGACAGAAATGTTGCATTTTGAAATGTGATTTAACAGAAATGACGAAGAAGAAACAAACATAGCAACAATCAGAAAATGTGTGTGTGGGGGGGTGTTAGTGGTTTACATGTGGGTGCGTTCTGTAACTGCCATAACTGGCAAAAACGAAAGTGAAACTTAACATGATTTGAATGTCTGACTCCCTGCTTCTATGCCTCTGTTGGACGCTGGCGTTTGCACGAAATTTTCACAACTTCTAACCTGTGTCCACTGGGTCAGGTCGGCATTGCGTGTTTGTATTTACGCCTGCTTCCTTGTTCCTCTGTCAGCTCTTTTCTTGATTGGCTACATTCTGTTTTTCACGTCACAATTCACAGAGTCATGACTCGAGAGTAGTCGGCTTTCTCCACACATGAAGAGTTTTCATCATAAATACCTTTACGAGTTTAATATTTACAATTGTCTGACAAGACCCATGTCAAAGCAAGTTATCGGGTTAAAGTCACTCTGAACACACCTCAGACCACAAGATCATCTTATTGGATAATCTTATAAAACATAAGATAATCTGGCGTTTGCCGTCCTTGGTTGGGAAGGAGCAAAATCGGGACAAAAACAACCCGATTATCTTTAATTATGTACCCTGCTTTAGTTAATTGTCCAGGGTTAGGATCTTGATGGTGACAGGCCCGTGAATAGTATGCAGTTGTCTGTTCATGATTTGTAAATACTTAGAAATATGTTCCCATAGCTCTGTTACAACCAAATATGACGGACTGAGAAAATTTATTGGGTACAGTCATGTGAAGTTAATTGTTCTTTTCTGTCATATATTACAGTTCAGTTCTTGCATCAGTTATTTTGGATTTGTGAAGCTCTAAGTGAAGACTTGCCCTGATGTTAGCACAAACTGGATGATAATGAGATGACTCTACACTCTCTCTCGAAACCAAAATCTGCTTGTGAAAGATTCCAGTTGTGTTCAATTAAGTCCTGCTGATGATTTTCAGTGCATTATAAGCATGGACTTTATATGGACATAGGAACTGTTTTTTTTATTTTTTGTTTGTTTTTTTGTTTTTTTTGAGGGGGGGGGGTTGCAATTTGGCTGTTACTGTGCATTTCTTGGATCTAGAAGTGACCATATTTGGACAAAAGAGGTGCAACAATGGAAGCTCATGGGGTCAGAGGTGAGGTGAGATAATGGTAAGCACTAGCCGATGGACCCAGTGAAAAAGTGTACTTCAGCAAGCATTGTGTAACAAATTCATTTTACAGTCGTGTTCTTTATTAACCACGACCACAGTGGAGTCGTCTGTCAGGAAAAAAAATATATTAAAAAATAAAACTCTCAAAGTCAGCTTCAGCAGGCAAGCAAGCCGCCATCCAGACCTGTCAATCAGAGCCCTACACATAAGACATCAAACCCAACATTTAATCTGAAATCTAATGAATGTAGGAAAACATTTAAAGATGGAACACCAGATCACTTAGAGGTTCCAAATATAACAGATGAGATGGGAACAACTCCTGGAAAAAATTCTGACATAGTGTATTTAAAGAGAAGTTTATGATATTTATGCATTGGCTTCATTTTGGAGCTGAGGTCCTTTCTCTTGTTTATGAGACTGTGATGAAGCCCATTAGTGAGTGACATGCTGACGGAGTCTACCGGCCGATATTAACCTTTGGCTGTTATATGAGCCCATTCAGTCAACAACAAACGTCCTATGATCACTCGGATCAGTGGCAATTAATTGTCCAACCGGTTAATCGGGCTGTATCTATCATAAATGTCACCTCATGCCATGTATTTTCCAGGAACAAACTTAAGTACACACATTTCTTACTTCACTTTTCTCTCAGGTGTAGACAGAGATGAAATCTGCTCAGGGTGTATGTGTTTTAATAATGGGATACTGATATAAAACCAGATAATAAAATATTTGAGGAAATTGAATTTATAGACAGGATACCTAGATGGGAGTATCTTTTTGGCAGAATTGGATACCTGATGAATCGAGGAGATATAAAGGCAGGTGTTTCTGCTGTTAGGTGGAAGGACAGTGTGTGTGTGTGTGTGTGTGTGTGTGTGTGTGTCAAACATGGAGCAGCCTATTGGTTGCCGTGGTAGCACTGGGTGAGTGGTTGTAGGGGGCGTGGCTTACATTTGACCTGTTAACAGTTAATAGAATCACATGTTCAGCCAGTGTTTTATGTGATCACAAATGGTTTCAACTTAAAGGTCCAGTTTGAGATCTTGCATGCTATTGTATTGGTTCATGTTTGTCTACGATAACAAGAAATGTCAAATTGCTCAGTAATCAGTGCATTTTCCATGATAACCAGTCCACATGCTGTTAACTATTATTAACTGCAACAATCACAATGTGACCTTTTTAACCAACTCCTGCAGCCTTGTGTTACTAAAGAGAATTGTATTTTTTTTTTTCAGAATTATTTTTTAATTTGGGAAGATACTTTCCAACAGAGTAAAACAAAACAAACAAAAAAAACATTCAAATTTTTATATTCAGCCTGAAAAATCAACAATGCTATAGCTTGGAATTGAATATAAACACATTCCATATAAGTTTTCTGTTTAGAAAAAAACCCTTTTTTTAAAATAAGTCTTCTTTTCTGTCATATTTTGATAAATAACAAACAGTAGAACAAAAAGATGTTACATTTTCCCCCTTATTTTCACTATAATTACTTCAAAATTCACACAAGTTTCAACTCCATTACATTCAACAAGTACAAATACAACTTGTCACTTCCAGCTACATTAAATCTGGCCTCAATGGGGTAATATATAATCTGTTTTGGCCACATTTCCATAAATTTATCCTGCTTTACTTTTAATAAAAAGGACAGTTTCTCCATTACATAGATTTCATAGATTTTTTTTTAACCAATCTTCAAGTTGTGATGCATCTGGTTGTAGCCACTTTCTTGTCAGAGCTTTTCTCCTCCAATAAGTAGTACTGAGAATAGTATTCTTTAAAGCCTAACTCACTCATTGTGCCTCTTTTTCATGTATAATTTAATCTCCATCTTAAAGCAGATGTCCTCATGCCACCTCATTTTTTCTCTCTGTAACCAGGTAATTTACTCACTGTGATGACAAGAAGTATTTACAAAAGCTCCCATCATTCCTTGCTCTTAGATATGACAGCTTAGTCTCATGGTTCATTGTTGATTAACTCACAGAAATGGCCCTCTATGCGCCGATAATGCATAGCTGCTGCATAATTGATGGGCTCCAATGAGGCGTTTTATTTAATCTAGTTCTGTGCTTGACTAAGCTGCCGTGTTTGACTGTGAGGTTGATACATGTCACACTTTAAGACTCCATACCTTTACAATACAAAGTGTTAATCATGCACATCAACAAAGGTGGCCCACATGTGACACTTACTCTCCTTTCCAGTTCATCTGAAGGTGACGGATGAGGCCATGCATCGTTTTACAGCTGTTATCTTATCACTGTAAAGCGGCAGAGCTGACAAACAGCAGTCATCACTTAACACGCAAGAATGTGCCCTTTCCTTCATATAGTCTGTTCTCGCACTCTGTCTCCTCTCTTTACACATATGTTCAGCACGTGGCCGGGGTCAAACGAAGGGCTGTTGTCTGCGTACACTTCTCTGCTAGTCGGAGTTTGACTGAAATCTAAGATTACAGTCTCACAAAGCATTTTAATGATCTCTGTCAAACCTCATTTACTGAGCAGGTCTTAAAAAGATCATGGGGGTAATGAAAGGGCTGTCGTACACCATTACACTGTACACACAAACACTGTGTTAATATTAGTATCATGAGTGTCAGGCAATTTTTATGACATTTTGACAAAGATGAAATGAGTTTTGCATTTACACAGGTTGTACATAGAGTGTGTTAACTATAATAGGACACAAATTGTATCTTCAAACCTCTCACTTCTTCAGCTCTTCAACTCTTCTTCAACTCGCTATAAATACATCAAGTAAAAGCAATAGCTGCCATAGTAAGTTGTTGATTTGGCTGAATATATTTGTCCCAAACTGACTTAACTAAATGGGATAACAAACTCAAACAGTCAGGTTATTCAGCTGATGTTACATTTGTTGTTCGATTGTATTTAGATGACTGTATGTTCATCGCAAAAAAATACGCATATCAGAAGTTAAGTGTTTTTCATGACTGCGTGGCATGTGTGTAGTGATCCTCTCTGTTTTTGATCTTTAAATGCGGCCTTATAGTATTTATATTCCGTGATTTCTAACAGAAGAAAATTGCCTCTTTTATTACATTCAGTGTCAGCCTGTACTCAAAACAGATGTTGCACTGTAAAGTCATTTTAAAGTGGCCTCCAGCTATTATCACAAAAAACCTGATACATTGATGCTTCTTCTTTCTTTTTTTTTTTCTTTTTTTTATGGACACTTATTTTTAATAGTTTGTATACTTTCTTTTCTGCTAATGTGACGGTGTAGTGTGCTGCGAGTTGGGTTTCCTCTACCTTCTTGGAAAGGATGACTCATGCAAATGCCTGTTTCCTCTTTTGAATATGTAAATGCGCGTTTGATGGCAGCCTACAACAGACACACCCTGGATGGCTCGATGAGTTTTACTTTTTTAGACCTGCCTGGCCTATTTCTGCCCGGCACCAGACGTTTTCCCTCTGCTTTTCCTCATCCTCCACCCCCTCTTTATCCCTCTGGAAAGTGTGAAGTTGGAGGCAGCAGGCTGTGTGCTATGATAGCGGTAATTGGTCTAAAGATGGAACGTTCACTTTCACTTTGTCACGGAACTAAGAAGCAGTTTGTTTTCAATGAGTGAATTAAGAACAATATAACATCAAAGCAATATTCAGCTTCAGAGAAAAGGGGCTCCAGACGATGAAGACAGTGGGAGGACTGGCACGTTTTGTTCGAACGCTCCGTCTCGCACAGGTCCATTTTAAGCAGAGTGGGGGGAGCTGAAAGTGACTCCCCTCTTTGGTACCCCCTCATCTGTGGACTTGGAGTTTTTTATTAGCCTCTGTGGTCTGATTTGTTTAAGGGGAGGCAAGGAGCCAAGATGTGGCTTGGCTCCTATTTTGCTCCAGTGCGAGTGCTGGATTTGTTGGAAGGGACTGGGCAAAGTGAAGCCATAGCAGAGTCACCCAGAGTACACACATACTCACACACAGTGTACTTTTATGTGTTCTTACTTACAATTTTCCTTATTCGCTGCTCTGACAGAAGGCATGGAGGAAAATCCTGCCGTAGCACAGGTCAAAAAACAGAAAGGTAGAGAGGAGAAAGAGTAGTTAGATATGAAACAACTTCGGCTGGAGATGTCATGAGGTTGTCTTTATATGGTATCACTCTGGTGTTGTCAAAGTTGGTCCTCTGTTTATGAGGCTTTTTTTGCACCTCAAATAAACTTGAATTGCTTAATAGAGAAGCAATGTCCCACCCCTTCCATCTGTGCCTCAACAAACCTTATTGTGTTAGAGTCAATGGTGAGAAATGTGTAATTCTTTGATCTCGTTTGTAGAATGTGATCATTTACACAATTTCACAAGACAAGAATGTTGTATTTTATTGTAAAACTGTTGTAAATAGAAAGAACCAAAAGTCGCAGAGGTGTTGTCATCATAATTTTTGTCTCCAGAAGCTGATCGGAGTCACTGAAGATGTCTCTGCAGCTTCCATAACACCAGACTTGTAGTGATTTTCAACTCTTTTAATACTGTTACTCTTGAAGAACAATGTGAAACATGCTCAGGTGTCATTTGTTGTAGAGTTGGTAATGTCCATCATGTGCACCAAGAGATGCCACTGAGCCATGTCACACAGAACTAGATGTTCCTTTGCTACTTTCAAGACTTTCTTTGCTCATAAAAAGATCATTTTAATTGATAACCAACATATGTAGAAGTGGCACACTTGAAATGAAATAAAAAAATAATTTGTCTCTCTCTATCGACCAACATTCATCTATTTTCTTTAATAAGGTCCCATAGAGAGCCAAAGTGTTACCCATTCCAGCTGGGCCCCAAATTTATAAAATAACATAACGTGTGCATCTGAAAACCCTTTGCCTTCAGTCCACACCAAAGTTTTTGCACATACAGTCCGTCCTCAATCCAGACCTCAATACATAGTTCGACATGATGGGCCTGTATGTGGAGGACATGTCAATAAAGCTGTGACAAAGTGAAAGTGAGATCCCCTCACTTCATCATTGTTGTCGACGATCTGCTGCCCCCCACACACACCCTGGTTGAGAACCACTGGTGCATGCCAAAGTTTCTGCACATACATGGACGGATGGACGGACCACTGATGACAATACCCTGTGGCGAGGGCTGAGGGTACAAACTATTAAAGTCAGTGGCGAGACATCATCATTTGATCCCATTGGAGTTTTGAGTTACACATATGATGCTCAACAGTTTAAAAGATAATTTACTTAAAAGAAAATCAAAGTTTGTGGAAATATTTTTAAGTGTGAAACTATCTATCTCTCTGTGTGTATATATAAGGACTTCACCCCCAAAAGTCAAAAACGTTAAGAGTCACTGAAGTCACCTATTTCAAAAAAAATTTTTTTTTCTCATTCTTGGAGATTAAAGTAACATGTGCCAAGGCAGCAACCATTTTTGTGTTGTTGATATGTATTATATACAACAATCAATGTCGTGCATTTAGTTCAGGGGTGGGCACCTCTGGCCCTCGATGGCCAGCATCTTGTATGTTTTAGATATTTCCCCCTTCCAGCACACCTGGTTCATTTAATGATCAGCTCATCATCCAGCTCTGCAGAAGCCTGATAATGATGTAATGGCTTTCAGGTGTGTGGAAGAAGAGAACTATCTAAGGGGGTTTTCACACAGTATACTTGGATCTGTACTGTACTTTAGTATGCTTCACACCTTTTCCACAGTGTTGCATTCACATGTGCTACTGCAGCCCGAATTTGAGTACGAATGGATGTTACAGGGCTGAAACAGTAGGTGGCGATGTGAAAGGAATTCTGTCGCTATCCAACGAACGCGGAAGTCAAAGAACACACACCCTTACATCATCAACCAAGTGATGTCTAGAAAGTCTAAAAAATTGCCTCTTATCTACTACTAATTGGTTTTCCTTTATCACAAAAGAAAACACGTTAGGGCAAAAGAAATTTGAACAGGAGAATTTATGGAAAGACACTGTAGTGATGAGAACATTGGGCTGCTCTTGAGATGTTGCTTTACTACCATTGTCACAAATAGCGAATTTCTGGACTTGTAATATTAACTTTTAAGGTGACAAAGATATGCAAATGGTAACAGATTTCAAACAGAATAAAAAAAACCTCTCTCACCATTAACCTCAGGACTTTGACTGCAGCATTTGATTTAAAAGGTCTTACTTAAATTATTGTGGATAGTATTGCAGTTGTGATAAGTAACCATTTGTTTCATTACCAACAGGAAAAGCACTTGGAGAGTGCAGACCTCTGCCAAGCATGATAGTTCCCCCGTACTGTGACTCACAGCAAAGTAATAATCCTACATTTATTTGTATCAGTGCCCTAACTAGTTTTTTTTTTTTTTTTTTTGTGGAGTTATATGCGCAAATGCCGAAAATGGTCCTATCTCCCAATGTTAAAGAATCCTTCAAAAAAAATCCTGGATCTAGGCAGTGATCAGGATCACTCCCAAAATATAATCAATTGTACCTTGTGTCATTTCCATCAGGTCCTGAAAATTTCCTCAAAATCTGTCCAGTAGTTTTTGCATGAAGTTGCTAAAAAACAGACAGAGAAACAGACAGACAGACTGCACAGAGTGCACTGCCCTGGTACCTGGCCCCTCCCCTTCCTCACATACACACACACACACAGCTCAGTGAAGTGCAGGTAGCCCCGCCCACACCCACATGGAGGAGAGAGAGGAGAGACCGTAACTAGCACCATTCAAACTGAATTAGTGCAGTTGGATGGGAGTAAAATGTTGGATCACTCCCAAAATCTAATTGATTGTTCCTTGTGTCATTTTTATCATTTCCTGAAAATTTCATCTAAATTTGTCAAGTAGTTTTTGCGTAAAGTTGCTAACTGACAGCCAGACAGACAAACAAACAATCAAACGCTGGCAAAAACATAACCTCTTTGGCGGAGGTAATGAGAGTGCACATTGATTATTTCTTACCACAACCATATTACCTATGAAATACAGAAACTTCAAATGCATGTGTCATGGAGTACGTCTCTGACCTTTGGTTTCTATAATCTCACATTCTGACATTGCTATTGTGAGGGGGTAGATGTAGATTTTATAATTACCTCCGTCAAGGAGGTTATGTTTTTGCCAGTGTTTGTTTGTTTGTCTGTTAGCAACTTTACGCAAAAACTACTGGATGGATTTGGAAGAAATTTTCAGGACATGATGGAAATGACATAAGGAACCATCGATTAGATTTTGGGAGTGATCCACCATTTTACTCCCATCCAAATGCGCTAATTCAGTTCAAATGGTGCTAATTATGTCTCTCCTCACTCCTCCATGTGGGTGTGGGCGGGGCTACCTGTACTTCACTGAGCTGTGTGTGTGTAAGGAAGGGGGAGGGGCCAGGTACCAGGGCAGTGCGCTCCTCACAGTCTGTCTGTCTGTTAGTAACTTTAATTTACTTTAAAATATATGCAAATAAAAGTAGGATTATTACTTTGGTGTGACTCACAATATGGGAGAACTATCATTCTTGGTGGAGGTCCCCGAGTGCTTTTCTAGTTTGGTAGGTGAATATAAACAAACATGCATATCGGCAGTGACTCCAACAGGATCACGCATCTATATACAAGTAAAAATTCTGAAAAATATCAATCTTTCCTCATTGAGTTAGTTTGTATGTGGCTCTTTGTGGTTCAGCTGAAGGTGGTGGAGGAGGACACCACAGACTTAATCATCTTTATTTTATCTGAGCTGTTTGTAGGCGCCATGCAGCTTTATAGTGAACCGTTGATATTATGTTTCTGCTCGACACAGAGCTGGGTTCAGATGAAGTACAGAGAGTGGAATAAGGTAAAAAAGACACCTTAAAAAACACAACACAAACAGAAAAGAAACAGCCCTATAATAATGTATAGGTTTATGTTTAAACTTGAGGACCATAGATGGTACAGATCTGTATGTAAAGAAACTAGAGCTCACAGGATTTCAGTTAATAGGGGTCTTTCATACATGACCTGGAGACAGTTTGAAACTATTGAGTTTGAGTACCGCTTCTTCCAGTTTACTTGCCAACAATGGCTGAGGCGATAATGAAGTGTCACTGCTGTGTGCCCCGGTGTACACTGAATAAACAAAGCAACCATATTTAAGTTTGCTTGGTTTTCCTTCAGATTTAGTTGAGAAGAAGACATGGGTCAGCGTAATTCATGGAGATTAGCGGCCGAACTTCAGGATCTGATTAGGAAGTTTGTTTGTGTGTACCTGGCATTTCTGGGTAGAGGATTACCAGAGAAACATCAGAAGTATTGTGAAGGGAATTAAAAGGTTAAAGGTAGGAAAACACAAGAGTCCTGCACTGGGCTGGGTACCCAATGAGATACATTATTTTCATCCATTTTGTTTTATTTTTTACACTTCCTTGCCCACTACCCACCCTCTTTTCATTTAATTTTACCTGTGCCCATACCTGTGAAAATTCTTCTTTTTGTTCCACTAGCAATCCACTCCCCAGAATTGCCAGCTACACTCAAACGTACTTCCTGATAGGATTCAGAAGATCGGCCCTCATCTTGATGATTTGGAATAACCCATTTCTTATAACAATATTGAATTTTATTTTCTAGCACTTTCAAGGCACCCAAAGTGCTTTACATTATTGATCCATTATTTATACACTCTCACATTCTCACTCTGGTGGTGGTAAACTGCGTTTGTATCCACAGCGGCCCTGGGGCAGACTGACGGAAGCGTGGCTGCCATTTCACTCCAAATGGCCCCTCCGACCGCCACCAAACATTCAAACACATTCATACGCCAGAGTGAGTGACACTGGAGGCAAGGTAGTGAAGTGTCTAGCCCAAGGAAATGAAAGCAAATGACTAGGATAGAGTGGAATTTGAACCAGCAACCCTTTGGTTATTGGATACCTCCTGAGCCATGGCTGCCCCATTCTTCTTCTCTACTAATTCTGAAGGAAAACCATGAAAACTTAAATATGGTTGTCTTTGTTTTTTTGATGTACATTGGGACACAGTAGTGACACTTCAATGCCGCCTCAGTCGGAGTGTAATGGTGCACTCATTTGTACCTAACTGTGTCGGTACGGGGCCTTCGGTTAAATATGGACGTGTACCGAACTAATAGATGTAGCTTTTTTGATGAACAAAAACACTCGGGGAACAGGGCGGCCGCACAGGGTTTTGCAGCGGTGAATTCTCAGTCCGAGGCAAAAGCTGGGTTGAACATTTGAAGCATGTTAACTTTCATTTTCTGTTTTCTGTATGTTACAGCTTTGTGGTACAAGAGTCCACAGGTTCCTTCATAGTAAAAATGTTTTTTTTAACTCAAGTTGGCAAAATCTAGTGGACTTGTTCCTCTATTCTCTCACTTTGTTTCTGTTATGACGTGAGGTCACATTCATAACACTTTCACCTCATGGAATATTATGAGGCGTTCAAGAAATTCAGTAAATTACAGGGTTTGCTATAAATAAACATTGAACATCTAAAAATACATAACATGTGGGTTGTCTGTTAAAGCACAAATGACTGAACAATATTTTCTAGAAATGTTCTGTGTTCCACAGGTAGTTACAGAGCACACACCCCTTTATACCCCCCCCTTCATTGGTCTGCTTCACTGGACTGAAAACATACCGAATCTGTATTGAATCAAAGACCCCTGTACCGAAAACTACCCAAAATTTTTCTGTACTGTTACACTCCTACGCCTCAGCCATTTTTGACATATAAACCAGAAGAAGTGGTACTCAAACTCAATAGTTTCAAACCATTTACGGGTCATGCGTGAAAGACCCCTAGTGTCTCATCTACCCAAAAATAACAGTACAATGAAAGCTCGATCATCAGAGATGTTGGTTTTCAGTTGAGTACCAGTGTATGTCATCTTTAACGGTGGTCAGTCAATCTCCAAATTTACATTTACTTACATTACATTTACATTTCAAGAACTAAGTTTTAGGCAACTCACAGTACAAAGGTCAGATGATAATTGTTTTGGGTTTTTTTTTGTGAAACTGAAATCATGCAATGTAGAAAGAGGAAGTCAAAACAAAAAGCTAAATCAACACCCTGATGAAGGATTACTCAGAAATGCAAGACTGTCTTTTGGGCCTTCGCAGTCTCACTTTTGCAGTTCGGTCTGATGAAGTTGCGTTGGCTCGTGTGTGAGTGTCAGTGTTTGTGCATCACTCATCATTTCTCTGTAAACCATGAACCCTGACTGCATCTTTATTGTATCTTTAAACCTTGGCGCTTTAACAAGAGGAAGATGCTGTTATGTAAGGTATTTATTGTGCTTCTCAAGTGTATGGATCAGACTTTCACAAAGCAAAGGTTGAGACCTTGTTTACCTTTCTGGTGACTGGTAATTGAAGCACAAGGAGATAAACCAACGTGTTTCGAGAGAAGGAGAGCTGACTGTTAAAGGCCTCAGCGATTGAAACGTTTCTCCATTGACTCAGCGTCTGCATCTTAAGCTCATTCACACTGCTTTTATATTCAAGGCTTTACGCTTGTATGAGCAGCGCCACATGCCTTTAACTACCATTTTATTCACTGTGGTTTTCATGGCTGTGTCAAAGTGAGCACAAAGACCAGTGATGATTACACTGAAGGCTCTCTTGTCCCTGTTCGTGCATGGCACCGAGCTCTTCAGAAAAAAAAAAAAAAAAAAATCTCTATCTTCTGCATAGAAATGGAGTCAGTTATTCTTTGTCACAGCTGAGCTATAAATTCTTCCCGCTTAAGTAGTCGTTCTGTGGCTCTCTATTTTTCCCCTCTTACAATTAATAAGAAACACATCGGTTGAAGGAGGGTCTTTGTTGGTGTGCGAGTCCATACATCACCTAAACTAGAGCACCCACCTCCCGTCCCTCCTCCTTTCTCTGAACACACACTTGCACACGACAGCCCCCATCTGCTCCCAATCATGGGTGCAGCCAGCGGTCAGGTCATTGACGGTGAATGGGGCACAGGCTCCTACACACACACACACACACACACACACACACACATATATATAAACATTGACAACATAGTCATGAGGTCAAACACAACAACAAACACTTTCCCATTGTCCTAAAGTGAAATTCATAGTTGTAAATGTGCACTCTGACATGACACTCTCACTTATGCTCTTGATGAAATCGAAAGTAAACCCTCTGTCTGTCTGTCTGTCTTGTCTCACACACACATGCACACACAGTAACACACACTCAGGCACGGTGACAGATGAACATGAGACATCCCGGTGGCGTGCTTCACAGATGACAGGGTGTCATGGAAACGCCCAGCATTCTCCATGGTTACGCACTCTTTACCCCCACGGGATACTCTCTTATGATTGTTCAGACAGAACACTTGAGCTACTACAACAACTCAGCGTGGCCAGCGTGCACACACAGACACACACTCACATATTGTTTCTTATCAGGATCTAAATGGACACAAATTAGCCTATTATGTGCTTTTGGGATTAGAGCAGTGATTTAGCCTAATGGTCTGTTTTCGTACTCTTGCAGTAAGTCTATAAAGCATGGAGGATATTTGCCAATAAGGGCTTGACGTTTAAATCCAGCAGCATGGATTTGCAGCGGACATTAGTGGACACGGAAGCACGTTTCTTTTCGCTTTTATAGTTAAGGCTATCGGCTGATTTAGGAACCACGGTCTGTCGTCACTTTCAGGTTTCGATCGGGCGACTTCCTGTAAAAACTTGTTTCGTCTCAACATCCCGTTTCATAAGTGTGTGCGTGTTGTTGGTCGGGCTGTGGGAGCAGTGTGTGTGTGTGTGTGTGTGTGTGTGTGTTGTGTGTAAATGCAAATGCACAGGAGCCGCGACGTGTTTGCTCTGTACCCATAATGAAGACAAAAGCACATAGCAAGGCACGGCTCCCTCACGGTTCCTGTTCATTAAGCTGTTAATGCTGTTTCCTGTGCATGTGTCTTCAGGCCGCCGATTAATAATGCGACTTGTTGTTCATTAATACCACAGTACTGAATATGCACTGATGAGCAGAGGCTCTTCAACTTATTTTTTTTTTTTCTTTTCCTGCAGACTCCTCTGACCAGCCCTCATAGGACCACACCCCCAGTGTAGGGGGGAGGGAGGGAGATCAGATCGTCCATCATCTCGGCGCCATCACAAGGTGGGCTAACATCCCATATGGTTGTCATGGAAACGGCCTGCTGGGTTTAGGTTGAGCGGTTTGCCAGAGACAGTTTCTTGTTGTTGCCACATTCTTGCAACATCCTCCTGACCTGAACACTGAAAACGCAGAGAACGGCGTGCGGCGTTTTCTGAAGCAAAAAATGTTTTCAAAAGGTGTTCGAGGTTAGGATTTGGGTCTTTTTTTTGGGGGGGGGGTTGACACATTCTAACAAGATGGAAGGTTGAAATGTTTTGGAGTGTGAGAGTGGCTATGGTGGTAACAAGGAGGAAACAAAGAGGGCTGTGAGGAAGATTTTCAAGCAGATGAGAAAATGAAGAGTGGGAAGACAGCAGGGAGACAGGGGGAGAAATCAAATTATTCTTTGTGCTCTACCTGCCACACAGGCTGAAAGAGAGCATTAATCTTTTACCTCTGTCTGCAGGTGACAACATCTCACAAGCAGACAAATACACCCAGACTAAACCAAACCACAACCTGTCTTTCGTTCATGTGGAGACGTGCACTTCTGCAGATAAGCCGCCATTGCCTGGAGAGCAGGAATGGCCTCGGTAACGGAGAGTGTAATCCAGACAGAGGCAATACTGGCCCGGACCAGAGATTTTCTCAAAGTAAAGCCAAATTTAGTGGCACAAAAATTAGAGGAGAACTTAAGTACAACTCCTACAGTGAGAACTATTCAGCCACTGTGGGCTAAATTTGAAAACTGTGCGTATCCTCCTGAGACCCAGGAAAGTAAAAGTTTTGGCTTTTTTTACATTAAATAATTGTCTTAATTGGAAACACCATGATGCAACAGTTTTCATAAATATTTTTTAGCTTTTTATGGAATGTTTTTTTGTTTTTTTTTTAGGTAAATCTGTGAAACTGTTCCCTAAAGAGGACAAAAATGCATTGCTGGGCCTTAGGAGGATATATTTAAAGAAATTTGATAATAATTCATCAGTTAACAGGGCATTGACTTTACTTACTGAGAATCTGATATGTGTGAGAGAAGTGGTGCTGTGGTTTGGTCATAACTGCAAACACGTAGCTCACTGAATCTATACATCTGACCGGCCACTTCTTCTTACCATATTTAAAGTGCATGCACACTGTTGAACTGATTGGAAAAGTGTAGTTTCTCAGAAACTCTGCTATAAATAACCAAAATATAGGTGTAAGGTTACAAAACTGAGCTGAATAATCACTTCCATCCACTTTTTTCAGGAAATTCGCTGCAAGTTTACAAGTGTCAACCTCTCAAATGGGAAGAATTGATGCTTATATTTGAGAAAAAACTGATTCTGTTTTTATTTTTTACTCCTAAATAATAAATCAAAACAGGTCTGAGTTGTAAGATGTAAACTTAATTTGTGGCTATATTGGATATTTTGTTAAAGATGATTCAAATGCCGAATTTCTACTACGTGGTACCAGCTCAACTTGACTCAGCTCAACCTTCATGCATTTCCATTATGTAAAAGAACTTGGAGTCTGGTACCCAGTTCTAATTTTTAGTACTTGCTCACCTGAGGTTCCAAAACAGGTGAAGAGATACTAAAATGTGATGTGTAAACACTGCAGACCACTGATTGGTCAGAGTTGTCTCTGCGTCATTACATCATCAATGACCCCAATGAATCATCTGCCATTTAAAAAAACAAAAACAAAAAAAAAACAGATTTGGAAGTTTATAGTAAAAAATACCGGTAAGTTAATCCATGATGACAGCCCGCAAAATAACACCGTGATCGGTCAAGGAGGTTCAGACATGTCTGTCCTTGGTAGGAGGTGAAAAGATTCAGGTTGAGGGGACAACATGCAACGAAAGGAAGTTAAGTGCAGTGTTGCTACAATGACCAGGTACTCTGAAGTCAGTAGTATCCTGTAAAACTGGATTTACAGGATATTGTAGCTCTGCATCACATAGGTACACCAATGACACCTCCACAGTGTGCTCTCACACTTGAGTGTATTGTAGCAATGTCATTTTGAGGAAGTGTTGTAGTTTTCCTCCAAATTGGAAGGTGGCAGTAGTGGTGTTATCAGCTAGTTTTAAAGCTGAAACTTCAGTCTGTGGAGTTGTTTCCATGGTTTTGATATCTTCGAGTCAGCATTTCCTTTAATAGCGTCTGACAGCAGTGTCTATGTGAGCTCATAGAAGCCAATGAACATATAGTCCTATTAAAAGTATTACAGCATAAACGATGGAGAAAGAGACAATGTTGGAGATGGACTGTGTGACCGCTGAACGAAAATAGGTTGACCAACGGGGAATACCGAAATCTAACAATTACTGATTATACTAAGCAAATAAAGGCACAGTTAGTGTGTTTATTGTGCATAACCACACAGGTTTATCAGGAGCAAAAAGTAACAGACAAGAACAAAAGTGAAATAAGTAACGAACACAAACAAATGAACTATACACGGTGGAGCCTCAGAACATTAGTTCCTGTGTAGTCCTGGCATCACATGATCATAAATTGGCCAACCTGGAGGCGGTGTCTCTGCGTAGCCATGTCATGTAGTTAAAATCTAGAAGAGGTGCATGTCAAGGATCTGCGGGCCAACATATTGATGTCCAAAGTGACAGTGTGGGTAGTGATGTGTGACGTCTACGCAACCATAAATCATGGTATGGAATGGAATAGTACCTGGTACCCAAGTCCAGTCGAGCCGGTACCACATTGTGGAAATACAGCTAAAGGGGATTATTTTATAGTTAGTATAGTTATAGTATTGGGCACTTCTTTGTATCTTTTGTATGTTATATTGTTTTATTTAGTACTTTTCTATTAATTTCTGGTTGTTAGAGATGTTGACACTGAAGCGTCCTTGAAGGTTGAGAACCAGTGAGTTGAGGAAATCCCCAAAATGGAAATGTACTGGAATAAGGCTCATCATATGTCACAGCTGCATGTGGTTGGACCATCTTGAGAATAAAACGATTTCTGTTAATATCTCAACCATCAGTCACATGAGAAAGCAAATCAGGATTCCCAATGCGTGTTCTTGAAGTGTACGCTGTCTGTGTGGTTTTATCCGTGCGGCCAGAGCCAAGCAGCTGCAGCTATTGTCAAGTCACTGGTGTGACTTTACATGACCAGACCAGGGCCGTGTGCCTCTGTTTTGTCAACAGAGATTATGAAAGAGCAGCCGGCTGGCACGCAGGCAGGCGGGGGCGGCAACAAGAGGGACTATTTGCATCACCCAGCCTGAGCACGCCCACCCGGCTAACTCTGTCACCTTCCTCTCCACTCTTCCCTTTTGTCACCATGAACAAACACCCTGCCCAAACCATCGTCCTAAATAAAGCCTGAAAACAGACGTGCTCGCCAAACGCTGGACGTTAAATGGCAGCCTCCGCTGCAGCCCTGCCGCCTCAGTGTTGGAGGGATAGTAAATGCACTCATGTCTCATTCCTCGTCTATTATTTAGCTTCTCTGAGAACTTACAAAACTTTGTGTTAGCCTTGTGTGTAACCTGTTTTACTCACTCGACTATAAGTGCTTCAGTGTGGCCCTGAATTAAAATGCAGCATTGACTGAAGAGCGATCCACTCGGGGAAATACCAACACGTTTGTGATGGTGTTAAGACAGGAATGAACCTGCCACAGATTAAACAAGGGTCTACATTCTATTTGTTGGTGCTTATGTTTTCCACTAACTCCATGTCTACTGCCAGTAACATTTTCTGACACATTCTCATTTGTTGCATTGTTTTAGTTTCCCCCCTTCTGCTGTGACTCACTGTGTCGTGGGAGGTCTGTCGTCTCGCCACTTTGCTTTCTGTCTTCCCAAACGTAATTTTCACTTTGAGCAGCTGTTCATCTATTTTAATTCCGCTCATCGAGAGTCTGTTGTTGAACTTACCAGCATTATTGGAACACTGCTCTGCTTATTGCAAATGTATAACCACATTTCTGTAGGCTGGGTTTCAGTGTATATTCAGACACATCAATGGTAAACTCACACCAGTCTGCAATAAACAGAACTCATTTACTGTTCACATTTTCAAAAAAAAAAAAGTATCTGATTGACATCTGTGGAATTATTAGTCAATATTGGATATTTAAAGGTTCAGCATGTAAGACTGTAGGGGATTTAGAGGGATCCGAGTACTGAAATGAATGAAATATTTATAATTACATTTTCATTTCTGTATAATAAGAAACATGTTTTCATTACCTTAGAATGAGCTGTTTCTATCTACATGTGATGACATGTTGCACTGATATGTTTTTGCCATCGCTCTTATTTTTTAATTCCATTTTCTGTTTTATGGTAGGTGACATCCAGCATTACGATGCATTTTGTTACCATGTTAGACAATAAAGAAGATCTGTAATAGAATAAAGTTCATAATGCTTTTTCTTTTTTTTTTTTTAAAGGCATGTTATGGTTGTTGCATTTTAGAGGCAATAAAAAATAATAATCACAGAGAGTTATTGTTAGGGGTATTCAGTTGGTTACAATTTGCATTTTCACTGTTAGATGACACTAAATATCTAAAACTGAACTGAACTGAGGGCAAAATCTCTTACCCAGTGGAAAAACATATCATTACTAATAACCAGTAGAGCTTGTGCTCTTCATCGATTCACTAAATATAGGAATTCATCATTTGGGGACCATCAATAGCTCCCTCAGAAGTCTGGCTACATGCTCCTTTTTTACTAACCCATAGAGACCCAAACATCCAGCTTCAACCTAAACCATTTACTGATGTAACCTGTTCATCCACTAATGTTATCGATCCATGTAAATAATTGTGTAAAATACAGTTTGTTATCTTTTCATGGTCATCAAATATGACCCATTTGGACGTTCAGAGGCTCCGTGGTGAATGTGGAAACACCATCGTCTTCTACAACATTGATTCACCAGTAAAACCCATGGAGTTGGATCAGTGTCAGCGGATGGAGACACTTGGTGTATGTTCAATTAATGATAGATTTTATTTTTTAAAAAGTCATGTTTTCTTTAGTTTTCTCTATTTTTGATGTAATAACCCTCAACCTTAATCTGAGCTTTAATGGACACGTGAATGTTCAGTGAATTAAATATAAGAAAATACCTGTTATATATTTAAAAAAAGCACAATATTAGATTAAATGGTAACAAATCAGTAAAGAAAGATTAAAAATTGAGAAAGATTTATTTGGGATCTGACACAAAAGTAGCACTGGGTCTTAATGGGTTAAGACTGGGCCATAATAATCATCTTTTCGTAGACAAATAAATGGATCTATTTTCCAGTTTAGCCATGTAACCACAGATAATGTACATGTGAGTGTAAATTACAGTTCACTCCCAGAGCTTCCATTGGTTTCTTCCATTTCAATGTAATATCATAATCGTATAGAAGTCAAAACTTTGAAAGTTAGTCATTCTCATATGGAATATTTTACCTCTTGTCATGAAATAATTGTGACTGTAATTTATTCTTGATATATAGTTTGGACTGGGCATTATGTAAAAAAAAATCATATCATTATAATATTTTTCATGTCAGATGATATTGATATGTATCACGATATAAATCAAATCAATATTTTTGTCCAGCTTAAATTTTTAATTTCTCATAAGTTAGTTATGAAGATATCAGAAGGTTATTTTTGATTTAAATATGACTTATTTTCTGTCAGAGGTTGAACATGACAGATGTGCTGAAGAACATTATACCGCTGTTTCAGATAAATAAAACATTTAATACATTACAATACAATACAATACATTTAAAACTAAACTAAAAGTCCAACCAGCAGGAAAAAGCTTTCAATTTTTAAAAAAGAACAAAAACAAACAGACCGTCTTCACCAAACAATGTTGGGGTGTATTTGTGGGTGTGCGTTCTGTAACTGCCGTAACTATCGTAATATAAACTGAAAATTTAACAGGCTTTGAGCGTCTGACTCCCGGCTTCTATGCTACACCCTACTTTTCAGTGACCCGGTTGCCCGAGTTCTCAGTCAGATTTTCTCCTGAGGGGACATTCATTATCTCCCGCTAAAAAATTAAACATTAGTGTGTGTGCTGTGGCTGGTTCTTACGCCTGTGCTGCGTGCATCAACCTAACTTGACGCAACTCTAGCATGATTGGTTTGGTGCGGCGCTACTTAATTATGATTGGCTGTCCTTATGTCTGTCAAGACATGAACAAATAAATTCTATCTAAATTGTATCGAGCATGTCTCATATTTCTATTGAGGAAAAGTTGTTTTGCTATGATATCGTCATTGTTTTATGGTATGCAATAACTGCACCAGGTTAAAGGTCATTACTGATGCATTTGAATAGGAATTAATTGAGAAAAGTGTTTGAAAACAAAATTATTAC